>VWZW01013750.1:3574627-4000344 GCA_013397115.1 Edolisoma coerulescens | reverse complement strand
CCTTGGGATGGGGAATAAAAATAATAAATAATCACATATTATATTTTATAAATACGATATGTAATTATTAAAATTAATTATAACAAAAATATTTTAAAGAAGCCTGCTTTAAATCCTGGCCCAAATTTGCCATTTCAGTTTTTGAAGCCACCTAGCCTGGACTCTAGAAAATATGCAGTGTGTGTGTATATGTATATAAAAATATATATGTAATATGTAATATTATGTATTATATAATGTATGTTACATATATAAATATACAAATGTTAGTCTATATATAATATAGAACATAAAACAGACCTCTGCAGTCATATTATATGCATAAAGTATAACATATATGTTTTAAGGATACACTATACGATATACATCGTATAACACATTTGTGTAGGACAAAGTATTTTATATATATTATTATACATACGTATAATAATGTGTAGGATAACATGTTTTGTGTGTGTATATATATGTATCAATATACACATATAATACGACTGCAGAGTTCTGTAAGGCAGGTCGTCCCGCAGCTCCACGCAGCCTTCACTGAAATGCCGTCACCCAGTGCCGAGCCGTCCTGTCCGACCCAACAACGCCCGATACCTGCTGTGCGGGAGAACCAGGCGCAGGGTAATTTCCCCCCGGCAACAAGAGCTACCGGACGCCCCCAGCAGTTTCCAGGGCAATGGCTGCTTTTAATGTTTAAACCAGGAGCCAAACCCCGGCGCCACGGAACTGCCCAGCGCCGCCATTGCCGGCCCGGCCCGCCCCAGTAGCGGCAGCGCCTCCCACCGGCCCGAGCCCAAAACCCCCGCCTCCCTGCGCCCCAGCCCTCAGCGGTACCTCCGCCGGCCGCGCGCCCCCCGCTCCGCGATGGTTCGCTCTGCCTCACTCTCCCGTTCCGACGGCGTGAGGCCGCACCACTCTGCAGGCGCGGGGGGAACGAAAGATGTGCGGGTACGCGCGGCCCAGCAGCGCTTCGTCCCGCCTGGCCCCGCCCCGCGGGCGCCGGTGTAGGCGGGCGGACAGCGTGACCGTGTAAATCGCTCAGAGACCTGGAAAAGGCGATGAAATAATTTCCTGCCCAAGCCACGTGTTTAAATCACGCAAAGGAAGAGTGAAAAAAAAAACCTTAAAATCCTTCAAACAAACACTCCGGTGGAGTAATAGGCAAGACCTTATCGCTCACTACAACCCCCGGACAGGGCGTTGTAGTGAGGTGGGGGTCGGGCTCTTCTGCCAGGTAAGGAGTGACAGGACAAGAGGACAGAGCCTCAAGTTGCGCCAGAGAAGGTTAGATTAGATATTAGGAAAAATTTGTGTACTGAAACCATTGTCAAGCATTCAAAGAGGCTGCTCAGGGAGGTGTTTATTCCCGGAGGTATTTAAATGATGGTGTAGATATGGCACTTAGGGACATGGTTTAGTGGTGGGCGTGGCAGGGCTGGATTCGATGATATTAAAGGTGTTTTCCAACCTAAATGATTCCGTGAAAGCATTTTCTTCCTCTTGGATGAAGAAGTGCTGCTGGAGGAGACGGAGGTAAACTAAATGATCACTGGCTTTACAGGAGTGTCCTATAAATACATATACAAATATGCCAACAGCACCGACGCACAGAGGTAACTATTCGTTGTTGCTGCTCCCAGACGCAGAAACTTTAGTGGATGACCTGGACCAAGATGAAGCCGCTGTCTATGCCTGAGATGATGTGTAGGAACAACTAAGTTAACACAGTCATTCCTTAGTTAAAATACATGAAGACCAAGAGCTACCATGGCAGAGCATAAAATGTTTGTCAAAGTCTCATCAACAGGGACATGAATTAATTACGTTGTGAGTTTACTTGTTGGATGATACCTTTATATAATTTTAGTACACAGCAGTAAGAAAACTGAAATAAATTAACCCCCGCACAACACAATAATATTTATTAGCTGAAATCACTACTTCTAAGTATAAATTGTAGCACAGTAATGAAGCATGTACTGCAGGAAAAAGGAAAAAAAGCCAAAAATGAGATAAATGCAATATTTAATAAAGAAAAAAATAAACATTTGTGCACAATATTTTTTAAATGGAGAATCTGTTTTTAATTTAGAAATATAATTCCCTGGGCATTTTCTGTGTTAGCAATTTGTTGGAAGTCGGCACTTGGTTTTCTAAATTTTTCACATTGCTTGCCTATGAGCATTTCCAAAGCATTGTTTACAAATGCTGTACTGAGATGCATTATGTATTTATGTTACACGTATAGCAATACAGTTAATCTTTACATTTCCTAAGGCAGCCAACATTGAGAGTCACATGCCTAGATGAAACACGTGGAAAGGAAGTTAAAAGCTGAAGCAGCAGCCAAGGAACATGGCATAATTTAAAATAAAAATTTTATTACTTTGGTACCAGTTCCATCATCCTGAGGGCTGAAATAGTAACTTTTTCACTATGCTAGTAGGAATAACAAATGTAATCTCAGCAAAAGTGAATTTCCCTGTGTTAAATCTCAGCTTTTGTGAGGGATATGCACCACTGTCTTAAAAAGTCATAAAAGCTGAGCAGTGACCTGTCAGAAGCAGGCAGCAGAGCCATAGTGTAATATCAGCTACGAAATCAGAAGGCAGCTTGAATTTTAAAGAGCTCTCTTGCTTGAAACTCTTTAAATCTGCATTCCTAATAAAGCAATCTCCATAGGCCTTTGTGTCCAAGGTTCTTCACCACAGTTCTTTCACTAGCAGCACAAACCAGATGTCTAGAAGAAGGCCAGGGGTTTTTTGCTTCCCTGGGACAGACGTCGGGTAGTGCTGGGCAGGTGTCACGGTGGGGGCGAGTCGCTGCGGTGACATTCCTGCTCAGGCAACCCAGGTGAGCCTGAAGGTGTGGCACCTCAGCACTGTTAAACTAGGGCAGGACAAAAGGAGATTTATATCCTCGATGATGTTACTGCCTGCCAAGGGGCTCCTGCTGTTGCAAAATATGGAATAGGTAAACATTTTCTTAAGAAATTATGTTCTTTGATGTTTGATCTTTGTGTACTCTGAAGCCAAATCAACCAGAAAGGAGATTTAATCAAGCTCGAAGATATGTCCAGGTGTTAGAAAGACAAATTGCTCATTGACAGAATTGCTTTGTTAGGGCTCCACATGTTTCAATGATCTCACACCTCAAGGGAGGTTTACAAAGCTTGGGAAGAAGGATATACCACTGACACTGGGCACAAAGAATGCACAATTTATTAAATTATGTTCTATTTGGCAGAACTCCCAAGATAAGGAAGAAACTAGCAAAGCCAACTCAGCAGCTGTGTTGGAATCAGCTCTGACTGGGTAAAAGTTGATCCTGGCAGGGGGAGTTTGCAACCATCGACTCAAGAGAAAAAATGAACATGTGGAATAATCAGCATAAGAAGTAAGGGAATCATTTAACCAGTAGAAGATAGAATGCTAATTAATAACAGAACTGTATAACTTGTAGCCAAGGAACATTGATCCCTCTGTTTGCTGAAATATGTAAATAGTGATAAATTTTGGTAGTCATCGTGCTGGCCTTGTACACCCCTCTCTGCGCAGATTTGTAAATAAATCAAATACCTCGACTCTGCGCGTGGATTGGCCCCTTTCCCGGCACACCGGGAGAAAGAGCCTACTCTGGGACACCAAGAGCCCCGTGTGACCGGCACGTCCCGCTGCCCAGGGGGTGCGGTGTAAGGATTAAACCCGCTCGGGCCCTTTAAGGCTCCCCCAAGCGCCGTCTGTGGGCGCGGAAGCTGCCGGCGGTGACCTCACCGCTCCTACTGCGCATGCGTGCAGAGGCGGGCGGCCCTGCTCAGCTGAGGGCGGCGACCTCGGTGCTCCCACTGCGCATGCGCTTGGCGCAGCGCCGGGGGCCGGCGCCGCGGCGTGGCTGAGGGCGCGGGGGGCGGGAAGCGATGGCGGCCGCCTTGGGGCTCTCGTCGTCGCCGGACTCCCCCGCCGTGAGCGAGCTGTGCCAGAACAGGCGGGAGATCTTCCTGGAGGCCTCGCGACTGCTCCTCACCTACGCGGACAACATCCTCCGGTGAGCGGGGTCGCCGCCTTCGGTCCGCGGGCGGTGCCGCACGGTCCCGCCGGCCGCTCCCCGGCTCCGCGCGGCGCCTCCAGTTCTGTTGTGTAATACTGGAGTTCAGAAGCGTCTCGCGTGTTTTTGTCGTTATTTTAAAATCAGTGGTGCTTGCCTAGAGGCGTAGTGTTCTGGATTTCTGTTTCTTCATTTATTGCTGGTTGGTTTGTTTTGTAAGTTTAGGAGTTTGTGTATTAACCACAAAATCATGTGTTATTCCTGATTTTCCACCTTAGGTGGGTAATCAATTACCTAAAAACAAGTGGATGCATCGTCAGTAATTTAACTTGGTTTAAACTTCATTTTAACGTCATTTTTTTAAAACTCTATTTTTCTCTTCCCTCTGACTTTGCAAGGTTGGTACCAAGAGTTAATTATAGCCGAATTTCTGCGAGGTGGCTCTGTAGGGTGCACATACACGCCAGTACGTGTGATTGACCTTGATGTCTTCCAGCAGCTCGAGGTGTGTGGGCTGCCCCTCCCTGTCTATATCTGGCTTGTCAACCGCTTGTAAAAGCTGCTGTGTGACAGAGAATGGAGTCCTGGGCTGACTCCTTTTAAAGAAAGAGGCGAGAGAAGGTTTTTTTAAAGACTTGAAAGAGGAAAGGGGAACTGAGAGGTAGCACAGAGACTACAGTCGTTTCACTCACACACCAGGCAGTTTAGCACAGCTTCCATGGTGGGACTAAAGCCATCAGCATCAAGCTGAGGGATTCAATCAGAATGCACCAGGTATTGGGGGATGTGAAGTTGTCTCTGAGTGTCACTACAGACTTAGCGCTGCTGGATAGGACTACAAAACATGAATTCATGAACATAAGTTGCAAGCTAAAATTTAGCACTAGTTGGTAACTCTCAGAGTTAAGTACAAAAGGACATTTATTAAGTCAAAGTTTTATGTGGGTTTCACCTAAGTGATGTCAGTGAAACTAAACTTTAAAAAAAATCTTTCATAGTGCAGTTACCCAGCTTTTAAGTGTTTACTTAATTTGCAAACATAATTATAACTCTCAATTTCTTAAGGCATCCCTATGAAGAAAAATACAGATTAATTCGGATTGGAAATCCAGCGTTTTCCACAAGGCTGTTGCCTGTCAGAGGAGCAGTTGAATGTTTATTTGAGATGGGATTTCAAGAGGTGAGTATAATTTAGTAACTTCTGGTGTTTTCATCACTTTACATAGTAAAATTTAAAATTGGATAATTTTTTCTCTGCTTCTTTGGTTGCAAGGCAGTTGATTTTAGGGCAGTTGTTATTTCTTTCAGTCCTTGTTTGCAAATATCTATAGCTAACCAGCAGAGAATTTAGATGTGGCTGCTTCAGAAAAGTGGTGGAGCTAGAGCTACCCTAATTCATAACAATATTCTTTTTTTGCTGCTCTGGCACACTGCTGGTTTACTGAATGGCTGGATACATATCCATAGTGACACAAAGGAAATGGTGGGAAGTAGGGTGAAAACCCCTTCTCCTTGTAGCAATCCACTGTTAGATGAGCATCAGACATTATAATTGAGTGTTGAAACGGCCATTTGAAAGAGAGAAAAAAAATAAAAGTCCTACTCTTCTTCTTGTTCCTACTATCAGTAGGGCCCCATAGTGATTTAGATATGGGAAGCTGATCTGATTAAAATTTAATCTTCCAAAACAAAACCAGGACTGTTTTTCAGGCAATTTACAGTGCAGCTGCTCAAGTACTGGTGTTGTCATGACAGCAGTGAAGGGCAATAGACTGACTATTCAAGTAGTAGTAGGAGGGTGAGTCCTTCAAAACCCATTTTTAAAAGTTACGAAATGGTATCCTAAAATAACGTTCTTGACTCTGAAGAGTGAATCTTGACTCTGTTGCAGTCAGAGAGATGTATTTCAAAGATTGCTTTGTGTTCTGAAGTGCTCCCTGTCTTGGTGGAACTTAAACTGCCAAAGCTTGCTAAACTAGAAGCAGTTTTTGTAATTACTGGAAAGCTGGGTTGAAAACCCAGCTGTTGTTTAACCATGCAAAGCTCTTGCTCGTGCTTTGCTTTAATTCTTCTGTTTGATGCCACACTTCTGTATGGGTATGTACATTATGTCACTTAGGTCCAGCTGTCATGAGACCTCTGCCTTCTCTTTGGGTAAAGTTAATTACTGTAATTGTCATAATTAAAAAAAAAAAGTATGCTGAAAGAAGTGGTGACTGCAGAGGGAGAAACGGGCTGTGGATTTATTCTCATGCTGGTGCTCAGAAGACTTTTAATGATGCATTTTAGCCAGAAGGTAGGCGATGTAGCTAGAGAAGCACTCGGGTAGGTCTCTGAGAGTGCGTTGGCTCAGTCTTACAGTTATCATCAGTCAAAGCTGGAGCTCACAAACTTCTTTTCAGCTGCATAGCTAATATTGTTCCTTCTTTTGTTTCTGCTTGATAATGGATTCATACATTCCATTTAGTTTTGTGGTGATTTTAAGTGTTAACACGAAGTCTGCATCTGCAGTGATATGTGACCTCAAGTAACTGTAGGTAAACAAATTAGCTTAATAAATAGAAGTGCTGCAGTGGTAGAAACTGAAACTGTTAAAGCATGAATGCTTCAGATTATTCATGTTTTTAGTAACCTGCTTCTTTATGTTAAGTACACAGATTTTTGATTCTGTCATAATTACTGATCTCATTATGCTACCAGTAATCATGTTACAGTCAAAAATAAAACCCAGAAATCAACCCAGGTACTAGTTTTAATAAGAGTAATATTGCCTATCTGAAAACTTAAAGCTTAGACATAAAAGATACCAGTATGTAAGAGAATTTCCAGCAGATGCCATTCTAGGGGCTTCTTCCCTCAACATTGGATGTCTTCCTGTGTTGCCTAGCATTTCACTGCTGTACTTTAAGAACTGAGCATTAATTTGTTCATTTCTGTTGTTGCTGCTTTCCGTGCCAAGCCATAACTACATAGTCTATGAATGGCTCTTCAAAATAAGTTACTAACAAAAGCATGCTGTTATGAGCTCTCTTTCTCTAGATTGACTGTGGCTTCTTGATCTGGTAGGCTTCTGAAGCTGTGAGAGGCTTCAAGCTTCTACCATAAGGGACCTAATCTAAAAAGCGGAATCCTGCCAAGCCTTAGCATCCTAACTTCCAGTAAACTGTTAGCTATAGCTACAGATCATTGACTAGCTTAGACCTGTATTAACTACTGAATTCATTTGTCTAAATTTCAGGGAGAAACTCACCTGGTTTTCCCTAAGGAAGCTTCAATTGAGCAACTACGTAAAATCAGAGACTTAATTGCTGGAGAGAGGAGTAGCAGACTGAATGAGTCAAACCAAATCTACAGATCAGGATCCTCTGAAACTGTCAGCAGCACTCAGACAGCTGCACAACGGCCTTCGAGACCTCTTGACTCTGTTCTTGCCCCTGCCCGTCAGCAACCAGAAACATCACTTGTGCAGTCTCTTGAAATGGTAATTATAACCTAAAAACTTCATAGGCTCATTAGTCTTGCATATAAAGATTGGAGAAGAGTTAACTTTTAGGGCAGGTTGCTCAGAGAAACTGAGTTATCTCCAAATAAGCACCTGGTTAAGCCTAGAGCAACTTGGTCTGACCTCATAGCTAATCTTGCTTTAAGAAGGTTGGTCTAGACTTCTTTTTTCCCCAATGGTTTCTGAAGGTTTTTGAGTGTTTTCTTCAGTTTACATGCAACTTAAGCATGAAACGTGCCATAAACAGAGTATTAGCAAGAGATTTTGTTGAAGATGTCCATAAATGTTGTATTGATCAGGGGGTCCTGAAAAAAAGCTGATATGTATTGGAAGGGAACAGCAAGACGGGGAAAAAGGGGACGAGTGGGAAGCTAAGACTAGGGTTATATTTGGTGTTTGAGAGCCAGCAGAAGAACGGGAGCATAACTGTAATGTTTTTAATTGTTCGTGTCTTGGTTTGTGCATTATGACCTCTGTGTGTAGCCTGTGAGGAGGGCTTTCCTTTTTCACATGTGCCTGTCATTAGAAAGAGGAATTTGGTCAGACAAGGACAAATTTATTGTTGTTTGGGCTGAGTTTGCCTTGTCTGAGCGGTTGAGGTAAAGTTCCTGGTCAAGACAGAGCAGAGTCCTTTCGTCTGATGTTAACTGGCCTGATGGGAGAAAACTCAGCACCTCATACAGCTTTGAAAAATTAAATTATGCCTTTTGATAGAAGCTTTTAAGGATGCTGTGGTTTAACTTTCAGAAGAGTTTTTCTTCCTAGAACCAGTGTCGCTTTGGTATCAAAGCTGGTGTAAGATGAATCCTTCCAAAAGCTCACTTCCCATGCATCCTTAAACACAGTTTGCATGTATTAAATTATATTATCAGTATATTGTTGGATATGAACTATGACGTACTGTTTCTTCCCAATGCTTGCCCAAGTCAGTGAATGAGAAATGGCAAAGCATTGTTTGAAGTGATGGCTTTTTGGGGATAGAGAGCACTGAATGACCCGTTATCACCCAAAACGTCCTTTGGGAAAGGTGCTTGTAGGCACCTTGTATTGAGACGTTTAATCTAATTATGTTAGCATGGCAGTAGCTGCCTCTAAAATATACTGACTGGGTTTATTTTACTTTGGTTGGGGTTTTCTGGGTTGGTTTTTTTGGCGTGCTTTGAGATTTTTACTGTTACAGCCACTTCTGCAATGGTGGTTGGAAACGATTATGAAACCTGTAGAGTGACTTGTTGCTGCTGTACTGCTTAGTATGGGAAGCTTTAAAATTTGATCTTGCAGTGACAACAATGTTGCAGATTTCAAGTTCACACAATGTATTCTGAGGTTAATTCTTTCAATGTCTAATTATTCTGCCCCTACCGTTACTAGCCGTCAGAGTTGGGGATCCATTTCTCTGAAACTATTAATTTTCTGTGCTTCCATGCCTGGGTGGTGGGACCAAACTTATTACTATATAGAGGCATTGGTAATGCAGTGTTGGCGCTCTATTAGAATGCTGTATTTAGCTGATCTCCACAGGGAGCTATACTGATAGGTCTCTGAGCCATTGAATTTGGTCTGCATAGTCTGAATTGATTGGAAGGAAGTCTGGCAGTGACTTGGCCATTTTGCTTGCACAGCAGTGGGGGGTTTGTTTTTCAGTGAGTATGCTGCAGAGTTATAGTTGTATTATTGTTGTATGCACTGCTGACAGATGTCAGAGAGATTTAGAGTTGTTTCTGTAGTGCAAGCATTTTTTCTTGCCTATGTGTTTCACCTGTCATTCATGGGAGGCCTGGTAAGTGCAGGGAAAAATGGCTTACTTGAAAGTAAGAACAGAGGAGTATTCGTAAATGCAGTTCTAGGGACCTCGCCCATCATTAGTTTGCCTCATTGGTTTCTTCTGCATTTCTTGTCATAAAATATTCTTGAGACTTCGGGGAAAGGAGAGCTCTGGCTAGTTGTTAATTCTGGTGGATGGATTCTTATCCCTTCCTGAACGACATAGTGATTACAGGAGGAAAGGTGTATCCAAACTTAGAACTGCAGGGAGGTTCACCACGCTTCTAAGATTAAATGTTTGTGTAACACTTCATAAAGTGGCTTTCATGTAGCCAGTTAAGCACCACTGTAACACTGATGGTGTTTGCCTCAGAAACCTGAGTTGTCAAAGAATCCGGGAGACTTCCTGCTGTGCTGAGCAGTATCCCTGCATACCCTTTCAGGAAGCTGATGGGAACGTGAAGGTCTTTAAGCCTTTGGCAGTCTCTAATGTCCCTTATTTATTTCTTTCAACTTGCATTAAAGTGAATCTGGACACAATGGACTTTGTGATGTTAAACCAGTTACCTACAGCTGATGAGCTCCAGGAAGAGCAAAACCAGCTCTGTTCTGGGTTATCAGTTATGAAAATTAAGGAGTGATCCTGCAGTACTGCACAGCATCAAAATAATCACTTGTAATTTAAGTGCTCCTTTAAAAGAAGTTATCTTCTGAAGAGTTCTCACACCTGTGTGTGTTATATTGCATTGGCTGCCAGCCTCTCAGGAAAGTGTTGCATTTTTTATTGAATTCAGATAGTAGTTAACAAGGCTAAAGGCTGAAACATTATGTAGCAATAGAGAGAAGGTAATTTAGCAGTTCCACAGGCTTCCCCCAAAAATATGCCAGACTCTTACTTTCGAAATCCCATTTCACTTTCTGTATTGTTCTCTCTTAAATGGGAATAAATAGTTTGCTCTGCTACCAACTTCATTATTATTAACTTCAGCTGTTAGTTTTAGTATCTACGTGTGTACCTTATTGGGTGCAACATGCAGCTAGGTGACCCTTAGGATAACTGACTGAAGAAACCTAGTTCTTATATCCAGTTGCTCCTGAAACAGACTGTTCAGTGTATGGTCACTGGGCTGTCTATTCAAATCTGTATCAGAGTTGATCTATGAAAGAAGGAAGTAGAAACAGACATACAGCATTCGTGAATAAAAAATAATAAGCAGAATTCATCAATAATATAGTTCTACAAACCAGTGTAGTACTGTCCAGAAAATGAAAGCGATTACATGTCTCTTTGTGGATTTTGAGTAAAAGGTGTCCAAAAAAAAGGGGGGATGAAGTTGGGGAGAGAAATGGGTCCAAAAACTTTCCCATCAGAGGTGTCTTTAAAACCAGTTTTTTCCCTGAGTTAGTACACTATTCACTCAGGACACCATTCAGAATGCTGGGAGAGGACAAGACTGGCTTTACAGTTTGGGTGGTGGTGTCTTCGATTTTTGTTGATATCTTTACAAATAGACATTTCACCTGTAAATAAATACATAATGTAAATATGAGCATAGAATTATGACTGACTTAAACTAAAATAGGAGACCTTCGTTATTGTGCCTGAAAGTTCATGAATCATCTTGTAACTGAAAATCCTTTTGCAGGCTGCAAATATCTTGAAAACACTTCAAACAAAATTTGAGAATCTTGTATTGATGTATGAGAATCCTTCTATTCAGCAGAAAGCACTCGCTGCAATCCCCCTCCAGGAATTGAAAAGCAAGGTTCAGAAAAAGCTAGCACAAGCTACAAGACTGGACAAAGGTAATACTGCCAAGTTAAAGTGTATATGAAAGTAGAAATGTTCTTTCAAATGTACTGTACATTGGCTGTATATATTTGGTCATATATCTGCAGGTTCCAAAAGCTGTTTCTAAATTGGAATTACGTTCTTCCTGATTTACTACTCTCTCCTCTTATTTTTATTTTTGTCATCTATCTTCTACTGATTTATGTAGAAATTTTTGACTCTTAATTTCTGAATTAGTAGAAAACAGTGCTGGGGAAACAAGTGTTGCATTCCTTGAATCTCCAGTGAAATAGCTACAACAAGAGGAGGGGAGCTTCTTGTTTGAGTAATCATTGTTTTGAAATTCTCAGAGTGCAGTTTCCCTGCATGTACTACAGTCCTAAATTCAGAATAAAATTTTTAAATACTGCTCTTTTTTTTAAAGTGATACTGGTGAGAATGAGATCTTTTTAAGATAGAACCTAATACAAACAAATGATCACTTTCCTTGCTAATGCTTAAATGAATAGGGTTATTTGCATGCCATCCTCATGGAGCTAGGTATGAAATGTAGGCATAAATACTTGTGGCATCAGTGTCTAAAATTTATATTTTCTTCATAAATGCAAATTGATTTTGAATGTATGAAGTCTTTGTCCATTAAAATGACATATTTCTATTTTCAGGTGATGGTTTTAGATTTGTTTCAGTAATATAGTGAAATGTTACTTCTATAGGATAAATATTTAAAAAAATACAATTCCAAGACCATATTTAAACACAAAAAAATCCTTTTCACTGTGAATCTTTGATAGAAGACTGTTTCAAGCAATTCTGCTAACTTTGTAGAAGTGCTGTTGGTTTGCAAATAATCTCTTCACATGTTTTTTTTATAAATTACTTTGTGGTGTCTCATACAGCCACATGGTAATATATAATTGTGCCTTTGGTGTGAAGGAACTTTTTGACAGTGGGTTTTCTTAGTAATTTTTCTTCTTCTATGAAACTGTATTGGAAAGTAAGAAACCACGTGAACAAAAACATTCTCATTCAGTAACATGGGACAATACAATGGGGAAAAGAGAGTTAGCAGTAATAAATTACAACTATTAAATTTCTTTATAAAGGAAAAAAATAAAGAACAAGCCTAGCTCTTAGACTCTGTTCTAATGCTACTGTGCACATTGTTTAAAAAGGGGAAGGAAGGGGGAGGATAGAGTTCTGGGTGCTTCTTCCCAAACCATCAGGCTGATCTAGTCAAAATGGCTTCCAGACCTTAATTTAGATACAAATCAAGGGGAAGGGATGGAATTCCACTGTTTTGGATTGTGACAGCTTGAAAGCATTTTTCAAGAGCTTTATGGAAACATTTGTTTTGGAATGGACTGTGTATGAGATGTTCGGGTAATTGGCTTTCAGCTTCTTTGGTTTCTGTCCTGCTGCATTAAGACTGCCACCTGTGGGAGTAAATACTTAGTGCTAAGGGACACTTGTTTTTAGGATGGGCCTTGCAACACATAATAAGCATTTTTGGCTCATAAAGACTATACTAGGAAGATAACAGTCATTTGATCAGAAGTATAGCTTTGATTTTACTATTTTCCTTTACCACATTTCATTAGAAAGATGGACTGAACAGTCAAAAATAACTGTGTATCCCAGCCAACTGTTTTCTGTTCAAATAAATCACATTTATCATTTTTCCATGTGATGTTTTAATGAAGGATTTATTTTGCAAATCAAGAGAAGAATGTTTATATCATAGCAGTCATATTTTCACAGATGGGTTCTAGTTTGAATGTTGTTATCCAGGAAAAGAGAGTATGGCCTGTGTTGGCAATCTTCTCATTCAGCTTTTAGCAAAAAGTTTAAATATACAAGCATATCCATTTTGTAAGCAGTAAGCCCTTCTCTGAATGAGCACAAAGGTTTTTCACATACATGAGTAAAAATGAAAATTTTACTATAATTAGAAGTCAGGTGCTCTTGCTTTGATTAACAGATGATTTCTTCCCATGCACTTCATGATCTTGGCAATGTGTGTTTAATAGTGTTAGTGCTCCTACAGAGTCTTTTGTACCAAAGATGGCTACAGCTTCAGAGCAAGATGTGAATTGAGCTTAAACACTCATCTTAGTCTTTTTTCAGCATCCTGAAAAAGGAGCTAGAGCATAAATTTAGTGCGACTGCCTTCAGTTTCCTTTAAGCAGCATTTTTACAGATTTATTTTGTATGTTAATATTCATTAGTAAAACCTGTCTGCACTGTGACTAGAATAAAGCTGTAGTGCATAAAAATAACCAGGCAGTAATACCTATGATTACCTGTGCAGTGTGGCCTAGATGATGAAGCTAATAGGAAGAATTATTTGAATGTTTATGAGAAGGAAGAGTATCTCTCTGGGCATTGGAACAGGATGTGCATTTAAAGATTCTAAGGAGTTTAAAGGGATGGATCTCTCTTGGAAAACTGGATTTTTAGGTTTGTTATTTAGGTAAAATGGGGCTGTTTCCAGGTGTCAGAACAGTGACAGTGTGTGAGTAGATTTTAACACCTGTTGTGAAAAGGAAAAAGAGGTGTGGTGAAATAGGCTAGAGTAGAAAATTAAAGACCTCTTGTGTCTTTGGATGAACTGAGAAAGGTGTTTATTTGCTGAAATTAGAACAAACTCAACTTGCTTCCATGTATACATGTGTTCTACAATAATTAAGCTGTGTTTTTTAGAAAGTCTGTACACCTGGTTGTTTAGACTGCTGCCAGTGTCTGGTTCTTTGGGATTTTGAAATCAAAGCAATTCTTATTCGTAGTTTAATAGCTAAGATAGGAAAATAATGTTTCGGAGCAGAGAAAGAATTAACTCTCTCTTCCAAAGTCCTGGAAGAGTATGAAATGCATGAGGAACATCACCAGGCTTAAATGTAAATCTGACTTGTTTTTCTGAGCAATTTCTTATTCTCATTCTAGCTGTAGTATTTAGGACTGCAGTTTTTTGTTCTTAAGTTTGAACTTACTCATTCTTGACAATTTAGATTTTCTTTTTTGTATGTGTTTATGTAATATATGAAGATTTTTAATTCAATTTTTGTATTTTAGATGTACATAAAAATATATAAAGGCCCAGAGATGCTGATTTGCATAGGCACTGTCAAGTTCAACTAAATTACTTTTCCATTTGAACTGACTGTGCGTTGTATAAATGTTACAGGTGCACATGTGAATGAAGAGGACTTCTTATTGTTGGAGCTTTTGGACTGGTTTAAGACTTCCTTTTTTCGTTGGGTAAATAGTCTTCCTTGCAGCAGGTGTGGTGGGCAGACAGAGCCTAAAAGTGACTACCTGTTGCCTACTGATGATGATCTAAGGTGGGATGCCAGTCGAGTGGAAAACCATTACTGCAACCAGTGTCAGCTCTGTAATAGATTCCCAAGGTGAGCATACAGAGATTTTTTTTTTAAGAAACAGCTTTCAATTTGTGCATTTTGTGAACAGGTGAGAAGTTGTTAGTTCAGAAAGCAGAGAAGCTGTTTTAAGTGACATGATAGCATGGTGGATGAACCAGCAATTTCTCTACAAGATCAGAGATTTTTAAGAATAATAGGTGCTTTCTCTTATGTGGACTTGTTCTGAATACTTGTCTGGCTTGGTTGGGGTTTTTTTTAATGTTAATTTGATGTAATACAGCTTCTAAATAAAAGATGTTAATATTGGCAACCAGATGTAAGTAGGGTTTTTTTATTGCAGGGAAAACTTCACTTGTGTAGGAAATCACAGTGTAATGGACAGCTTTTGCTGAGTCTATAGCAGAAGAGCAAATATACCATTTATTTATACTTTTGGTAACTATTAAAAGGACCAGCATACAAAAGTCACATTTTAAGATGTCTAAATCAATTTTGAAAACTTAAAAAAACCAGATTCGTTTCAGTGCTGCTTTAAACATACGATGGAGTCATGTGAGTTGAGGTAGCATTCTGCTCTGACGTTTTTAGTGCAGTACAGCAATTATTTCCATTATCTTCTGTGGACTGATCGGTACTGAAGTCTGTTCAGATCATCAGAACACAATGTAAAGATTTCTGAAAGGTGAAATGTATTTTCAGTTGTTCTTGTTTTGTTTTGTTTTTCTCCTGTAGGTATAACAACCCTGAAAAACTTCTGGAAACCAGACGTGGACGCTGTGGTGAGTGGGCCAACTGTTTTACACTGTGCTGCAGAGCTGTAGGGTTTGAAGCAAGATACGTCTGGGACTATACAGGTATCAGTATTCTGGAATATTGTAACGTTAATACAAACCTATGCAAAAAGAGGTTATGTATTTTGTTTCTCAGATCATATTAGCCATCAGGCAGCACGTGCAGTTATGCAGGTCAGCTGACAAAGACAATATATATTCAATTTCCTGTCTTGCCTGATGAGATGAAATACAGTTCTGCAAGTAAGGTCAGATGACTGACTTCGGAATGATACAATCTTGAGCTGAATGTAAGGGACTGTGATCCTAAGAAAGAGGAAGCTTTCGTAACGTTTCTAAATGTAGATGAACAGAAAACATGTTCTTTCACCTGTTCCTTCATTTAGTAAATTGGAAAAAGTTGCAATATTCTGCAAGATTAGAATAGAGGCTCTATCTTTATAATTCATTGTTTATTCTTGGCCTTTGTTACATAGATCATGTGTGGACTGAAGTATATTCTTCATCTCAGAAAAGATGGCTTCACTGCGATCCTTGTGAAAATGTCTGTGATAAGCCTCTTCTCTATGAAACTGGCTGGGGAAAGAAGCTCTCCTACATAATTGCGTTCTCCAAAGATGAGGTAGGTGTAATGATGCTAATAATAAACAAACTTGCCCTGAGGCAAGTGTGCAATATATTCCACCTTGGTGTGATTTCCAGAATTATTACAGAAAAGCATACTTTGATTAGCTAGCCTCTTTAAATGAAGCAAGATACATGGCAATTTCTGGTTGCTTTATTTTCTTCCACTTGTGCTTGAGGTTGTTGATGTCACCTGGAGATACAGCTGTAAACATGAAGAAGTACTCTCCAGAAGGACAGCACTCAGCGAAGCTACGCTGCGAGAGACAATTAATGCACTAAATAGAACGGTATGTAGCTTTTCTTCAATGGGTTTCTGAGAGTGAAACACAAGCACCTGCAGAATGTGAAGTCCTCAAACAAAGGAATGCATTTGGTAACCTCATAGGAATGTCCAGGCACTGTGGATATAAAAAATGCTGTTAATTACACATTTTACTCTGAATACGTAGGAGCCAGTTGCAGTGCTGAACTTATGGGAAATAATGGTATGTAAGAGGATTATTGTATTATCTCTTACATACACAGATGTATGTATATATATTAGTTTTCTTATGGACTTTGGAGCAGACTTGTACTTGCTGGTGGTAAACTGCAACTCCTTAGTAACTATGTGGACCCCTTCAGGGTGGCTGAATGTTTTCCACATCAGTGCTGCTATAACTTGAAAACAGTAGCATTTACAGTTGTAAGAAATGTAGGTTTAATTTGCTTTCAGTGACTTTTTACAAGCTCTAGGAAGTGAGAGGAATGATTCACAGGCTGTTTCCAAGACTTTCAAAAGGCATTGATACCATCAGCAAAGCTTTGACTCAGAACTGCATATATTTACACTGTTTGTGCCTAACATCCCCAAAACAAATGGAGCCCTTTGCACCTGCACGTCATAGTTGCTGAACCTCTCTGCTAAGCTTTTTCCACTCCCTATTTGAGACACGGTGAACTTGATTCAATATACTATAGTACCATAAAACCTTGACCCACCTTGAGGTTTCCATTTTGTCCTCCCTTCCTTACAGGAAGGCTGATTCCCATGCATGGAAACTTTAGTTCCAGTGGTAGTATACAGCTGATGGCTTAATAAACAGATTATGCCTTTTTTGAGGCCTGCTGGCTTGAGAGTTATAGCCATACACTGAGACTGTGAAGAATTGAGCTGGACTCATGTTTGAGACCAGGGCTTGAAATCATTTTAACAGTAATAAAAAATTAGAGCCACATGGCAGAGTGGAGCACTGAGAAGGGTAACCAGAGCAGCAAAGCAAAAGGAGGTAAAGGATCAGAAACTTTGAAGATGTCTTAGAGCAAGTTTTCATTACTCCATTCAGTCACAAGCCTCCAGCTACTATGGTTTCCTTCATTGCAACCTATTCGGACAGTAACTGTTGTAGAGGCCTCCTCTAACTCACACTTTTCCCATCATCTCCTAGAGACTAGCTCCATAGCAGGAGGAATCATAGTCTTGTACTGTTTGATGCAGAGCTCCGGCACTGTGTCTTTTAAGCTCAATTTTTCTAAGTTACAACTAAAGAGAAGCACAGTATGCAGTATACATTATCACCTGTACTGCAATGTTAATGAAAATGGAGTCTGAGGAATTTGTCTTTCCTGCATAAAGAGCAAAGGCTGTGACCATTACTTCTCTGGATGTCTGTCTGTTCCGTTGCCAAGCAGAGGCCACACAACAGTTCAAAAGATGTTGATGGCTTGCTGTTAAATGGATAGCAGGCAAGAATAATTTAATCTCTTCAGTACTTATTTTACCTCTGAAAAATACTTTTATGTGTTTTATCTGGGCCAAGCATTCCTAAATGGGTGTGTAGCCTCTGGATTATCTACTACCTGATAATATTTTGTAGTACCGTAGCACACTCTGACTACAGATTTTCTTCACCTACTTTGTATGGGCACTGCCCTATTCCGGTCCATTGTATGTTATCCCTGTAGAAAGTGGGGGAGGACCCTGAACTTCCACTGCTTTCATTGGAAATTGAGTGGTGGAACAGGGAAGCAAATTATTTTTTATTTGCTCCAGGCTCCAATTTTTTGGTAGTGTTTGTGAATGGTTATAGTTATAGCCAAGTAAACTCTTAAAAGGAAAACTAGTAATTTAGGTTGAATTGCAAGCATTTCATGCTGATCGATGTGAGATGTACCAGCATTACTTGTCAAAGGTTTAAAATTCAATTCCTGCCCTCAATTTATCTGTTGCTCACCCAGCAGTGGATCTACTTAAACTATGGATTATTGGTCTCCTGAAAGCAGAGTCCTTCAGGAAGCATCAACAGCACAACTCGCACATGACGCAGAACTGATTTTAAAGGTGCAGTTCACCATCCCTCTTCCTTCTTACTACCTTTGTCTGCCAAAGAAAGGTGTGGCCTGAGAATGTATGTAGAGGGTAATACCTCAGAAAAAAAAAGAACAAACCAGACCCTCTCCCCCCGCTCAAAGAAAACCCAAAAAAACCCCAAAAAACAAAACCCCCAAACAATCCAACCAAAAAAAAATCAAAAGCAGGAAAGCATGGAGTTTGAGCCATGGCAGTTGGAGTTTTTGCAGTCCATTTCTGATGACAATGTCATTGGTAGGAAGTGTAGTTAAAGGTTTTACCAGCACAGGTTGTGTTGATGTCTGCAGAGTCTGAGTGTTTGGCATGTCGGGCCTGCTGCATTTCTATGCAAGAGTCTGCTGGGTGGTAGGAGATGGCCATAATTAACATACTTGTGCTCTTTATACTTGAGGAACTTACTGATTTCTTGTATTGTGCGTTAAGAGTTCTGTTTTCTGAAGCCTTTTCATGTTGAAACGCTGCTCTGTAACAGGTTTTTTCAGCTATTGTTAGGAAAACTGTGCAGCAAAGGCACCCAGTTCTCAGCATGGCATCAGTGATTTCAGTGATGATGACCACTGACACTGGCTTTCCCCTAGATGAAAGTGCTTGAAGAAAATTGTGGATTGCTATTATAAATTTAGGATAAACCATATCAAACTTCCTCTGAGCTGGAGCAAGATCAGTAGTGCTGCATAGGGATATCCAAAGTATCCAGGCAACTGTTAGACTCAGGAAGGCCTGATGTTTCATGGGAAACTGCTGGAACCACTGGTTATCATCCATCAACACAAGTAGAGGTGTGTTTCCCCCCATGCTGTCTTAGAACTGGTATTTGGCATCTGGAATTTGTTCAGCTGGAGCTGTTTCTCATCATTTCTCTGTGTCTACTTTCCTTTATCCAGTTCCACATTGTTGACGGGAACAAAAAAAGTCTTCAGATGCTTCTTTTGTGATCTCTGTTAGCAAAACTTGCTGGGGTCAGAACTGATTTTGAGATAATTGAGGCTTATTAGCCTGAAGCTTTGGGTCCCAGTGGGCTGAGCGTGCATGCCTTGGGTGATCACCAAAGCAGAAAAAAAGATGATGTGTGTAATCATTTACATACTCAATGTTGAACTTAATTTTTTCAGTCCCATGTGGGTTTATCCACAATTAGAAACAAAAGGCTTCACATTCCAGATTTGTATATTTGACATGAAAATCCTGTAGACAAAATACCAACATCTCAATAAAATTTTTTAAAGTTGTTCACCAAAAAAATGCTCATAGTTTTATTCATGTAAGTAAAGAAAATGTGTAATTCCTTTTATTTTCCACTAAGTTTCCTGGATCTAAGATTTTCTTAGTTTTCTGACATTGCAAAAACAGAGATGTCATAGTTTGTTTATGGCAGAATCAGTGAAAAAACCATTTCAAAGACTTTTGTTTGGGCTTAATCACAAAATCTTTTGTTCGGGCTTAATCACAAAACCAGGACTGTTGCCAACCACATCACTCCACCTTAGAGAAGAAAAATTTGACCACAAATGATGCTTGCCTTTTCTTTCCTCCAAATAATATTGAGAACAGCTATGGTACAGCATACATATGAATAACTGTTAAAACTGTTATGGAAGTGTTTTATCATCCAAGTAAATGTATTAAAAACAAAGCACAAACATTATTTTAAAAGAATTCCACATAGTGCCTGCAAGTTCCTAGAGAAAGCACTGCTGTCATGTTACTGTGCACTTATGACTGGTTTATATTTGTGTCTGTAGTATAAGATTAATGTTTCTAATAATCAGTCTAGACTTTAAATGTTAATCTGTTTTTTCAATTCTGTTTTTCCCTGTTGGTGTCACTCTAGAGCACAATTACAAATACCATTTTTTCTGAATGTTTTCTTTTTTTCCTAAATGTCTTTTTTCAGAGACAAAAGTCTTTGTCAGAAAATAGAAAAAGAGAGCTCCTGGAAAGGACTATTGTGGAGCTTGTTGAGTTTATTTCTCCTAAAACACCTAAACCTGGAGAATATGGTGGAAGGACATCAGGCTCAATGGCTTGGCGAGTAGCCAGAGGTGAAATTGGTCCAGAGGTATTTGACTTTTGCACGGATGACTGTCTTAGAGGTAGAGGTAGCTAACTAAGGCTTTGTGATTGTGGGCTGTAAAGGAATGACACTTCATGGTAGGTAGCCACACTCAGCTCAAACAAGTGAATCTTGTGAAAATATTAGGTGGAAGTTTGATGTGAATTCAGTAGAGGTCCACAAGTAATTTTTGAGAATTGATGGTAGTCCATTGATTCTAATAATGTTTTGGACTTCTTGATATAAAGTGTGTTTTGTTCTTAAAAGTTAAAAATACTTTTTTTCATTTTAATTAGTTAGTTTGATGGAACTAGGAAGTTTAAGTCAGTTGAAAACAATTGGGAAAACTGTAAAAAATGTTTGTATTTGTATTATTAGTTACTTCCAGGTTTTAACCAATAGTAGGTTTTGACCAACTATTTTTGTTAATAAATCAGTATGGGAGCAATTAGAATTGTGTAAATTAATAATCTCTTAAATAATAAGCTTGATTGATTTACACATCAATATTTTTTACTGTTTCTAAAAACAAGGCTTGATTTTTATTTATTTTATGCTAAGATACAGTTTCCCAGAACCATAATCTTATTTAGCTTGAGTCAGGATGCAAAAGTGTGACCTCAATTTTGTAGCAATTCCATCATATGGAATGTCTGACTATCCTAAGTACAGACAGTTAAGTTAAATTAATGAGTTTCTTAGGATTGTCTAAGTTTGAGAAACTAATAGTTTATTGCAGTTGTTTGTAGTTTGAAAGATGTAATTTCTGCTTTGCTGAAACTCATAAGAACAATGACTTTTTTTTAAAAAAAAAGTAATACCATGAAGTTACAGAGTTTATACTTCAAGTTTTTTGAAGCTGATTTGTAAACTGGCATGCACAAGCACCTGTATATGGTAGTCACAGAATATTTGCTATTCAAAATAACCATTTACTTATTCATTGTACAGGCAATGTACTCAACATATAAATTTTCTGAGACTCCGATTTCTTACTTAAATGTTGTTATTTCATGTTAGTTTGTTAAAAAATTACTTCTAAAAGTAATTATATGAAAATTTAAAAAATAAAGGTACTGTTGCCCTCTGGAAAAGGTGCAGGTGTACTGTAGGAAACTGGTTTAAAACTTCCCTTCTGCAGGAATGTTTTTGTCCATGACCTCTCTTAAGAAGGACATTTGTTTTTCACTTGGCAACAAAACTGAATTGCAAACCGCTGACATACTGTTTAAAAGTAACATAGTCTTGGGGGAATTTAGGCATTGGGGAATGAAGGTGTTTGTATTTTTTTGGCTTTTTCAGAAAAGAAAAGAAGTAGTTTTTATTCCGTCTGAAAAGGAGAAGACATCTAAACTGTTCCATCTCGTCTACAATGTAATAGACGATAGTTATACACGGATTTCCAATAACAATGAAAAAATAAGTGGCTGGGAAGCAGGTGTTTGGAAAGCAGAATCTATTTGGAGAAAGGTTGAAACAGATTGGAAAATGGTAAGAATAGCAATTATTAAAAGCCTATAATGTACAGTAAAAGTAAGATAACTCCAGTAAAACAGAAAACCATCACCAATGTTTGGAATCAAAACCTCTCTTGGTGCCCATAGAATTTAGCTAATGTTAGTAAATGCTGTTGTTAAGGTTCAGTAAGATTGCCAGATGATAAAAGAAATTTGGAAGACATTTAACTTGTCTTTCAGAAAGGATGATCGAATCCTCTGCAGGTAGATAAAATCCTTGCCAGAGCACGAAATTTTAAAAAATGGCTTCCTTCTTAGGCTTTTGGGAAAACACTGTTTTATTGAAAAGCAGTATTTCTCTCAAAATAAAAAAATATATTTGTTGGTTTTGAGAACAGCTTTATAGTGTATCATACCTCTTTGATATGCCGCCAAAGGAAGAAATTGTCATCCTAAATAATACAATTCCATCTGTAAGAAGACAAAAACCTGTCAGTTATTCAGAATATTGCATACCCTGCCCAGAATCCTTCCCAAGTATCAGGACTGAGCCGCACAAGAGTCATGTGCTCTAAATCCAAGAAGAGAACCGATACCTGTGACATGAGAAGGGGTCATGTACTAGCAAACAGCTTTTCCCACAACAGCAACCAACTGTGGAACTGACATTCTTGTCAGGGACTAGAGCATGTTGCTGCTTTTCTCCTACTGGTCCGAAGGGTCTCTGACCAAACATTCTTCTAGCTTCCCAATGATGAAAACAGAGCTAAGTGTGTAACTGCCTTTTGAGATTTTCTCTGCTGTGTCTATACATAACTGACTTGCAAAATGCAATGGGGGAATAACTTGAAGAGGTTATGCTGCACAAAAGAGAAAGAATAAGGAAAGAAATGGGAGAATAGTATAAAAGATGTCACAACAGGGTACACTAATAGTAAAAGAGAAGTAACAAAAACTCAGAGTAAGGGACAGATGTTCTCTGCTTCCCTAGGATCTGCTAAAAATCTGATAGTACATTATGTTTTCAATTCTGTAATGATCAGTTATCCTCACATTTGCAAGAAACATGCTGGCCCTGCACTGAAACTAAACTACAATTCTGCTCAGCTGTACTAATCAGATAAGACAGGGTGGGGCTGATCTATAAGGCCAGGCAAAAAGACTTTACCCTTTTATTCAGTAGCACCTCAAAAGGATGAGATGATGGCATTGAGAAACTAGGAGCTACAGCTCCAAGTCTGTCTCAGGCTAGTTCTGCAGGAATTGCATCCTGCAGAAAGTGTGTAAGAATCTAAGAATTCAAAATTACTTTTCATGGGGGATTGTCTATTATGGGAGGCAGCAGCAGAGGGAAAGGTTGTTTGGGGTTTGCCTGTTCTTTTTGTAACTCCTCTAGTACCTCTGCAAGATGCAGCTTCGGAGTTTGAATCAGCAGCTGTCCTAGAACTTAAAAGCCAAAGGAACCTTTACAGAAATACCTGGTTAACATTTATTATGGGATGAATGGAAAGGTATTTAAATCTAAAAGCCATAGAAAATGTATCTGTAAGTATTAGATCAGGAGTAACAGAAAATAACCACTTGGTTTATGGTACACAATGCAAACAGGTACAAACCGCAAATTCAATCAGATTAGCCAGAGATGACCTGTTATCCAGGACAGACCCCAGGCAGACACAGTAGGTGATAATAATAATGCAAGAACCTGTAGATCAGAAATCCATGGATTTGTGAAAGGCTTGTTTTCCAGAAGAATTGCTGCAGTGGAAGAGAATTTGAATGAGTTGGTTGGTTGGTTAGGTTTTTTCTTCTGAATTCAGACATTTTTCAAATAATACTGGAAACAAAAAAACCAAGTTAGAGGAAAGTCAAAAATACACAAACGGAAACTTTAAATTCTTTTTTTCTGATTAAATGCTTGGATATTGTAATGAAAGATGAAACAGACTAATGTTTGAGGCTTTTCTTGCATTCAAAACTATGTTTAGTGCGTTTCAGCCGAGTAGGATTTAGTGGGGTGTTTTGGTTTCCTTACTCAAATACAGCAGTTCAGTAGGATCTGATCAAGGGAAAGCTCTTGCTAGAACCAGCTGAGATACTTAAAAGACTGTGTGGAGGTCAGCACCTTCATGAGCATTAAGATTACATTTACATGAAAACAGCTTAAATCATTATATTTTTGTAGGTCGTCTTCAGTGTAACACCTCACACCTTTGGGGATTTTGAGCTTTCAACAACATGAAAATAGTAACACTAAAATTCTGTTTCATAGTCTGTCAATGACATTTCTATATTAGGGTGGGATCTTCAGTGAAACAAGCTGCTGTGTTTTATTATCATTTTATTCTGGGTTGTTCTTTCAAGATCAAGAAATAAAGAGCTGACTCAGTATGACATTAATCAGAAGCCTGGACATGGCAGAATTTTCATTAATTTAGGATTCCAAAAGGATCACGGTAGTTTGGACTCTCATGTGTAGTGTCTGTTGTTTAGGTTTGCTGATAATAGATGTTGGACTTGAAAGAACTGTAAGGCACTTGGTACCAAATTCTTATGAGGGTTCATAGTAACTTGAATAAATGTTAATGTGTGAGCATGACTGTTCAGCCAAGTTCAGAACAGCATTGGGACTAAATTAAATTATGCAGAGTTGTAACAGTTCAAATAATGTTAAAATGGGATTTATAAATGGCTGGCACGTATGATTTGCTTTAACCAAGACACAATGAGTCCTAGGTGAAGCAGTACATAGCCACAGCTGAGGAATCTACTGATTGCACAGTTTTTTTCATCAGCAATACTGAACAACTGAAGTGTTCTGTGCATTTAAAAAGACCCCGAATTCTTTTTCTTCTTAAAATTATAATCTTAGGTGTTTTTGTAGCTTAACTTTACTATGGATGTTGAAATAGTTTAGTGTTCCCTAGCAAGGGGCTGTGAACACGTACAATTCCCTTGTCATGTTATATACTTAAGGATACTTAAGGATGAAGAAAGGTTTTTTTTTTTAATATAAAATTGTACTTTGTACAGTTTTAAAGGTTCAGGGGCTTGACAGAGAATGAAAGTGCGTTATCTTAAGATTTTTATGTCCTTGTTACAAGGATTAATTTTATGTGTGTTTTGGTCGTCTCAGTTTTTGACATGCTGGTTGTGCCTTCTTTCCATGTAGGTTTATTTAGCCCGAAAAGAAGGGTCATCCTCTGCTTCCATCAGCTGGAAGTTTGAGTGCAAGTCAGTCGGTCTAAAAATAGATAACGTTTCAGTTAGGACAAGCAGTCAGACATTTCAAAGTGGAAGAATACAGTGGAGACTTTGCTCTCCAACGGCAGAAATTGCACTGATAGGAGGTAAGTGTGGAATTTAAATAATGAATTATATCATGCAGCAGAGGTGGAACTGGAAATAAATGGTTTATATGGAGAGAGTACTGTGCAAACACTAAAACCAAAATACGAATGTTCTTTACTTTTCCAACAGCGTTTCTTAGCAAGGTCAAGAAAATAGTGCACATTTAATTAAAGCTGGTACGAAACTCAGTTTTATTAATATACACATTGTTATTATTAATATACACAATATTAATTCCTACCTGCAACAGAGCAGGGCAAGCAAGAATACTGAGTGAATACAAGATACTTATGTTTTATTAGGAAGGATAGATGCTTCTAGCACTGGTGGCAAATGTATCTGAGTAGTTCCGACTGAGATCCTTAAACATCCATTACAGCTTCGCCTTTTTAGCGTGCATTATATATTATGTATTATATATTACATGTTACATGTTACATGTTATATATTATATATTATATACTGTCTGGAGCTGTGGCTTACTGGATTATTTATCTTTTCCTCCAATAGATAAAAATATTTGCTCCCATTCAGATTTTTCGGGAGCAACGGAAGTTGTGTTGGAAGCAGTTCTAAATGGAGGGGATGGTGAAGCTGCATGGCAACACACACAGCTGTTCAGAGAGAGCTTAACAGGATGTGGAGAAAATTGCTTGGAGATAATTATAAAACTCAGTGACCTCTGAGAATCTGAACTGCAGAAATGTACTTTGGATTCCTTGAAGACATTATACCATGGATACAACATGAAGATTTGGTTGGCAATTCCTCTTCATCCTTCTGGCAGCTTATTTCCTGTTTCACTGTTTCCATTAAACCAACTTGAAACTGCACGTGTATTGAATAGGTAAACATCACAATGAAAACCTCTTTGCTATGAAAACAAACATCAAAATTAAGGGATTGAACCATAAAGTACCCTTTTCTTAAACTTTAATGAAAAGGAAACAATTTTTAGGAAGCAAAATGTGATCATAGAAGCACAAAGCAATCATAATTGATTTTAATTTGGAATTTTGGGATTGGCTTGCTGGTTTTTTGGGCTTTTTATAATCTACTAGGAAAAACAGTTTGAATTCTGTTTTCCAGATACAACAGATACTTGTGATGATTTTAAAATATTTTAAACAATATTAGAAGATTTAGACATTTAAAAAAAATTTGATTTTGTGTAGTATCCAGAAGTGCTGAAATTAAGTTAATTTTAAGATTGCTTCAAAATTTCCTTGTTGGATGTCTAAGTATTAAACCCGTGTTTAATACCTAGAACTATTTGGAAGCATGATGGTTGCTGGGAAAATAACCTCATTTTGGAAGAAGTGTTCATTATGTACCTAAAATTGTCATGGCCTGTGATATGAAATTGAGGCTTAAAACTGAGTAAGAACATCATATTTTTTTCTATGAAAAAATAGGTTATTCATTATAAATAGTTTTTAATGATATTAATTCAGATTTGATTAATAAATCTTTTAAAAGGTAGGCATGTAGGATGAAATCCTTTTAAGCTATTGTCTTGACTTGCTTTAAATACTATTCCCAAATTTGATGTAAAAGTATATATACATTTTTTTCTGTTCATTAATGCAGTGTTTAAATTTATTTTCAGACAATATAATAAAAAATACTATCCAGGAGATATCAGATGTTGCAGTGCTATGAATAAAGCATGGAGTGAATGTTCAGATTAGATAGTCTTTATCAGAATGTGAGGAAGGCTATGCCTGGATTATACAAGAGAATTTCTATTACAGAACTAAAATGCAAAGTTCAAACTATGGTTTTATTTTAAAATAAGGGAGAATTAAGGATGATGTTCTCAAAGATCAGTGTTTTTAAAGTTATTCTTCCTTTTTCTGACCTTTCCAACCTCTGTATTGATTTGAAGTGTTTGTCAAAAATAATTTATGTTGAAATAAATGTTTGCTGACCTTTCAACAAATCTAAGCAAATACAGAACTATTGAGATTTTATTAGAAAACTGCATATGCACAGTGAACACAGGCATATTAAAAAATAGTAGATTGTGGCAGCTCAGGAGTGACAGAACAGTGTGTGATGGATTATATACTTTACTTCAGAATGTAAATGGACAGTTTATGAGGGGGATTAGAAGAGTCTCTCCCCCGTAATACAGAACAGCACAGTCACAGGGGACTGTATGGAAGAGTGTTTAACAATGCTTGACTAATGCAAAGTAAATGTACCAGTCTCCATTTTAGACTATTTATGTATTTGATTTCAGCAAATGCTTTTTCTGAGATTTTGAGTGGGAACCCAACAGAAAAGTATTTTAGGCTGGTATGTATACTACGTTGGAAGCAAAAAGGAAAAGAAAGACAACTCAGGTGCCACCAATCAACAAAAATGTTTCCACTTAGTATTTTGATAGCTGGAAAAGTTACTGCTTTAAAACAGGAATTGTTTTTGCAGTGTATTACTTAGAGGACCTTGAAGAATTGCAGAATTCCTTAACTGTGCCTGATAATTTGAAATCAGAAGGCAAAATAAATTTAAAAGTAGTAAGATAAAGTAATCTTCTCATAATTTTCATCAGAATCTCTGGGGGAAGAGTAATAGCTTCAGATACTTAAAACTGTAAAGTAATTGAAATCCATTTTTAAAATGTTTGAATGAATTAAAAAGATTGAAAAGTGCCTTGCCAGTCTAATTAATCAAGAAGTACTTCTGTATTTATAAGATCACATGCAATGAATGGAAGTGCTTATTTTAGGAAAGAATTAATAAGTAAAATACTCAGGCTGAATAGAGCTAATATGAAAAATTTAAATGGAACTCCTTCAGTTGTCTTTTGGAGTACCCTATAAAGAGTGAACATTTTGAATCTCGTCATACATAGGCTGTTTTAAAGGCACTAATTTTGTCTGTTGATTTCCATTTCAGCCCCACTCTTAATACATTTTTAATTTATTTTTTTTTAAACCAGAGGTAATTTCTCATCCACAGTTGTTTAATGTTAACTTACAGTATCCTGAATTCGTATCATTATATGGCGGAAAGATCTGTGCTGCAATCTGCTCTAAAAGTATGGTTTTTAAGTTATGCTGGCAGTGGTACAATACTAGATGAGTGGTTGATCAGGGCACATGTAGATAGAAGTCAGTGCTTACTCAACTTTTTAGAAGTTTGAGGAGGTGGAGATTAAATGGAGAAATTAAAAATACTGTTGCCTAGAAATGTATGGCTTAATACAGGTAAAATGAGCAATGTTTTCTAGAATCCAGCTTAGTCTGGTACATTTTAAAGAACGACTGGCTGTCCACTGTGCCATGTATGGGTGCCTTCCAAGGTTGCACTGAGGTGTAACAGTGAAATCTTTTCCAGTAAAGTTTACATAAATACTGTGCTACCCAGTTAATGCTTGCGAACTAATTTTGGCATGCATGGCTTCCAACAGAACTATGTGGGAGCCTGTGCACAGAATCCCTCCTTTCAAACAAGTATTTGTTGTACTGTTATCTGTCTAGCGTTGATCATCCATCTGTTGATTTCTTCATATCCTGTTCTGACACTTAATGCTTAGCAATTTCCTACACCCCAGGAAGTTGCTGGAAAGATGTATCCTTAAAATATATGAAAGAAGCCCCTTCTAGGCAGTGTAGAAAGAAAGCACGGGTACAAAGCACAGGTATGCAGGAATCAAGCAAACTTTGGTGTAAATTATATATTTGCATTGAGAAGTAAGTAGTGAAAATTATCTTGTCTGATCCTGTATGAAAATCTGCCTCCTTAACTCATCTGTTATCCTTGGAAGATTTTTCACATATAGTGGTTTGGATGTAAGATATAATCCCTATTATGTGCAACATCAGGAAATGTAGAACACTAAAAATAAAGTGTGTTTGTCTCCATAGTGCGGTGGAATGAAAACAGATGGTAGGCAGCACATATGGCTGCCAGAAGCTGGGAACACCCATTTGCAGAGTTCTTGCAGCTCAAAACAAAACAAGCCAAAACAAAGGAACTCCAAGAGGGGCAGAGATTGTTCCAGGCAGATATAAGGATATCTGCCCTCTTCTCCACGCCCACGTTCCTCATTTCTTTACCTTTGGTTGCTCAAGCTAGAAATGGAAGCATACTAGTAGTTAAGAATTTAATGGACCTCCTTAGTATTTGTCAAAACTTAGCATTTCTTAAGTATAGGCATTATTTAAAATAAATCTCTAATTTCCATTGTAGGTTCAAACCTCTGGGTTTGGACAAAATTTAAAGTTTTGCCTGTGTTGTGCAAGCAATTCAACAACATAAAAAATGTGTCAATATTGAAGGGACTTCTGTATCTCAGCTTCATATCATATGGGTGGAGAAGGAAATTGCAGACAGGTGCCTTCCTTAAACACAGTTGCTGGAATTAGACTTAGGTCCTTCCTATACTTTGAATATTTTTGGGGAATTTGTTCAACATTATAGCCAGTAGTTCAGCTTACCTGGTGCTGGTTCGGAAGGTTCTCTTACAAGGTACTATTGTTGCAAGCAATGCTTCATGCTTTGTACATTATGGCCTCTCTAAACAGTAATCAGTGATGTAATGTATATTATGTGTACCTATATGATCGCTGGTCATATAGTTGTAAACGAGCAGAAGGGAAGAGTGATAGCACTAACACCTGGGACAATTTTGGTTTTTTGTGCTAGTCTTGGATATTTAATCCAAGCAGAAGGACAGTAGAGTAAAAAAAAAAAATCTTTAGTAGACAGAAAGAAACAATTCCTTCTTTAGTAGAAGTTTATTTCAGGAGCAGAATTTTGAGACCTCACATCCTATATTATGGCACTTAGGAATGACCAAGTAAGAAGCCAAGGTCAAATATATGTATTTTAGATGTACAGGTATTATTAAATGTGTAAGGGCTTAAATGTGACTGTGAGTAAGAGAACAGTGATTTTCTCCATTATTAAGATTTTTTTGTTCTTATTCTTGGGCTCGGGGGGTTTTTTTTACAGTAAGCTTTATAATTAGGCTTTAGCTTTATGACTACCATGCTTCAATTTCTGCAGCTTTATTTTTTTCTCATCTAACTTAAAATACATTTTAACTTGCTTTAATTTATGTACATGATTGCAGCTGTACGGTAAATACACTATGACAAAAAATAAGTTGGTTTCTTTATTTGGTAAAAGGAGATAAAAGGGATTAAAAATATTCAAACTCAGCAGAAAAAAAGCAATAGTAATTAAAATTTATGATACCCAGAAACCAACAAAATTACCAGGACTTAATAAAATTTTTGGTGAAAGAAAATGTAATGGACTACATAAACTGGTGCTGACAAAAGTAGCTTCCAATGACTGACCCTGTTTTTGAGACATTTTACTGTATGTTCATTTATATTTAGGTCCCTGAAAGTTTTCAGTGGGAGAAAATTGCTGAGACTAGAGAACAGGTTTTTTTTAAATCCGTCTAAGATTTAAGGAAAATCTGGCTTTAAGTATTTTTTATTTTTTATTAGTTTAAGCTATAGAAATAATTTTAAAATTAAGAACAGGGTCCTACTGCTTGTTATAGGTAATTCCTTCCTTTGTTCCAGTGAATAATATGGATCTTTGATTTTTGAGAAAGTGTGTTTAGTGACATAATGTATCCAAGAGCTTTAGGTCTGCATTACCTGTAAGGGTGGGAGATTTCACTGTAGGATTGAGCACCTGCTTAGACTTGAAGGACTGAGTCTGCTGTTAGAGGCCTTATAAACTGGGGGCAAGATGATTTCACTATGCATTTTGATTGTGATGTTTCAGTGTATGTTCTGTTAACTTGATCCTTTTATTCCATGCTACATGTTATTTCATATCCTTGGGACTTCAGTAATATAGTGTCTTATCCTTGAAGTCCCAGGGGAACATATTTTCCCCACTGAAAATCATCAGCTATCAGCTTATCTCTGTCGCAGTCAAGAGGAAATGCTGGACTTACTTTAGATAAGCAGTTTTGATAACAATATACAGACTCCCTTGTGAAACAGTTGTAAGGAAACCAGCTGACATAAGAGAATGAAGACATCCAAGAGCACCATTTAAGCAAACTTGTGCTAAAGGAGGTGGAACAGTTGGTCACAGCTTCTCAGAGCAAATAGAAACAGCAGCGAAGTACGGAATGGAAGGAAAGAGCCTCGCTTCTTGCCTCTGCATTATTACCACTGTGATGAGAAGGATGGAAGGTAATGGAATATGTGTGTGTCCATGCTTGCGTTATGTCAGAAGTCAAAATAACATAGTTAAGCTGCAGCAGCTTTTACTTTTAGCCAAAGTGCCAGGGAAATGTATGGTATATTAAAAAGCAAAGTTCACTACTGACAAAAAAGATGTAAAACTTTATTGGCCAAAAGGGAAGTACCTGGTTTTGGACTGCATTAAGAATTGTGGAGCTGTTCTGGTTTGGTTTTAATGTGAAGCATGCCCAAAACTGGTTTTGATTTGTGTTTTCTTTTGTTAGGCTGTGTAGGTTGGAGTTTCTGCCTGAGTATGCTAACTGATTTCCATGATATTGGCAATAATGGTTTAAAAGAGAATAGTGCCTCCCCCTTCAAAAACTAAAACGAAAGATTCAAAATAAATTAAAACACCACCACTAAGGATGCAGGAGCACAAACAGGAAGTCTTAGAGGCTGGAGTTTAATTTTAACACTTAAGGATGGAAAAAAGTTAAGATCAATGCTGATTAATGAATAATTTAATTAAATGATTCATTTAAACTTAAATTAAACTTGCATCATTTGGGGGTTGTTTAGAAAAGCTAATTGTTTCATTTTTTTTTAAACCAAATATTTGTTGAAAGGAATTTGTATCATCATGGAGCTTTTCAAATGGAAACACCACCTTAGAAAGTTCTTGCTCAATGTCAGTACTATATGTGATCTGCCTTTATAAGTTGTCTCAGCCCCTGACAACATTATTGATTGGATCAATTCTTCCTCTGCACTTCAAAGTCTGTCTTTGATAATGATATTTTTAAAATATAAATCCATTTGATTTTCTTTGAGTAACGGTGAAACCCCAGAGTTCATATTCAGTGCAACAGACATGGCAATTTTTCTTGGCTATGCACTGTAACTATATATGCTGCAACTTCATTTTATAGTTTTGTTTCACATTTTAAGGCTTGCCAGTAGTTCGTATTTGTACACCAGCTTAATGATGAAAAAAAATTAATGAATGACATAGAGATATGAAGAAATGGGCATTCAACCAGACACAACATAAGAGTAACTTTCTGAAGACACGGGGAAACTTACATGCATTTCTGGCCCACAGAAACAAAATCTGTGATAGGAAACAGACTAAGAAACACTTGCCAGAATACACCTACCTTTTCTACTTTTGATTTCACTTATTTCACATATAGGACTGATTACTAATCATGTGAGGAAATTCAACCTTTTGTAAATATTCAGTGAAAAATACAAAGTCCATCTGTGAATAGAGCATGGAGGCAACATGTATGCTAATGGAAGAGTGGCTGAAAGATTTTGGATGTGGAAAAAATGAAAGGAACTAATGCAATTAATTTCTAAAGAACATGAGATTTACTGGCATGTGATAACCAATTCAGTGTAAATCAACTAGAACCTGTTCTACTCCAAGGATTGAATGTTAAATCCGTAACTGGGGAATATTATATTGAAAAAGTTGTATGGAAGGGGCACTCCAGTCACGTAGTGTTACTTGTGGTTGGAGCAGGAGTAACCACGAGCAGAACTGGTCAGTGGATTTTGTGTTTAACACACATTAGAATGAGAAAAACAGGACTAGCATTACATATTAGCATTATCTAATTAGTAGTGAGATGGAGGGATTCTACAGTGAAGCATAAGCAGATGCTTTGTCCATCTTTTGGAAGATTCTTTTGTTTAATGTGTGATATCAGTTGTCTCCTGGGGTAACCCTCACTGCTGTCTTCACTCTTGAAAGCCCTTCCAAATTTCCCTTTCTCTAAACTAGTGGTTTTCATCCTTTGAAGCAGTGTCTGCAGTGGTGATCAAGGCAACTTTCCAGTGACTCATAGGTAAGATCTGGGGGCTTCTGCGCCGTCCCTGGATTCTGTCCTTTCCTCGCTTCCCTGGTGTATCACAGGCTGGTACCCCAACCCCATACAGCCTCCATGTATTCCCTGGTTTATGACAGCTGCTGTTCCCTCTCTGGTGGGCAGTGGGAGAAGCAAGCTGTGAGGACGACAGTAGCATGGTCTGCTGAGGGAGTTCCTTGAATGTGGTCCTCTGAATCTACTGCAGTTTTCATTGTTGGGAGATTTTGTTCACCTCTTTTACCATTTTAGTTCCTACCTGCTGTTTGTGTTGTGTCATTGTGTCGTGTGTCCCCCCATTCCCCGTGGCATATTCATAGGACAGCTAAATCCCCATTCCAGTAATGTGTCCCTCACTGGTATCCTGCCATGTTCCCAGTAGCATTCCTGTTCCCAGCAAGTCCACTGGCCACCAAGAGTAGCCTGCTGCAGGCCTGGTAACGTAGGCCTTTCCTCACATCATTTTGAGACCCACTGTCATCCAGGAGCCTGAGAGGTGATGGAGGTGGTGTAGGGCCCACAAAGCAGGGGAAAGTGGAGCAGCAGCCATTTTAAGGGAAGGGTTTTGGGACCAACATTAGAACCTAGTGTTTTTGTGTGTTTATGCATGTAGTTCAACAGGGCAATGAGGCTCCTGACCAAATAAGCAGATTTTACTTCTTGGGAAAATTTTTCTCCACACCTCCTAGAAACATTACAGAAGGACAACTTAAGAAATTGCCACGGAAATTCAAAGAACTGAATGAATGACTATACATTAAGTTTGCATGCTATGCTACAGGTATCTGTTGTAAGGCTAGAATGCTGTGATATTTTAAATTTAACTCCAGAGAATAACCCAAACAAATGCTGAATTGAGAACAATGTTTTTATTTCATGTCTTTTTGAAAGATTAACTATTGCTTTTTATAAATATGCAAAGACCTGTAGGAGTAGAAATGCAAAGCATGGCATTCACCCCATTAACATGCTAATTCATTTAGAGGGAATTGAAAAAGTAGTTTCACCTATTTTATTTGCATGTTCCTGCTAGTCTGTTACAGAACCTGTTAAGCCACCATGCCTGTGGCATCGTTAACAACCCTGGACGGAGCACCAGCCTTACAGATCGTGGGATGCCCCACCATGTACAGCATGGGAGTAGCATAGGTCGAGGGTGGGATGACAGGCACTGCAATCTTCCTGTTTGTAAAACACAGATAAGTGATCATAAATTAGCAGGGCAGATTTAAGCATTAAATGGCAGCTGGAGGGAGGCGTGGGAGTGCTGTGTTCCGCATGTACGCCCCTCTGGGAGTTTGTCTGTTGTACTGGGCAGCTTGGGAGTGCTGTGTGCTGTGCCTGGCTAAGGATATGTTTGGCTTTGTGGCTAAAAGCAGTCGTGCTGGTTTGGTGAAACAACTCAGAGCTGAAGCATGTGCCGTGGGTTATGTTTGAGTGCTGCAGCTTGTGCTATGTTCCCATGGGTTGGTAAATGTGCCTGCCTATATGGCCTGTAACTGTGCTCTGTCTTTACTGTAATCAGAGAGCTGGAGTGGTTCTGGCTTTGCTGTACTTCAACAGCAACTATCAGGAAAGAAAGCATTGTTTGCTCTGAATTCTCTTCAGTTCTGCACAGCAACTCAAAATTAGTACCTTTAATTGTTTGGGAGAATGGATAGTTTGATTAGAAAGCTGAGGAAAGCTTTATGATTTGAGAATTAAATGCCGCAAAGAACCATATGTATGCAATTGATCTCTTAAACTTCAGCTCTTCTGTGGCTCCAAGTAATTTCATTGTGTTTTCAGCCTTTATGCCAGTGTGCTCTTTCATCATCGTTACTTGTGTCCCAGAGAAATGAGTCCAACGTATTTTGGGAGAAATGAGAGAAAATAATGGGCAATTAAAAAAAAACAGGTTAGCAAACCAGCGGAGTTCTCATGCATGAGAACTAACAAGTGGCTTTTCAATAAACTAACTGTAAGATATAAAGTAAAAAAGGAGCTTCCATGGTTCCTATCATGAGTCACAAGAGAAATGAACTCAGCAGAAAAATGTCATGTTTTGGTAGCATGCCCAACATGTCTCAAACGGTACAGGAACATAAAAGAATCTGTAATAATATCTCTGTCCTGTCCCAAAGAACTAATGTTGGTACTGGTTCCAAAGTAAATGGAATTCTGACATGGTTAGTGTCAAATAGTTTCAAAAACTGCTAGAAAATATATTGATACATAAACTGCATTTTCTAATTTAAGACACATCAAAGGAAGGAAAATGTTAAGTGGGACAGAAAGTGATACTATGTTGCAATTTCTGGATAATGTGTATTGCCTTTTCATGAAAACCTGACAAATTCATTGCACTTATTACCTGGAAATAGAAGAATGTGAGCAGCAGTAAAAGCCAAGGTAAAAGGAACCACACTACTTTCAGATAAATTTCAAGAGGTTCAGAGCTTCCCACTCTTCAAAGCCTTTCTGCTATAAAAGCTTCCAGCAGAAGAGCATATGTGGAATAACAAAGCTCAGTAAAAACCAACTAAATGAAAAGGAAGGTGAGTTGTTATTACAGTTCTATAGCATGATGGTAAAAACTTTGGCATGAGCTTACTATAAGGCACAGTACAGGAAATGTATTCTCTCTAGCTGTAATCTAGGAACACAGGGTATCACAAAGTTTTTCCTTGCAAAATTAGTTTTTAAAAAATGAGGAGTGTGATTATGGTATAACAGTTAACAAATTTGTTGCAAAAATAGATATGCTGCCTTTTTTCACACTTAGGTCTGTCAGTAAGATAAAACATACAGTACCTTTTCTTTGCTTCATAGTTTGCAAGAAATGAAGGAATATTGTAAAAGAACTGCATTGTTAAAAAACATTTTCCTTTACTGTTCTGTGAGTTAAATCCACAGTAGATTTCAAAAAGAAATGTATAAAATAATGAGGACTTCAGTGTCCATATTGTTTAGGTTAAAAAAACCCCACAGGTATATGTATATCAAAGCAAGTTACTTTTAACACATCCTGTAGATGAAAAACTTTTTTCTAGAATGTTAAAGTGAATTCACAAATTACTAAAGCACATATATTCAAAGTCATTCAAAAGACTGTTTTCCTTCCTCACAGGTGGCAGCCAGGAATCCTAAATCAAAGAAAGAAATGCTGTGATCAGGATGCAGCTTTCTGAGGTGCTTAGAAATGGAAAGATGCTTTTGGAAGCCATGCTGGACTGACGACCTAGACTGAGATTCCCAGACTCTGATAAAAATCTGGCCTAGCAAAGTGCTGGATAAATGATGCCTAAGCAGTCAAACACATTGTCCTGGCCAGTACTGAAAACTGTTGATACTGTAGCTTCTGCTGCTTCTACCAGCAGTGGCTACATAGTGAGCAAGAGGCATGTAAGAACCACTGATCTGGATGATTTTACTTCGGCTGAAAACTGAGGTAATGTGTTCTTTCATCTCTCTAAGAAAAACAGGAGTGCACTAAGGAGCATGAAGAATCTACAGAGCTGATTGGAGCAATGTAAGGTACGTAGTAGAAAGAGAATATAAGCAGTGTTAGTGGGGTAAAAATAGAACAGGAGACCATAACCTAAACATGAAATTGTGTTTAATGTGTTGCATTTGGTACTTTATTTACCCATTCTTCTAATAAATACAGCAAGACTAAAATGCTAAGCAGAAACACCATTATTGAAATAATGGGGGACAGCTGCACGTTATCTGGGAGAGAAACATTCAAGACCCAGAAATATCAATGCATTAAAAGATCTAAAGGGATAACAAAAGATTTTTTTATTAATTTCTGATCATCTTTGCTTAATAATAATACCTAAGGAAAATAGAAAAGTGCATGAAGCAGCTAGCAGTGACCATTTTAAAATGTTGCTTACCCAGTCACCCAAGCTGTTGAATTACACAACTCCTATCAAAATAAATAGGAACTGCTGCTGCAGAGCTTTGTTACAAGTGAGGCCACCTGCGAAATTGTTGAATAGTTGATCTATGACAAGTAATTGTTAGGGAGTTGTAAATTCAGATAATGCTTATGGTTAAGTGGGCGGCTGAGTCTTGTGTACATTTTACCTGTTTAGCTATACCCTTTAATTTTTTTTTAGTTCAAGTATACATCTAATTTTTGTAATTACTTTCTCAAAGACTTCTGAAAAATTAATTCTCGAAAGCCTTAGAGTAGTCTGCTGACATAAGTAAGGTGAAACAATGTATTTAAGCAAAGAGAATTATTAGTAAACAGGTTACTGGAAAGAATAACAACTTAAGTCAGCTACAAAAGATTATTCACAAAACAGTATTACTGTATAAACTTCCTTTTCTAAACTGCCTTGTAATTGTCAGAAGAACACACTGAGCACATTCCCTGTGCTGTGGGCTATAAAAGAGTAGTTCAAATTTTAGGCCATCTAGTACCAAATCAAAAACATCATGGTCTAGTAATTCAAAGCACAAAGGCAGTATAAACTCAAGCTGCCAGAACAAATTTGCTCTAAGGATTTCTTCATTAAGTTGTTGGATAGGTAAGTGCAAACTCTGTCTGTCTGTGGTTCTGCTATTCTGTGCCTGACCAGACCCTTCATAGTCACCCCAGACTTTTCTTTTTGTTAGTTACTTCGTCTTGTCTTCCCCACTTTCTGTGCTCAGGTGTATTTTTAGCTGATGTCCTCATGTGTGCCTACCCTATCCCTCTTTCAGATGGATGTTCACAGGTCATTCACCCAACTCTTTTGTTGCTCTTTGCCTCAGATATCAATTTGTTCTAGTATTCCAAAACTTGTGGCCTATTTCTCTTTCTGCCTTTGACCTCAGCATAAACTCTGTGGGTGCACTGGCCACACTTTAATGACACGCTCTGCCTTGGTGGAGGTTGAGCCATCTGCATCTCTTGGATCTCTCCTGAGGCTTTTCTCTTCTTGGGTTACCACAAGAACCACACAATTCCCTTCTGAGAAAGGGAATGCAAATGCACATCCTGACCTAGTCATCATTGATTCCAGTCAAAACTGGTGGTACAGTGAAGCTGTGCAGAAAAGCTTGCCCTTTCTATTTCCTCCTCATAACTACTAATCATAAATCAAAACATAATGTATCAGAGGTGATTGAATTTTAGCTCAGGAGAGAAAAGTACCATCTCTTTAGACATTTTGCAGAATAGTGGGCTTCTCTGCTGCCTACATCAGTCATCACTTTTCCCTACGGATTCAACATATCCACACATGCCTTGTGTAGAAACAACTCCTTCACCTTCCTGTCATTCCAGGAATGAGTAGACATGACCTTCTGCTATTAGGAAGCAGTCTTGATCCTCACTCAGAATCTATCATGGATTTCTGTATGGAAGACTGCAGAAACACACTGGTAATGGGGACCTTCAATGAGCAAGGAGAGTCTTGCTGGGTAAAAATGAATTGCCGCTCACATTGTCTTGCCCAAACAGTCTTGGCTGAACTACCAGGAACAAAACTGTGTGTTTTAGTCAAAAAGAAATTCCAAATTCTTTGGAAAGAGAGAGCTCCATTTCAGAGCGTCTGGGATAGAAGGACAGTAAGAAAGAGATATGTGGCTAACATCAGAAAAGCTGCTCAAGGAAAGCCTAGCATGCTTTGCAGTATTCATCACCCTGAGCTCAAGGGAGTGCCTTTCTGAATGGCATGACATGCCCAAACCTTGCTGGCTGTTTGCATTCTCTGCACTGATTATCAATGCCACAATGCAGTTGGTGATTCCCAGCCTCCAAATCATAGCAATCTGCCTCTCAGCTTAGTATAACTGCTGAGATGGCCACTTCTATCTCATGTGTGTTCAGCACAGACCTCAAAATACATCACTTTCTCCATTCTGTGGTTTTTTCCATTTTCTTTGTCCCTCCAGGTGTTTGCAGCTTTTCCAACTGCCACAAACTGTTCTAAAAGACTCAGATGTTAATAGCGTGGATAGTAATTCTGTTCATGTTGAGAATTCCTCCCAGTACGGCCAGCTCAGCCTCCTCTGCTTCATCTCTGCATGCAACTTCTCTTGCTTGTATGTGGTCACTGCACAAGGGAGCTTTCTCCTATACAAGGAATTTCAATACCAATATATTTAATTTCTATGACCAGGATCTGCCTTAGCAATTACTTTGTTTATGCCACTCAGTGAAAGTGTGTCGCAGTTTAAGGCTGAGCTGACAGTGAGGAGACTGGGTGGGCTGGGATACTAAAGCACTTCTAGTCACAGATAAATATTTAAAGTTTACAAGTGACACGACTTCCCTGTTCTGTGTGGGAGACCGAGCAGTTCAGGCTAGAGGCCAAGCAAGTCAGTGTGATGGTCTCTAACACAACCTGCCTCTCCTGCAGCAGGGAGGTGGTGTGATCCAGGAGGAAGTCAGGTGCGTCAGTGCAGCAGTCCCAGCCGTGAGATGGGCAGTCCAGGATGGATCCCAGGGGTCCCTGTAGCTAACCGTGAGGATTCTGCTGGACCTCTTCCCCGGCAACAAGCAGCAGTAGCATTCACAGCTTGCCCCACTTGAGTTTTCCACACCTCTGGCAACAGCACAGCACTTCACAGGTTAGTCACCAGGGGAGGAATTGGAGGGTAAACAGGGTTTAAGCTGTCCAAGCTCTCTGTCAAACTGTCACAAAGGGGTATGTTGTTCCTGGAGGATTAAGATGGAAATGACCTGGTGGTTTTTCAAGAGAGTGGTTGTGGAACAGTCTGGCCCCAGGAACAGCTACTGACCGATGTGCCGTGGATACTTCAGGCACATAAGTCCTGGGCACGGTTCAGCTGAGAGTGTCAAGGCAGTGCATTGACAGTGCACACCCGCAGAAAACCACTAGTGTGGCCTCTTGCTAATTCAACAGAGGTGTTTGAGATACAATTGTGTAAGTACACATGACCTGGCTAAATTTATATCGTTAGGTGATCCAGCCATGGGTAGACTTTTCTTAAATACTTTGGAATCATGGCCAGAAGCTCATTCGCAGTCAATGCAGTACAAGTATGTTGGTCACTCTCATATTGTACTGCCACAATCCTACTCAATAATTTGATCAATTGTTTCAAAATTATGTTAATGAATTATAATGAAATTTAAAAATGCAGTAGAATATGGAAATTACTTTATTGCAAGTGTAAGTATTTAATATTAAAATATGCAATGTTTGTTTATACTTTATTACAACTACATACAATGTGGAATGTATAATGTAATGGGCATCAACTTAGTTTCATAAATATTTTAGCACAAAATTACACTTTTTCCTGTGTAGTTTGCAGAAAAATGAGAGCTGTGATCAGTCATTTAATTAAGTGGTTGTACCTGAGTATGTTCACAGAGTAGATAAATGTACATAGTTTCACAAATAGTCACATTTTAGGGCCTTTAAATCTGAGTCCAGAAAAGCCACAGAGAAAGAAAAGGTTTTATTGGATAGCAAGTAAACTACAAGAAGCAACTAACTTAGAATAGATGGAAAGTTTGTACATACCAAGTATAGAAATACTCAAAGATCATACATACAGCTGTCTTACTGCTAAAATGATTGAACACAAAGTAGTATTATAATAAATATTTTGCTTACTAAAAGCAGTAGTGACACTGGTTTCAGTAGATTATTGTCTTGAAAGTCTGTAGGGTACTTCTGTTTATGTTATGGTCTACAACTATGAGGACAAGTAAATCTCCAATGAATTGAAATAGGGCTTTGTGTGTACTGTCTCAAGGGGATTATTAATTTAAAATGTCACACAGTAAGTGTGAAGTATTTGACATGAACTTGTAGTGCATGATTTGGGCAGGTTGCATCCAGTAAAGTAATTCCACTCCTATCAAAATGTTATGGCACTTGAATTTGATTCATGCTCAAATCTACTTCTATGTTTGTTTTAACAGGGGTCACTTAAAATGTGATGAGCAATCCCATTTCACTGCGTCACCTCTGCAGTCCACAGAAGCAGCTGCTTTTAGTCTTGTGAGAACTTTGTCCCACAATCCTACCTGACTAGGAATGCAGCCACTCAGCATACACATATAAGTATTAGGGATAAAACCAACATCAACAATAAGGCAGTAACATGCTGTGCAGCTAGCATAGTATAGGATGAGAATTAAATAAAAACCATCTTGGACAAAGTACTTTCAAAGACTAAAGAAAATGCTTGGGGGAACGTCAGCATTTCCTCATAAATCTGCTCCAGCGTGACACAGACTGAACATGTCTGACCATGCACGTTCAAAGATCAGTAACTGCCAAGAAGTAATTCCCTCTGTCTTTCTCCAATATGTATGGAACTGGCTGCCTTCAAGAGAGATTGCTATCTTCTACTTGGCTCACGTTGCTAAAGGCACACTTCCCACACTAAGAACAGCCTATTTGCTAAACAGCTGGAGCTAATGAGAACATAGTACACTAATGTTTGGGACTTGCTCTGTTTCTGCTCAATACAGTAATGGTCCTCTACCAATGCAAAAAGCTTTGAACAGATGCACTGCTTCTGTTTTCTCTGATCCTCACAATATTCATTGCAGCAGTTCACTGTACATGATTCATTTTTACAGGTCCTACATCTAAATTTGAGAGTTTGAAAAAAAACAAAATCAACACGGTTCTAATCAGCAAGCCCAAAATTCTGAAGCACTTGGCATAACCCTGCAAGTGTTACCTTCTGGTTCTGCATGAAATACTCTTTATCTTGCCCAAAGTAGAAGAAAACACAGCCTGAAGCTCAGAGGTACATGCAGCTGCAAAAAAATAGGCTGGAACAGATAACTTACTGTCCCTTCTAGGCAGATGCCATTATTTTCCATAATCCCTGTGCAGCACTTAGATATTAATTTAATAGGTTCCTTAGAAACTGACAGAGTAAAATTATGCTAAATAAGCAATATTTACTAGAAATTCTTCTGATCCTTCCCTAGAGGCATAATTGAACATTACAACTGACTCCTCAAAAGTGGCTGCTCCATTTCCAATCCCTTTACTCCTTAGGAAAAGCATTTTGCAAAAGGAAAAATCTTTAAATTATTGCTCTTCCTTTGAAATGATTCTCTTCGGATACCAATTTCTCTGCTAGCTTAGATGCAGTGCTCCTACTAATCCCTCCTTTTGAGACTTTACATTCATAATACTTCAAGGAATGGAACAGGCTGGACTAGGTAGGTCCTTTGCATTTCATACAGAAAATTATTAATTGAGAAGCTGCATGTGCTGAAGCAGTTTTTAAGCTTGTCAAAAAATGTGATTATAATATTTATGGTCAAATATATATATATATACATACTTTTGGTGGAAAGTATCTAAAACTGTACATATTTTTCATGCTCATACCTAAAATGACATGAATTTTGGGCTTTGTACACACACCATTTAGGCCTAGGAAGCAGATGCTAAGTTACACCACAGAATTTTTTTTTTTTAATGGCAAATATTTCAGAACAGGGATGTGTACTGTGTACAGAATGGGGTGCTGTGTTATGTGACCCTGTGTGAGGACTTCACACGGTGATGCTCAAATGTAGGATAAAGACCTGTGAGCTGTCCGAGTTAAAGAACTCCTCGGGCGATCCCCAGGACCCAGAGGGCGGTGGATTGTAAACACTCCTGCCCGGAGCACCGGGACTGCCACCCTGCTGGTATCGCCGCAGGCCGTAGCGGCGGTGACGGCAGGGATCAGTTACGGGACTGGCGGAAAGGGGGCGGCTGCCCGCCGTACCCCCGAACACCTGTCCCACCTACCGCATCACCTCTTCTCCGCCCGCGCATCGCAGCATCATCCACCTGGAACACCAGGAAAACGGGACAGCCGTGCTCTGCCAGTCCCCAAACAAATTTCCCTGTGAGGTCACGGGGAAGCGACGCCTCTCCCTCCCCGCCGTCGCAGAGTGGGGAGGTGGGCTGAGGGAGCCCGTAGCTGCCCCAGCAGGTGGGCGCTGCTTCGCCTCGATCAACATCCCTATCCCGATCCCGATCCTGATCCAACCGCTCCGCCTCCCCTCACACCGCCCCTCGCGCGCGCGGCAGCGCCCCCGTGCGGGCCGTTCGCGGCTTGTTGCCACCCTCAGTGACGTCACACGCGCCCTCTCCTTCTGGCTTCTCCGATTGGCCGGGGCCCCTCGCATCCTTCCCGCCTCCAGCGCGTGATTGGCGCGCCGGCCCGTGATTGGCGGGCACAAGGCGCGGGGGGAGAAGAGGCCCGGGCCGGCTGCGTGGGTAGANGTTTTCCGGGCCTTTGTGGCTGCGGGGGGGACGGCCTGGGGGTGAGGAGGAGGGCGGGAGGCAGCAGCGCTACGGCGGCGATAGCGGTAGCTGTTGTTGCCGCCGCTGCCGCCGCAAGGCGAAGGGACCGGCCCGTCGTCCCTTTAAACTAACGAGAGCCGCAGGCCCGGCCGGGCCCGCCCGCCCTCTCGCTGCCTCCCCCCCGGCGGAAGGGGCGCTTTGTGCGGGCCCCTCGGCCGCCCTTTCTCGGTGCCGGGGCGCCGGTGAGGGCGGCAGAGGCGCGAAGGGCGGACGCGGAGCGGCCCCAGGCGCGGTGTCGGTGCCGGCCCTCCCGGCCGCCTCCGAGCGCCCTCGCCTCGGCTGAGGAGAGACGGGCAGAAAATGGCAAAGTCTGGAGGAGGAGGAGGAGGAGGAGGAGGCGGCGGCGGCAGCGGGGGACTGACTTGGGTGGTAAGTTGTGGGGCTGCGTTTTGTTGTTCGTGGGTTTTGCTGCTCGTGTTTTATTATTATTTCTGTTTACGTCGCTTGCGTGTGTGGAAAGAGCGCGGGTTGGCTTTGAAAGGAGGGAAGAAGCTGAGGGCTGGCTGGAACGGGAAGCCTGTAGAGCCGCCGCTCGCGGGTAGGAGGAGAAAGCCTGGGCTTAGAAATGGTGTCACAGGAGGGGAGCTTTCATCCCTGGGGGGGCTCCTCGGGGTGCTGGGAGCCGTAGGGAAGAGGTCAGTCTGTGAGCAAACAGGTGGGAAGGAGCCTCCCGCCCTGGGAGGAGCGGGTGGGTCATCAGGGCTGTCTTGAAGTCGCTGTCCTCCACAGCGGGATGTGGTCTGTCTGTCCCGCCAGACTTGCAGGTGTTGCCTCTTGTTCCTAGAGCAAAGCCTTTGCGGGATGGCAGAGGGGGTCTGTGTTGATCCCATCTTCTTTTCCAGCTCTGTGAAAGGACACTACCTGAAGTTCCCAAGTTTCAGTGATAGGGAGCGGGAGCTGTGTGCTTGCCCTTCCATCTTGGCATTCAACTTCGTCATATTCCAGAAGTTGTAGCTCTAACAGACCCAAGAAGGGGGTGTTTTACTGCCTTTCGTGGATTGGTTGGAAGTATTAAGATTAGAGAGGGTGCTGGTGATAGCTGACTCTAGAATTGGTGAATCCTTTTGAGCCTCCTTGTAGTCTTTTGAGAGTTCAAGCCCTGGCTCCCAGTGCAGAGGTGCTCCCCTCATCTGTAGTAATAGTGGATGCTCTCAGGTTTTGGTGAGACCTGAGAGGAAGGAGGAGCACAGGTGACCTGAAGTGGTCTGGTTCAGCCAGCCAGTAACTCCTCTGCCTTTCTCTTGCTCAGCATAGAGGGGTAACTTCTTTAAGAAGTTTAAGCAGAAGACACTGTATCTTGATTGGCAGGTGGTGAGGTATCTTTAATCAGATACGTGTGCTTCACAGAGGTAGGAACTTTTAACAAGTCTTGTTAAAGAGAGTAACAGCAAACTTGTTCTTGTGTCCCTCTACATCTTGGAGCTGTAAAGAAGTATTGTTGGAGTGAACAAATCCTATATGTGTTCTGATGGTGGACTATTTCTATGGCTCTAATTACTGCATTTAATGTTGGTAATTCTCTTTAATTTTAAGAAGCTGGCAGCATGGAAAGGTATATAAAAAAATGTGCAGGTTTCTGGGTGTGCCACTTGAAATTAGACAGTTTAGACATGGGAACAGCCCTAAGTTGAGAAACTGAAATTATTCTCCTTTCTTTCCGCAATACTTTGTGATCTTTATCAACTGTGGTCTTTGGATGGCTCTTCAGAATAAAGATTTCTACCATCTAGGTTTGACCAAGTAATTGAAAGTTTTACAGCTCATACAGAAAACTGCAGAATGAAGTGTGAAAATTACTGAATAGGCATTTTTAATGAAACATGTTCTTAGATGTAATGGGGTTGAAATTATGGTGAGTCAACAATTTCCTCCAACTGGAAATGATCAAACTTTTCATTCTCTAAAAGCAGTAAAAGTTAAAAGTTTTTTTGTCAACTCAGAGTATTTGTAGGGAAATAATCGAATTTTAGTTAAAACTGTGTTCATTTATTTTTTCAGAAAACAGTGGGACCTTCTTTCTCTCATGTGCATTTTAAATGGTGAAGGTAGGATTTCTGAGCCAGCTCCTAAAACCAGACCTGTTCCATGTCAGCTGTAGAACACTGGCGTACAAAAGAACAATATTGTTGTAGCACTGAATTGGATGGGGCCATGGCCAGTGTGCCAGGCTGAAAAAAATGTTGGTTTAGGTGGTGGTTCATTTGTAGAGGATCGTATGCTGTCCTTGAGGGTGAGAGGTACAGAGGTAGGGACAGAATAGTTTCAGCTGTCTGGCTTTAATCTGCTTGCCATGTATCTGCTGGATATGCAACCACTTGCAGTTTGGGTGTAGGTCGTTTTGAAACCATGATTTCTTTAGAATTCTTGCTAGTGTGTTGAAACCACTAGGATGCTTCTCTGTCTGAGTAATGTATTCTCTGTAGTTTGTGGTTTCTTAATAAGACCACGAGTTAAACAATTGAAGGGTGACAGAAGAAAGTCTGTCCCTGGAGATGAGGAAACGTTTAAAACTTGGTGGGATGTTAATTTACGTTTCAAACTAGCATATCCTGTGTACATAACCTAGTTGCTCACATTTTAGTGAAGAGTTGTGTGTGTAACTTCAGCTTTGGGTGTGATTCAAAGAGCGCGCTTGTAGGTAGGAAAGAATTACATGCAGTTGTGAAAAAGGAAAGGTACTTCCTATGATAGAGAATTTACCCTAGAGTGAATTCCATAATGAGACATCATACAAGCATCAGGTGATACTTACTTTTTATTTTTAAAAGCAAGAGGAATTAAATGATTATGGGAACAAACAGCAAGTCATCTGTGTTTTCAGCTGTAAGAGGACTTGAAGAAATCTAACTAGTTAGCTGGTAAGCAGGAACAATTGTCAGTGATGGGGACACATGAGAGTATAACAATTGAAAATATTACTGGGAAAATGATTTAGCATTGTTTAACTGAAGATAAACCAAGACAACCTCTGATTTATAAAATGTACTTATTTGGTTTTTTAATAGCTTCTTTTTTTCTTGGTCTCATTGATGATTTTCTGAAATCAACTTGCAGCTCTGCAGTCTAATAGTTCGTAAAAGGTGGACTTTTGACCAACGGAGTGATATAAATTACTTTTGGTGGGTGATCTCCAAGTGTCACTCACAAAAGTGCAAAGTTGTATTAAGAGTTAGTTATAAAAGCATGGATTTGTGACTAGAAGTTTTCATTGGTGAAATGTAATGGCATTTTCTAATGCTGGAAAAACTTACTTTGAACAAAAGAAATAATTTCTCAGCCTCTGTGTGTGTTTAGGAACTACAGAAAATGAATTGTAACGGTACAGTAATACCACTTAATTTTTTTTTTATAAATATACCTTTTATAGTGAAGGTGAAGTAATTGCAAGTAACGCTTTGAAGTGCATTGGTTCTGATACAATGGAAATGCCCACAAAATTGAGTATTTCAAACAGGCAACATTTAATCACTTACTTCTGTCAGTGTTTTCAAGAGTTTCTTCTGGACCCTGAGAGCTACATGAGCCTGATAATAATTTAGGACTTTGAACACCACTTCCATTTTTCTGTCCTTGGTGAAAGGGACAGGTTTCGGCTCTAGGAAATGCTAGCTTAAAGTGAATATATGCTGAGTGTTCATGTGACTTCTCTTTTAAAAATAAAAAACCATTAATATCTTCTTGGATGGAGCAGAATGGAAATAATGTGTATTATTAGTAGATGGAAATATTGCATCTATTTGGGTTATACTTGTTTGAATAAATACAGCAGATGTATATTGGTAAGTGAAAAGAACCAGCCTTTCAAATAATCTAAATTCAGGTTTTAGCATCTCTCAGAAGTTTCAGAGTTTATCTTAAAAATAACTTTAAACTTAATATTGTCATTTTTTTAAAATACAAAGAATGTATGTAATTGATAAGATAGTTGACTCAAAATTTTAAAAAAGCACCAACAAATAAAGCCCACCCTAGTCCTGTTAAAGGGACCTTATCTTTCTTTCATAGTTCCATTTGAAATCAAATACTTTTAACTGTAATAAAGAGATGACCTTGTTTGATTTGGCCTTTAATAATATGTTCTGAGAGGATTAAAACAAGTCTTCGTCTTGAATAATGTCCGATAACTTCTAGTGATGTGCTGTAATTCACTGGTTATGGCTCCTGCACTGGGTGGTTTCTAACTTTATGGGCAGGTTTTATGCGTCAGAAATCTGAACTGGAACTCTCCTCCCCCAAGGATCTTCCTATCACTGCTACACCGAGCTTTGGCCATTCCTCTGGTTTGGGAGCAGGGGTTTTTGGATGGGAGCAGCACAGGAGTTCCTTTCTTCTGCCAATATAGTGCTTGGAGGGAGAGTGTTGGGATATATTCGTGTGCCCAAGAGCGGCACTATGTTACTGTTCTATCCTGGGTCCATTTCTGTAAGCTGTCAGGGTTCTGCCTGCCTGAAGGACAAACAGTTGGCATATATGGTTCAGTAATATGACCAAATTCTAATCAAATGTTCTGTTTTTAGAAATAAGCATACTCTCCTAGAGGGGAACCAAGGCTAAATAGTCCTTTATCCTTTTTATTGCTGTTTGTTACTATGCTATTCATTTCAAAGAAGGAGTAGGTGGATGAAGTTCCTGCTCTTGACCTTTAGACCTCTTTAGTTGCCTCTCCAGACCTGTGTTAAAGCTCAGAATTTGCCGTCTGTTCTTTCCATTTCTTTATCTGGATCAGGCCTTCTGTTTCTGCGCTGGCTGAAGCCGGGCTAGGACGCAGTTGTCACATATGTTACAGTTGTTCCATGTGCAGTTAGTTTGTCTTATCTTTCCCCTGCTACACTGTGGTGTCTGCGGAGCAGGCAGGGGTGGGGGAAAAGTCTTGTGTTGTTGCCAAGCCTTGCTCCAGTGCTCCTCTCTTGTTTTATATGTGTCTTTTGCTATTATGGTGACCAGAGAACTGGGAGGTTTTTTGTCCTGTGTGTCCTTCCCCTCCCTCCCCCTCATTTTTTCACAGTTGTACAATGAAAGGAAGGTCAGACCTGAAATACTTGCCCCAATATATTAGTATTAATATTTACTTTTACTAAACAGAATGTGGTTTTTAGGCTCTGAGCTATATAGTTATACCAAATAGTTGAGGGGAAGCAGCATTCCCTCCTGGTCTTGTTGTATTTCTGCTTCTGCTGCCCTTAAGGAAGCAGTGCTGTAAAGAGATGTCATGGCTCTCCTGGGTATTCTAGCACCAGAGGGAAATGTTTGTGGCTCAGCTGGGTGAGTCAGACACAATAGCTCTGAAGAGGGATTCCTCAGATGTTTTGGTTTTCGTGCCAAAAAGAAAGTGGTTGCTTCTTACCCTCTACCCTCCACACCACCATTCATTAAATGCTTTTGTTGGCCAGTCTTCTCCTTGTCAGAGTGCTGAATTATGCAGGATCAAAGAAGTGATAGAGGTGATATCAAGTGGAGGCTTAGTGCTGGAACAGGATCGGGGCCACGTCTTTGATGGCAGCTGAGCCAGTCCCACAGCTCAGGACGTGCATCTGCACCCTCTGTGTTCTGAGCTGGGAGGAAACCTCCCTCTGGCACAGGTGAAAGAGTGATGAATGCATAGGAGTGGGGAGCTAAATTGTAACCAAATCTGGGAAGGGATGCATATCTCAGGGTTTGGGGGGGAATTGATTTTAAAAGGTTTGTAGGCAATTACTTTGGATGTTCGGTGGGGAAAGTGTATATTCAAGCACATGTCCTCTGTTAGTGGTCGACCTGAGTAGATTTCTGTGTGTGTGTGTGCATTTAATTTCTAAGATGCCTGTGCTGTATTAAAGAGGAAGTAAGGTATTACTTTATTTGGACAGATAAAATAACCTTTCCAAATAAAAGAGCATATAAGTAGTCTAAAGTAGACAACTTAGGTCTGAAAAAAACTACTGATTAAATTTAGTATTTCATTTTCATTGACTTTATTTTTCCAGAAGTAGGTTTTTACCTTGTGTCTAAACTGTCTTGTGTGTCTACGTGCAAAGGCAGTCTGCAAATGCATGTTTATGTTTCAATTAATGGAAAGCAGCACGTGTGATTCATAGCTGATGGATGTGAGCGATTTCATCCCTGGGAGTGAGTTTTTTATATGTATATATATGTATATATATATTACAGATTATATAGAGAAAACTTAAGAATGAAAACTGTCTCAGAAAACTTCATTTTCCTCATTTGAAACAGTAAATTTCTTGCAAGCCACCCACAGTGAAAATATTATTCTGCATTAAATAGGTGCTTTGAAGGTTTTCAAAAGCAGATTGAGCAATAAATTACGTAGTTCTCAATGTGTATAACTGTGTGAAGAAGCCTGTTTTGAAAATTGTGTGCTTGGAAACATAGTGGTGTCTTCTCAAGTACTTGTATTTGAACCCAGATATTTTGGAAGAATATACTTTAAGGCTAGTATTCCAGATTTAAAGTAAATACTAAGTTAAGGCATATAAAATATTATTACATAACTTTGAGAATAAATACTAAAATTTGAAGTATATTTTAAGTTCCAGCAACAAAAACAAGGTGTCAAGATCAAACACCAAATATTTATTTGTGTTGCAAATATAGAAGAAAACTGTTCCTGATCAGTGAAGTGATAAACCAGCTCTTAGTAATTTTTATTCAAAAGTGTTTCTTAGCCATTTTCTCCAGGTATGTCAGTAATGAGTACTCAAAAATTTGGTATGAAAAGCCGGGAAATATTCCTCCCCTCCTTGACAAGTGAGCATCAGATCTGCTGTTTTTAAAATTTCAGTGTGATTGTAAATGCTTTTACTCTTATGAACCAAGTTCTTTTAAGCTGTCTTTTGAAGTGTGGTGTTAACTTATTCTATGATATCAGCTCATCTAGTTTCATTTAATAAAGCTATTTTAATATCCTGTCTGTGTCTCAATGCAATTCCACTTTACATAGGAATACAGTTTGCCACTGAAAGTAAAGTACTACTTCTGTTTTTTTTTATTTCGTGAAAGTGATAAATCTGTGTGTTTGTTACACTATCCACATCTACCAATTTTAGTGGTTTTTTTCAGCAAGTAAGAGAAAAGGATATTAGCAAAGTTAGTGTAAAATCTGCTTGAGCTAGAACATGTTTGAAAGGTTCAGACCTAAACATCAGATCTGTATTTTCCTTTGGACATAATTTTAAAAGCTGTCTTAAAGGAAAAAAAGAAAACAGGAAAAAAAAAAGAGAAAGATGTAAAAGAGGATTAAAATGCTTAATCTACTATGGATTTTTTCGTTATTTGTGAAGTAGAATTGCAGTTAAGATATTAAACAGTTTGCCTTTCATGGACACCACATATCTTGGAGAGGTCCTGATTTCTTTTGCTCTTTTTTAGTGAATGAGTGGGCCTGGTTAGTCTTGGGCTTCCTGTTCCTTCTTTAAGACATCGGAAAGTTGTGCAAAGAACTAATGTACGAAAACCTGGGCAAATGTCTACCTTAGTGAGGTGCCAAAAACTCACACCAGCTTTCTCAATCTGTGAAGGAATCTTTAAGGAGAGAGCAAGAAATAATATTTTCTTGTCATGACAAAATATGGGAGCCATAAGATAACGTTGAGAAGTTATTTTCCTATAAATCAAAAGAAGCTGAGATAAAGTAGAGGGAAAAAATAGTAAAAGAAAAGCTCTTGCAACCAGATAACTTGGTATGTAATGTTTCCATAAGAGCAGTTAGAATTCTGGGGTCATCTCCTAAGCAGAGCATCTTTACTTATGAGAAATGGGTGGTGTGAGCTTCACTGGAGATATTTCCAGCTGTGTAATCCCTGGTAGCTCTGGGCTATTTGGTGTTTTTAGGGAAGATAGCATAGTACTGTGTGAGCATTTCAGTCCTGTATTTATTCCCTTGGTAGCTGCGTGTCATGATGTAAAGGTACAGGAATGGCCAGGTGTCTGGGGAAAAATAACATTGTTGCAGTCCAGCTGATATAGAGAGTTCTACCTGAAGTCATTCAGGCTGTTACTCCGGGCATCAGCAGAGAGCTTTTTGTTGGCTGAGGTGTTTTTTGTCGTACTCTGTTTAGTGATCCCAGCTTAGTGTTTTCCACCACTGTTGTATTACAGCACCATCATGAAAACTCTGAGGTGTCATGTCGCAATCTTGGAGTAAAAGGGAGGCAAGTTGCTTGGAGGAGAGCAGTTGCAAGAAGTAAGGCAATTATTCTGCTTTAGTAGATCCAGAAGGTTTTTCTTAAAATCACAAACAGGAGACAGTAAAAGCATGTGAGGAATTGGCTGGGGGTGGAGGAAGAAGTTCCGTACTGGTTTGCTGGTGGAGAGGGAGGGAGGTGGTTCAGATGCTTGAGAGAAAACAAACCTTAAGTTGTATCATGTTAACCTGCCCTTCCTGATACTAGTTTAGTCTTTCAGAATATGCCATGTAGACTTTCTTCTCTGCCAGCTGAGTGAAAAATGTTCATGTCAGGTAACAGAAAGGTGATGAAAATGCAAACCAATTTAAAAACAATATATTTGAAGTTATTTTATGAGTCTTTTATATGGTACCTTTTATGGAGAGGTGGATTCTTCTGCCTGCCAAGACACAATTCTTAAATTGCAAATTAAAGGGTAGAGTTTTGATGATCTTCAAGATTGTCAACACTTTAGTGAACAATCCTGCAAGGATTTTCTTAATGACTTCTGTAGGAATGTTGTTGTGGGAGGATGAGTGGCTGAGGAAGAGAGGGGAGTTTTGGAACAGTGTTAAGGTTTTATTGACTCCTTGATGCCTGTTTTCCTCCTGAATTGCTGTAAATGTCTGGAACACCAACCCTCTGTTCCTTTCTCATGGAGTTTACTACAGAACTGAGACTAGAAAATGTAGTATAATTATGAGGCTTATAAAACATTTCAAGACCTGTAAAGTCTCCAGAGGAGGAGTAGATGTTGCATAGTAGGAGCTGAGTAATTAAACTCAAGCTACTTTTTTTAAGGAACACTGGATTCATATTTATTTTAATATGGCAGAAAAAAATAGATTTTGAAACTGGAGAATACCAGAAAATGTGGCTGTGTTACCGTAGGTGCTTCTAATATAAAAAAGTAGATTTTTGTGTGGAGCAAACTGGTATGAATGTGTAGAGTTTGATCAATGTTTGGGACAGTTTTTTTAAAAGGAAAAAAGCTCATTAATTTTCATTTACATGGTGCCTTGTGTTAAGCAAAAATGTTGCTCTTGCTTTTCTGTTGAAGGTTCCAGGGAGCAGACTTGTAGTAATTTGTGCTGATCATATTGCATTCCTTTTTAGGGCACCATGTGTATTGGAAGTATGAAAAACTCCAGTATCACAGTCAAAGTGTTTTAGTATTTCAGTGCAAGGCAGACAGGCAAATAACATAAAGGTATGTTATTATGAATAAATCCTAGTATACTGGTAGCTGTTACATTCATGAGAGCTAAAGAATTTGCTTCTCTTGTTCAGCAGAGGATTACTTCCCACTGAAGAGTGCAATTGGATAAGTAACCTCTAAGTGATATTCGGGCACTCCTCTATTACTGATGTAGTGTGACTGGTAGTCCTGAACCTGACCAGAAAAGTCTGGATTTGGGGTGCTGTGTAGAATAAAATCTTCATGTGTGCCAGCTAACATGAGCTCAAAAACTACCCTGCTGCATTTGTTCTCTCCATGTGCTGTCTTGCAGCATGAACACCTTGAATGCTACCTTAGTCCTGCCTGAAGTTTTTTCTAAAGTTTGTTTGTTAATAATGAAGATAAGTTAGCAGAGAAAAAATACCTTGCAGTATGATATTGGGTTCAAGCTGGCCATAGAACTCAGAGCATGTGGAAGGATATATTGCAATGCTGTTCTAGGGATATGGTACTTGACATACAGCCTGTATGAGCTTCAAAGATTTTGTTTGTCAGAAACGGAAATCTATCAGGTTGTGGCCAGTAATCCGTGCAGTTGGGAAATGGACATGTGCTGGGAGTCTGGAATACTTTCACGGTGCTCAAACTGGTGATGCAGTAAAGCATTAAAAAAAGGTCAAGGATGTGGGAAACACTGAGTTATAAAGAGGTGCAGCCAGATACTGAGAACCTGAAGTTCAGATGTCAGAATCTCTAACTGTTTGATTTCTTGGCTAGTGGAGGGCTCATATGTGAGTTGGCTGAAGAAACAGTGGACCAAACAGATTTGGTCATTCTGTCATCAAACGGCTTCAGCCAGTGGTTCCAAAGACCGCTGTTATCAGATTCTGTAAGAAAACAGTCCTAAGATGTCTTAAAGGTTAACATTAATAAAGTCCCTATTCTGTTAGAGTATTTTTTTTCTTTTGTTTGTCTCTGAATTTTATCTGGAAGTAAGAGATTCTTAGAAGATTAATCTGTTACCAGATCTTCCATGGATATACTTTTTGATACTGTGTGAGCATTATGAAAATTAGTATTGGAAGAGAACTTGTCAGTGGATAGACAACTAAAAAAATTCAGACCAACAGAAAAATTTAGCAATAAAATTCAATTTAATTGTCATCATGCAAGGGCAGATGTTAGACATCTGCTTTTAAAGAACATAGTAAAGATCAGGATCTGAATTTATTGCTGACTGTGTACAAGCCTGTGCCAAATAAAGCATAACTGTTGCTGTACTAACTTAATATAAGTGAAAGTGAATTCATATTTAAAACAATACACATAATTTTCTGGTCAGACGTAATTACAGTGACCATAAATATTTGCACAAAGGTGTTACTCTTCAAAAAGAATGGAGAAGGCAAATCCCTAAATTTTTATTTTAATCCTGTGTGCCTCTATGTTGTGTATTAATAATCCTAAAATAAAAATGATGCTACTTTTATCTTGTTTAGGTATTTACTAGGAAGATGAAGATCTGTAATTCCAAGAGTGTCATTTAATTGTGCAGCTAAGCAATCTAGCAATACCTGTTGAAAAGTGTGGGATTTTTTTAACCATATCCTCCTAGCTGCATGTTTCTGCTCTTTTCCTTGCACCACTAACTTGTCTGATTCTCTAGCAAGCTTGTTTAGAAAAGTGAGCCAGTGGACAACTGATTGCTTCTGGTTAATGAAAAATGGGGAAAAGCTGTGTTTGGTCTCTGAACCGGGTTGTTGTGAGGTGGATTTGATTCCACTATAAGGAATGGAGGAAGGAAGAAAGAAGGGATTTTTCCTTTTTGGCAGCAAGTTTTGGTTTTCTGTAACAGGGAAATCTGACCGTTCTGAAGCTATTCCATGAATCATCATTGCTAAACTCTATGTAATGTGATGCTTTCAGAGTCCAGAACAAGGTGTCAGAATCAGGAGATGTAAAATAAAAAAAAATTAGGAATTTAAAATGAACAAACGTGTTAGTTTCACTGGTGAGACTAGTTCTGGGTGAATTTACCAGGAACTCCTTTCCCTGATCAGCTTTGGGAAGGATGTGATCGAGAGATTTAGTTCGTGTCACTAATGGTATGCAGCAGTCTATGGAAATTTGCTGTGTTAAGAGGGAACTGTTACTTTTGTGTTTTCCTCTTGGCAGGAGAGCCCAACCATTTGTTAAACACAGCAGGAGAGTGGTTTATTTTGAAACTCCCTCCAGTTTTGTTTTCATGGTGGGAGGTATTCTCAGCCAGAGTTTTCTTTGGGAAGATTGCAAGATGTTTAGGTAAATTTTTATTCATTGTCTATTTTTCTAGGGCAAGAAGAGGCCATTATGGTCCAATATATGACACCCTACAGTCAAGTGCATGTTATCTATAGAATTCCCTAGTAATTATCATATTGCACCTATACACTTTTTTTTTGAGATATAGCGTATCTCCCTCAGACAAGGTAGTTTTGTTTTGAACTGTAATCCCTGGATTTCATTACTTAATTAACCTCCCAAGGTTTTACAGCTTAATTACACTCAAAATTTACTGTCTTGTCCCACTAAATGTGCTTATCCTACACTTTATTTAAGGAAATGTAGGACACATGGCATGTACTTTTCTAAATTGCTATGTCCCAGGGCTGCATTTGCCTGTTCAGGAGTATGTATCAGGAGTATTCATTATATGGAGTAGTTTTATGAGGTTAAGGCAGAAAAGACAAAGCCAAAGGGAAGGAAACTTGTTCACCTACATATTCTCTTCTAGACTCATTTATGCTTGTCTGCCAATGTAGAAAATGAGCCCTTTTCTTGCCACCTAATAGGGGTAAGAAAGAATGGGCAGACTAAAGAAAAATGGTTTGTTAGTGGTGTTGCATGGAGATATTTTGCAGTGGAGGAGAAGATGACAGTGGCCAAGGCAAAATTAAGTTTGTGTCAGTGAGGAGAGACATTAACATTAATATTAACATTTTTCAGGTTTTCCAAGTTGCTATGGTGTGGAATTCATCTACTTAAGTAAGAATAAAGCTTTCACTTAAAGTAAGGAGTCAAACCAAGGATGTGTATTCCAGCTATGGCAAGATTGAAACTGACGATGAAACCTGCCCTCTTTGTTGTAGCTTTACATGTTATTGTGTATTTAGATAGGAATAGCTTTTCTCTGGTGCTGCCAAACTCTCCAGATCAAGTTTGTATTAAGATTTAGCTGTATTAAGTACTGCTGTTTGCAGCATAAGTAACCGAACTCAGCATGGGGGCTCAAAATGCAAAGAAAGATGACATGACCCGGTTTTCATTACAAAAAGGCAATAAAAATCTCTGACTTAATTTGGATGTCACAGATGCCTTGTTAGACACAGAAATGTCAATGGGTGAGAACACAACATGAAAAAAAAAAAGGCAAAATGTGAAGAAAGAAGATGCCAAAGTGAAATATGTGAGTTCACGGGTTGAAGGTAGACAGTAAAAGCCTTGTTGCCAAACTGTCGTCTATCAGCGGCCACTTAGGTTCTGACTCTGGAGATCACCAAGGATTGCAGCTTTCACACAGTACTAGATAAATTCATGGCAAAAACAACTTCAAAAGGGAAGCTCTGCAGACGCCGCAATCATCCTGGGGAAAGCAGTTGCTCTGATAAGACCTAGTTGTGACGGCATGCACAATTGTCGTGATGTAGTAGTCTGTGCAGCAATTGCTGTCACCTGAAAATTGGGGCTTTTCTAGCCAGTTGTCACTATGCTGTGTTTAAGAGCACGTGGGAAGCTGGCACTGTCAGAGGTCACTGTATGAAGTATGACTGCATGTCTTTGACGAACGATGAACAGTGCAATAGGCTGTAGCTTTCCAAACTGCTTAAGCATGGTCATCTTGCTTACCCATATGTGATATTTGTCATCAGTCTGGGGGGTTAGAAAATCCACAAGATTAATAAGAATCTGTAAAGTCTTGGAAGTCACAAGAACATTGGGAAAGTCATACACTGTGTCTAAAAAAAAAAAAAAAAAAATTGGCAACATTAAAATTGCAAAGCAGACCTTGAACATTGGATAACCTGTAAACAAACAAGCAAAAAACAGTCTTACTGTGAAGCAGAAGACTTAAGCCCTTTGTGACACTTGGTTAATTCTCTTTAGGGGTTTTCTCAAGAAACAACAGCTGGTGCTGTTTTGAGAAGTGTTATTGGAGCTTTAACAATATGAACATCTTTCATACAGGACAGAATACAAAACGCATTTTGGAGACAATTCCAAAATATACAGCAGAGATTGTCAGTTAAACAGTGCTGTGGTTAAGTGCAATCCCAGTTAAAAAAAAAAAAAAAAAAAAGGGGGGGGGGACTTTCCTGCTGCATTTATTTGTATTTTAAGTAGTAGGAATTCAGAAGTTTAAAACACTTAAATTTTATTTCAGGGTCTTTTTTCAGTTATCAGGGAACACATAATGGGAAGACTGTGGAGGATGTGTGTGTCCATAGATCTCTATCCTGAGTTTGGTGATGAAGATTTTCTCTTTTTTTGGAATGAGTTCTAAGCATCACTTGAACTCTAAGAATGTCCATTTGAGATGGAGATAACAGAGATTCAGAATTGTTTTTTTGGGTACAGCATGGCCCAAAATGCTTGGTCTGGAAAACTGCAGTTCTGTGGACTTCTGATCCTTGCATACCTGCATAATTACATCCATTTGTGTAGTTGAATACTTTTGAGCTTTTGCTTTTATGCTTGTGTTTCAACAGCGTGTTAAATAAGTTCTGACTTTTTATAACATGAGGGTTTTTTGCATACAGAATGTGTATGATACTTGGAGTATTGTATGAATAAAATCATACATCATGAATAAAATCTGTCCTTCTCTATGACAAGGAAACAAATGTTCAAGTTGGGCATACTTTGTGATGTCTTAATAAAAACTGTTGCATTAAAGTTCTTTAAGACAACTTTTTTTCCTTTAAAAAAAAAAATAATTGACCAGGAAGAAAATATGTTATTCTGATCCTTTGTGTATTTTTCTCCCTTCTTAAGTCATAGATTATCATGTTCCAATGAGTGTGTTGTAAACAATAATGGACATAGGTGTCCCAGGGAGTACAGTAACAGAAGATCCTTGCTAATGCTGGGCTACGGGAAACCCCAAGTGTCCCTAAGAAGGGACACTTCTGCAGGGCCAACTGTTTTTAGGCAGCAGAGTTTTAGTTGTGACCTCCCTTGTCTCTCAATGCGACAATGATTTGGAAGCAGCATCTCAACAGAAGATAGAGTTTTGATAGTCTACATTTATTACTGATAAATTGGAAAATATAAACTCCTCCAAGCTGTCAGTAAGACTTTCACTGGAAAGCAGAGATGCATTTCCTAGCATTGTATTAAAGGCAATAGCTTGTAGGAATCCCTTCCCAATAATTCTATTCTGTAGTAATTTTTCACAATTTAGAGTTACCCAGTCACAATAAAATGGACTTCTTCGAATCTTCTGACTCTTACTCTACTTGTCCTGTAACATTTTTGCTATTTGAGATAGGAAAACTGTAGCCTAAATTTTTTAGGCTAAGATTTGAGTTCTTACTTTGTGTTGATGTGTTCGCTGAGTTGTGATGCGTGGTTAGACCCCAGTCCTCACATGCTGGGTGAGTAGAAGGGTTTTGGAGTCCTGAGAATGCAATACTGATGTACACATTAGCTGAAGAACTGGCACGTGGTGACTGCCCTTCACATATACTCCCCTGACTATAAAAACTTCTTAAAGCCTAAGAATTGGGAGTAAATGAAACAGTTCTGTTTGAACAAGGTTCTGGTGGTCTTTGCACCTGGAATTCTTTTGCTTTATATATGAATTGCATCTCCTCTCTTCCATTTTTTCCCACACTTATTTCATCTGAGAAGTATTATATTATTTTCCTGCTAGTCACTGGTCCCTTTAGAACAAGTGAGCATAGTAAAACAGTGTTAACAGAGCTGTGGGACCAGTAAGTGAGCTAAGGGTAATTCCTATGAGATATGATGTCAAAGATGGTAATAAAATAAAAAACATTTATATACGTGTACAGTCAAACTCATTGGAAGCCTGAACATCATTCACAGAACTACTTCAAGGAAAAAAAATTATGTTGCAACTATTGGCAATGCTTCTTTAGTAACAATTCTCATTGCTCCTCTTCCATGTACGTATCAGTTTAATGTGTCTATTTGTAATGTTCTGTTCCTTTTCTGCTTGCTGAGTTGATCCATAGCTAGTATTTTTAGGATGATGGTGACAGGGTTATCACAGTTTAAGGCCAAATAATTGTGAAGGCTAAATTAACCTGGATACAAAGCCCTCTAATCACCCATGTGATTTTGCAACTTCCCTGTTTGGCAGAAAATGAGATAAACTCCAGAAGAATAGTCATGAGAGCTAGCGTTGTGGTTCCAACTGCTGTGTGTAAACCTGGTGCCAGATTGTGAGGTTCCCTGGGTTCTTTCCCCTTTTCCTCTGGATGCTGTCAGATACAGGAGTAGGTAATAGAGAATTTTATTCTCTTTTGGCATGTTCAGGTTTACTCACGGCCAAATAATTGGTTGTTGTCATCACTGGTGCACATAATCTGCTTGTCTCAAACCATGTCTCTGGAAGTGTGTTTCCTAGAATTTCCCATAAATAAACTAGAAAAATGTGATCTCTAAATCTGGAAGAGAAAAGGTGATTTCCCTTGTTATGAATAGAATTAAATGCTTTATTCTTGTGCCGGCTGGGCTGGTTGGGGGGAAGTGTAGAGGCATCAAAGCCTGAGTACTAGAAGCTGGAGAAGATAAATGGGATTAATATGTGGAGAATTGTGTGCTATAGGTTGGCGTTTGGCCTTTTTGATTCTGCTGGAGTGGTTTGTGTGAGTTCAGTATCCTTTGCTCCGTTTTCCTATGGATTTATATGCTTTCTTACCCTTTGCTTTCAGTGCTATCCAAGGCTGCAACAGAAGCTAGGTTGAAGGAGAAGTGATTACAGCTCCTTTTGGCCACAAACTTTGCATGATGACTGGTTAATTGAGGGTTGGAGTTTAGCCTGTATTTACTTCATATAGACACATACTGGAAACAGCTAAATGAGAGGGAAAAATTTACCTGAGTGGCAAGTGGGTTTTGTCCTCATTATTTGTCTGGTAATGGTTTTTACTGGTCATGTAACACCTGCTTCAGAGTTGATAAACCCCCTCTGAGAGAAGGAGGCTATTTCAGGTACTGGGTGGGTGGGGACAGAATTTCATATGTCTTCTAGCCAGGCAAATAAATCGTGTGAGTTAAAATTAAATTTATTGGCATTTTTAAGATAAGTCAGATAATTCCAATTTACAGATAGGAATGCATACTGTAAAATGTCATTACTAGTCTCTTTGTATATATGCTTTTACTGTCTCAGAATAGGGCTATTCTATATTTGCTTGTTCTGAGATTTTAACCTTTTCTTTTATGTGGTTTTCATTCAATGGCAAGGAGGTATTTATCAGGGGAAAAATTGCGGAAGTGCACCAAGTCTCTGTATCCCACCTCCCTCCCCACCCCAAAGTGGGTTAGTTTACCATAAAACCATTCTTCAAGGTATTTTTCGTAAAATCTAGACAGATTAGGCTTGAATTCTGTTTAAATTCCAACATTAGCCTATGTGATTCTCTCTTTTTATAGTCCTTAGACTATTTCATAGAATCATAGAATGACCTGGGTTGGAAGGAACCTTAAAGATCATAGAGTTCCAACCCCACTGCTATGGGCAGGGACACCTTCCACTAGACCAGGTTGCTTAGAGCTCCATCCAGCCTGGCCTTGGACACTGCCAGAGATGGGGCATCCACAATCCCTCTGAGCAACCTGTTCCAGTGCCTCGCCACCCCGACAGTAAAGAATGTCTTCCTAATACATAATCTAAACCTACTCTTTCAGTTTGAAGCCATTCCCCCTTGTCATTCCCCTACATGCTCTTCTAAATAATGTCTCTACTTTCATCATAAAGCATTCTGGGATTGTATCAGGTTTGATCACTTCAATAGAGAATGTAAATTATAGTAATTTAGAAGCCAGTAGGAGAGGCATTACAGTGTTTCTTAAGTCCCTGCTGAATGAGTTGTCCAGACCATAATGTAAAAATGTAGTATTGCTGTTACCATTTAGAACAGTATTCAGTGGTTTGGATTCAAATGCTTATGCACAAAATGGATGTTATAAATACTTTACCTGAAGAGATGGGTGCCTTTTGTACTATTGTTTCCTTATTTTGGTTTATTTGGCTTAGTAAATTGCTAAACTTTGAATATGCCACAATTTTTAAAGGATCTGTCATGTAATCTGTTGATTTTTCTCTGTTGCAGGGATAGCTTTATCTTAATACATCTGAAAACTTAACATTTAAATTACATGACAAGTGTTGATTGTAATTTAAATCTCTGTAAGATTTTGTTTATATCTCAGGAGTGACAGATTGAATGAGGTTGATTGTTGGTTTGGTTTGCTTTTTTAGACATTATTTGATAATCAGATGAATGCTGCAAAAAAGGAAGACTCAGAAAGCATTAATAAAAATGACACTTCAAAGAAGTTGTCTGTTGAGAGAGTTTATCAGAAAAAGACTCAGCTTGAGCACATCCTCCTCCGTCCAGATACCTACATTGGGTCAGTTGAACCCTTAACTCAGGTAATTGTCACTAAATTTAGTCTTAATGGTTTTTGTTGTTTTAATGAGGAAATAACTATTCTGGTTATTAAATAGATGCATCTCTGTTTTTCTCAGCATTCTGAATTATAAAGTTAAAAACTGTGGTCTTGTTTATGTATGCATGTGTAGGAAGGGGATGAGGTAAGACTTGCTTTAAGGCCTTGAGTGCTTGGTTCATCTGAAAAGATATGATCAAAAAATATTGAAATCCAGTCAAAACACAAACACACACCTGTGTGTGTAAACAGACATTTATGTGTAAGTCTGTGTTCACAAACATGCCTATATGCACACACATATGTATGCATATTTGTAAGTAGCATTTGTTATAGGTCCAAAAGTGCGTTGATCTGTTTGTTTAGGTAGAGAACAGAGAATTTAAGCCTCCTGCTGGCACTTTCTTCAGCTGTTTTTGTGAAGTTGCAAATTGCTTTGAACTGCACTGTCTGTACTGTTGGGAGTTCCCTGCCAAGCAGAAAATAATGGATATTCATTATGGAATTCTTTGTGGGTACAGTTGTAATTTTTGCCGGCTTCTGCTTTAGTCTTGAATGGCTGCAGTAATCAGACTGTAAGAGGAAAGTTCCTGAAGGAAATAGGTCTTAGAGAACCATAGACTGCTTTACCAAGACACTAAATACTTTTATTTTATTTTGTTTACGTGTAGTTAATGTGGGTTTATGATGAAGATGTAGGAATGAATTGCAGAGAAGTTACCTTTGTTCCAGGCTTGTACAAGATCTTTGATGAAATCCTTGGTAAGTATTTTTAACAATAATACTGTCTTAGCATTATGGAGTACAAGCTTTTCTGAGTGCTCTCAAAGTACATCAACTTGTATTTAAGTTTAAATCACAGACTTGAGTCCCACTGAACTATAGGGCATAAAAATTTAGTGCCTTCTAGAACTATAGAACAGTTTAAAAGGAAAGAGTTTTCAGTTGAACTTGTAAGAAAACATAAATATTTGTTACTGAATGTCCAAACTAGATCATTCTTTATGATCAATATTGTTACAAGATTTTTAATCTGTGAAGTGTTATTAAGGCTAGAATTTTAAGTGACATTTCAAAGAAGATTATTCATCTGAAAGAATGCAACTTCTAAATTGTCTGAGTGTTCACTTAGATCATTCTTTCATCAATCATTAAAACTTCCTCCTTCTGTACAGAGGGATAGTGGTGGTAGTTTTCATGGATCATTTCTAGACTTCACGCAGTTTTAAAATAAGTAAGTATCATACTACCATTAAAAAGCACTATGACTAAGGCACTAAAAAATTATTTTTGGAAAATTTTGTCAAAATTCTCTGAGTTACTTTGACTTACTGGTTGATGATATTCTGTTGGTGACAGGCGCACACTAATCAGCAGTAGAGATATGGAATATCTGAATACTGTGCTGTCTGCTGAACTGATATTTTGGCCTAATTGACATGAAATCTTGAGCTTATCAGCTTTTATGAAGTTCTTCTGTAAGGATTGGTAGGATTACCTCATAAATTAAATTATGGTCTACTGAAGTCAGTTTTGTCGTGACCTTCGTTAGGTTCACAACCTCTCCACACCTCTAAACCTATGTTTGACAGCATTGCTGTCTTTGAGGCAATAAGGACTATATCTTTACCAGATGGAAAAAAATGCTCGTTTAACTTTTTTTTATTATTATTTGTAACTTATTACTTAATTTGATAAACATGGGAATGAAAACCTTCAGTCGCTTCTGTTTTGAGTGCTGCTTCATAGATCTAGCATTTTTGTCTTTTCATGTTAGGGAGACCACTTCCATATTGTCCCATGATCAGTGTTCTGTCATTACTGTAGTACTTCATGGCTTATTGCTGCTTTATGTAGCACTAATAAGTGCTCCAGGGAGTGTGGGTTGAGAGCTGGGGGTCAGTGTAGTAGCATTATGAAAATGGGACATTTTAGCTGTGCATGCGTTTGAATGAAACTGCACTTCCTGATTTTAGCAAAAGCGCCTTGAAATACCTGATCTTACATTGAGGTCCTTGTCAGCTGTTTAGATAGCTTTGGTGTACTTTGGTGTTTTGGGGTTTTACCTTCAGCTGTTTCGTGGATGATGAGACAGATGCTCAAAATGACTGTAATGTGTTTTCATGTTTGGTGGCCACAGTCACATTTCTGCTTTCTGTAGTTCATATACATGGCAGTGCAGTTTAATTAAATTCTGATCAAATGTTAATTTCCAGTTATCCTTATTTTCATCCTAAACTGTGTAGACTGTTGTAAGTCTCGCAGGCTCTTTAGAGAGAAATTTTGCTGCAGTCAAAACACTCCTTAATGAATGTGACTTTTTTGGTGGGTTTCAATGTGTAAACTGGTCTGATGATGCATATAATTTTCTAGACTTTTTCATGTCCATGCTGCAATAAATATCCAAACAAGAACAACAAGAGAAGAATGAAGTGCTCAGTATGTTAAGAACAGTTATGAGCTCACAAAATACACTTCTATATTTGTTTCTGAGATAGTCTAACTGCTAGAAATAGTCAGTAATTATAAGAAGGTTGAAAAATATCTTCTTGTAGATACTTGATTGTATTTATAGACTCCAGTGCTGAGATACAGAATATATACAAAGAGCTACCAGATTAAGAAATACCTGGACTATTGCAAGTGGTGGTGGAATATGTGTAAAATTAGTTTTACAGACCAAGAAATTAATAATTGCCTATGAAGTGTTAATTTGTGCTACTTTGTTTCATAGTAAATGCTGCTGACAATAAGCAGAGGGACAAGAATATGACTTGTATTAAAATATCCATTGATCCGTAAGTAAAAGCATGTTTTCATTTGCTTTCCCTGCCAGTGCTATTGCAGTTTAGATTTGTACAAATGATTTTACTAATGAAATTGGATTTCTTGAAAACAGAATATTTTTGGAATTATTTCCATTAGCTTCGTATTTTAAGATGAAGGGGTGAATTGAAAGTGGTTAACAGTAAGTGCTACCATTCTGAGTTTATAATAATTGCTTTCCTAAACCGTTCATTGATGTTTGATTGAATGAAACTTAAAACCAGAAGATCATAAAATTTATGATAAATTGAAAGCTTGGCAGTGCGTAACTACAGCCAGCCAGGTTCTTGACAAATCTTAAATACCAGCTTTCAGGTTTTGTAACACAATTTTACTTCTCTTGAACTTCTATGTTAATTCCTTTAGCATTAGGATAAGACTATGTTTGAATTAGTCATCTATATCACCCTGAAACTTCATGTTACAAACATCATTACCATTGTTTTTTGAAAATGAATACTTGAAGAGATAATTTCTAGTGAGAAGTACTGAATTTAAATAGGTGCTGGTTGGGTTCCTTTAGTAGTACCTTTTCAGTGACATTTAACTGAATAATAAATTATTTAGAAAGCTGGTTTTCAGACCTAACCTTTAGGATAAATATGCTGAGAAGTAATTTTTCTACTTTCATCATGGAGTGGGAGGGAAATGGTAAATATGTAAATCTGCCTGACCTGTCCTGATTTTGAACTCTCTGATACTCAAAAATGAAAATTCTGTGTTAGAGCTAGAAATATTAATGATGCCAGATACTGATGTATTTTGACACTGTTACATAAAACAAGTCACAATGTTTATCATAACTTGGAAACAAAAATTTTAAACAGATGATAACTTGTCGAGATGGACTTCAATGAAACCTTAAAAGCTACATCTCTAACTTGAGTGTAATTCTGTCACTAAGCTTCAGGATCCTGTTGCCGATCATGTTGATAGTGAAAGCTCTTCAAACAGATTTTTGGGGATTATTTTTGTTGTATTGAATACTGTCATATATGGACAATTAAGCTCCTTCTTCCAAGACATCTAATAAGCAAAAATGAATGGGGTGTTTTTGGTAATTAGAATTGTTAGAGCTCCAAGTAAATGGGGTAAGAATATGGTCTTCTGCTATATTTTTATGTAGTTATTTAAATAGGTATGCAGAAGTCTGTTTTCAAGATTGCGTTCATTTGCTTAATGTCTTCACTATTTTATAGGGAATCGAACATTATCAGCATATGGAATAATGGAAAGGGAATACCAGTTGTGGAACACAAAGTAGAAAAAGTATACGTACCTGCTTTAATCTTTGGGCAGCTACTAACATCCAGCAACTATGATGATGATGAGAAAAAAGTTACAGGCAAGACTATTTAATGTGCTTTGTTTTATTCAGTTAAGCCATTGTGTGCCTCTTCAGTATGCTTCCCCTTCTTAATTTTTCTCTTTCTTTTCTGTTTCATGACCGGTGTTTACTTAGTCACCATTACTATAGCTCTTTGTTAGAGTAAAAAGACTTAAAGGAAATATCTCACTTTTCCTTTTTTAATACCAATATTTACAGAGAACTTCTAATGTCAGTACTCATTGTTGAGTAACAAACAACATACTTCTATATTTTAATTGTAATGTATACAGGTATTTAAACAGTTCTGCTCCTGAAATGCAGGGAAAAATAAATTTGATAAATTAGGACATGGTTCATTATCCTAAATTTAAAAACCACCCTAGTTTACTCTGTGTTGTTTTTTTCAGGTGGACGTAATGGCTATGGTGCAAAACTTTGTAACATATTTAGTACAAAGTTTACAGTTGAAACTGCTTGCAAGGAATACAAGCACAGCTTTAAGCAGGTATAGAAATGTTCAAAATGTCTTTCCTTTTCTTTGCTGTAGTTACAGATTTAAAATCTAACACATTTATTTTAGGATTATTTAATGAAAAGGATAATTTCTCATTCAAATGGACGTGTAGAGTTTGCAGGCTAGGTTAGTTCAGTCAGTAAAAATTGGTATCTATATGTTAGGCTTTTTGGGTAAAATAACACTTTCTTTGGAGTGTTAGGTGACTAAAATCCCAAATTTCTGTTAAAACTAAGGTATATTCATGCACATGTAAAAAGGAATATATTCAACTGAAACATTTTGTAACTGCTGGTGTGTAATTTGTCAAAAAAATCTTTCTACTTAGCTATGCAAACATGGAAACAATTATCTGTGTAATTTTGTATGGTGTTAAGAAACAGATTTTTCAGTGTTTATGTCTTGAATTTAATTAGCCACGTGTGGACTTAAGTGCAACCCCTCACTTGAACCCATTGCTCATTGTTAGCATACAGACCAAGGGCTGAATGCAATCAGGTCTACTGTATATAGCTTTGAGATGGCCACCTTCCTGAAAGTTTAAAGTATTTTGGCAGTATTAGATACCAAAGTTCCTTGGCTTTACAGTCTTTCCCAGCTGGTGGCTTTCTTCTCTTACTTTCTGGACAATTAATTAATTTCTGGTCATGCTGTCATATCACCACATAAATAATACATTTAATCTGTTATGCCTGTCTCTTTAAAAATGTAATATTTTCTGCTGACTGCCAAAGGGCAAATTAATATTGGTTCAAGTGTACTTTTTGAAAATGACTAAATGCTTTATGACTTAAAGTGCTACATTTTCCAGTATTTTCAAAATTTGTGAAAATTTATTAGAGCTGAACTTTGATATATGCTGTGGGCAGACGTTCTGCTTGACCATGCAGATGTGCCCACGTCCTTAAATAGGGAACAATACAAGACTCCTGAGTCAAGCCTGAACACCTTGGGGGTTTTTTTTTGGCACACTGCACAGGCACCAAAATGCTGTCTTGGAGACTACTGAGTCTCTGCACAGGGACTAATAAGCCTCTCTGTAGAGGTGTGTAGTAGCTTGAAAGTGTTGAATGGATGGGTAACAAGGACTGTAATCCCAGCTCACTCATATCTAATTTAGCAAGTTGTGTGGGAGGCTCCATTTGCATTAGAATCGTGTCCATCAATGTAATAATACCTGCATGTTTACAGAAACCACAAATGTGCTGTCACCTATGCTTCTGCTTATCTTTGTAAATCAATTAACTTTGTGTAGTGTTTTACCAGAGGAAATTTCTAACAGAATTTCACGAGCTTTTTGTTGTGTAACTGTTGCAATCCTAGCATAGCTGGAAAAGGAAATAAAGGAGGAGGATAATGTGTTGTAAGCTAACATCTAAAATGTTTTGTTTCCAAAGACTTGGATGAACAACATGATGAAGACCTCTGAGCCCAAGATTAAGCATTTCGAAGGTGATGACTACACATGCATTACATTCCAGCCAGATCTGTCTAAATTTAAAATGGAGAAGCTTGATAAGGATATTGTGGCCCTCATGACAAGACGAGCGTATGATTTGGCTGGGTCATGCAAAGGAGTCAAAGTCATGTTGAATGGGAAGAAGCTACCTGTAAGAACATCACTTGGTGTATCTTGAGTGTACTGAGTATTTGGTGCAGAGAGTAGTGACTGTTACCTGTTGCTTGCAGGTAAATGGATTCCGCAGCTACGTAGATCTTTACGTCAAGGACAAGCTGGATGAAACCGGAGTCGCACTCAAAGTCATCCATGAAGTCGTGAACGAACGGTGGGATGTGTGCCTCACTCTGAGTGAGAAAGGGTTCCAGCAGATCAGCTTTGTGAACAGTATAGCTACCACAAAGGTGAGTGGTTAGATCAAATGGTAAAAAATGGAAATGATAAAATGCGTGCTGGGGCTGTGCCCAGTTGGGTGTTTGATAAAAAAGTGAATCTGGGTTGCTATAAATAAATAGGTGAGCTAATCTCCTGCATGAGAGGAACTGGCAGAGCAATTGGATGCCCTCAAAATACATTCATAGCAGTATTTCTACATAAGCACTAGTTTTGAAAACACTAGTAATCGTTATCAGTGATACCGCTGTCTTATGTGAGCATACATGGGGTTGAAGAAAATTAATGGAACTAGTTTATTTCTTCCTTTTTAACACATTGTAATAAGATAATTCTGAAAGTAAGGTCGTAAAAGTACAAACCCCTTTAAAGCTACCAATAGCAAGTTTTGGAGGGCAAAAATGACTTTTGGTGCCCTTGAGAAATGGCTGTCCGTTTATTGCTTCATGATGTATAAAATTGGCCCAAAGTGTTGAGACTAATTTTCTTTTATTTGTGTATCTTCGTAAGGATATCTGGGTTTTCTTTGCAACTGTAGTAGTAGTGATATAATAACAAAGAAAAATCTTAAGTTATGCTAAAGCAGCAAGGTGCTCAGCATACTAAATAAAGTACAGTTTGGTGCTTCTCAAATTGTGGGGGTGGTCAGGCACCAAGGGAATCACCTGAAATCAACCAGCATAACTCTCATTTATGCTCTTTTGGCATAAACCAGATTTAGGGATCTGTGATCTACCATGGTGAAAAAAACTCTTTGTCACTTCTGCTCTTCACAAATTGCACTGGATGAGTGATCCAAGAACTAGTTGTTAGATCTAACTAAAGAGTCTAGTTATTAGAGGTAGCAACTAGTAGCAAATCTAGTAACAAACTAGATTTAACAAGACTAGAACAAGCAGTCCTAGTAGCTGGTGAGACTGTTTCTAGAGAATCTTAACTGTGAGCTTTCCAAAAGATGGGAAAATAAGAATTGGTAATCAGACACTTAGAAACCTCGCTCAGATCTGTGTTGAAAGTGTCAGAAGAAAATTCTAATGGTAGCACAAATAGTTCATAATGGTTACACTTAAGTCTAGCAGGTGCCCAGGAATGTCAGTGTTAACCTTGGTGTTAGGTGATGTGTAGCCAGTGTTTGCTGGGATATAATTTTTATTACGTAACTTCTTTTCAGTCACTCTCAGTGTAGCTGAATGAATGTTCTGTGGTAAGAGGGCAAGTTTATTTCATTGTAGAATATTTACTTTCTAAATGTGCATTGCAATTAAAAACTTTGTCAAAACTGGGTATGACAAATCTGGTAGTTGAAGGGTTCCAGCTTTTAGTTCAAGCCTCTGTGAAACATAAAGAAGAAAAATAGCATGATCTTAAAGATGTGTACAATGCTTTCATGAAGAAACTGGCAATGTAGAGAAACTTCATTATGCTTGATACCAGGCTGAAAAAAAGTGTTTGAAAATACTGAATACTTCCTGACTCCTAAGTAAAATATATTGCATACACTTACTGAAAAGACTTTGAATTTTACTCTTCTGGATCAATTTTCACCATCATGCAGTTACACATACACTGTTATTATATATTCTTTTGGAATATGCTTAGAAAAAAGTTCTGTGCATTCTTCAAAGGTAGGTGTTGTAATTTCTAGTTTTCCCCACTCTGATGATCCATGCCTTACTTGTGTGACTGGGTGTGGGATTTTTGGGGTGGTGAACCCCCTCACTAGTAATTGATGTGCAGCTACCCACTGATGGGACATAATGGGTAGTAATTAGCTGCATCAGCTGCCTGCCCCCTTATCTGCTAACAGGTGTGAGGAAGTCATTCCAGCTGTTAATTGTCACTGTTTGCTGACAGCTTTTTGTTTCTGCATCTGGATAAATTTCACCCAGCTGTAACTTCCCCCCCACCTTTTTTAAACTTGCTATAAATTCCAAACAAGTTTTTTTTAGGTTGCTGGTGTGGGTTTTTTTGAGGGGTGTTTGGGAGGTCAGGCAGTATGTTGAGGTGCAACTCCCTTGTTTAGCTCTTGTAAATTTGTTACCTTAGTCAGCTTCCCATTTATTCAAAATTTTGCCATAGTAGACCACCACAGAATTCGACTTCAAGCTCAGATAGAGCATTTGAAAGAATGTTTATAGCTATGACAGTTGCACAGATAACCTTTAGTGAGACTTGTAAACTGGTTGAACGTGGTCTTCTCAAGTTCTGAATTTCAAATAGTATCTGTGGTGGAAATTGTACTAGAAACTTCAGCTATTAACATAGCCGTCTAATGATAACTTTAATATAGTGGCACTGCTAACTGTAATACTGCTAATCATTTTAGCAGAAATCCTGAGCCAATACAGCTGCACTGTCAGAAGGTAGACTTGCATGGAGGGAGAATCCCAATCTGTTAAAATTTGCTGGAGTTCAGCAAGAAATTCAGGATTATTCTAGATTTCAGATTTATTTTCATAAAATAAATATAATAAAAAAACAAATGAAAAAGAAAATAGGATTGAAATTGCATAACTAATTAAATGAAAACTTCAAATTTATTGTTAGCTTGTGAATTTTTCTACCATATAAACCATTTATCTGTCCACAGAGTTTAAATATGGTTCACCTCCAAATAGATGGAAACTGTTGGCTATGATAAGAATAGAATGTATTTAGGAGTCAGTCAAAGCTTCATTTTTAAGATCTTTGTTAGCGCTTAATTAGATACCTTTGCATCCTGAAGTTTGCAAGACAGGGATTCCATTGTTACCTTCTGGAAAAAGAAGGTTGTGCAGTTCTAGCACTCGTTTCCCATAGTTCAGAAGTTGTAATAATCTTTGGCAGCCCTCTAGATTCAGAGGGTATTTTTGCCTTTGTGTGTTGTATGGAATTGTTCTGACAGCTGGGGCAGTTCCAGGCTGCTCTGGTCCCAAAGTGGGTACATTTGCCACCTGCTGGTGAGATGGTTGAGGGGGCCCCAATTCTGAGCTCTGAACATCCCTCACTCCCAGCTGTACACTTAAGAGTGGACTCAGGAATGGGAAACTGCTGTCATAACTGGTGTGTCTCCTTAGAACAAGAATTACTGGTAAATTGCTATTTTTCTTTTTATGTCAGATGTTACTTTTAGCAAAATTAAAGAATTGCTAAAGTTTTAAATGCAAAAATATACTGAGATGTTCCCATAAGCATAAGTAATGTGATGAGTAAAAGAAATGCATTTCAAGATTGCCATTCAAGTGTGGAATGATTTTGAAATGTGTAATTTCATATTTTCCTGTAATAGCTTTTCTTTACAGTTCAGAAATGGATTTATTTTTCTTTGAAGTGGCAGGATATTGATAGATCAGCTTTCAATTGAACTCTTCCTCTGCTGAAACTCTGTCATCCATGTGTGGATAAAAACAGTTGTGTTCTAATTTTGACAGCTTTTGGGGTTCGGATGTGGGTTTTTTGGTTGGTTGGCTTTTTTAGAAGAAATGCCATAAGAAAAGACTTTGTATGGTGCTTCTAATGGTTTGTGTTGTTGTTTTAATAGGTGACTCTAGGAAGGGACAGAAACCATAGATGGTTTCTTTGAAGTGCAACTACTGGTTTGGTTATGACTAATAATATTTACTAGCTTAACCATTTTGGTTTTATCTTCTCTTTTTTTTTTAATTTAAATCTCTTTCTGCATGAAGCTGAGAACACAGCTGCTATCCCATCAGTTCGATTTCTTTACATCTTCAGTCTTTTCAGATGCATATTCTGCCTTAAAATGTAGAATCCTAACTTTTGGGGTTTGATTGGTGGTTGTTTTTCTCTTTTTGGCTGCTGTTTATGCTCTTACTTATTTCTTATCTATCCTATACTTCCTCATAGCCATCAAAAGCTTTTTTTTCCTCCTCAGTTCTGTTTTAAAAACAGCTTTAAAGGACGAGGGTTTTTTTGTTTGTGACTTCATGATGAAGGTCTCCATAGCCATGTGTTCTTTATTTTGTCTGTCCTAATGCAGATTGTTCTGAACAGGAACCAGTACTTAGTCTGTGTTTTTGTAAGGTGCTAACTGATCTAAAGCAAAGGTGATCTGTGTAAAATATAGAGTGTTGAGTTAGGTATGTTTTCATTTTATGGGATATGCCTGCATCACTCCACTTTTCGTTACAAAATTTTAGTCAAAGTATTATGAACTTCCTATGACAGCCACTAGAATTTAACATTTTATTAATATTTTGGTCTTTTTCTCTACAAATTTAAAGGAAGGCATTTGGGTAATCAATCTTTTAACTTCTGTCATCCTCACTTGAATGAAGACTGATGTGGAAGAGAAACTTTAAAACAGATTTTTCTATCTTACGCTGCAACTCAGTGTGCATGGATTTCTATATTTAAGTATGGCTACAGGAATTTTGTTAATGCAGCTAAAAGCTATTAGGAAATTCAATGGTTATTTTGTTAATTGTTTGGTTTTTTTTTCTCTTCCCTCATTCAGGGTGGTAGGCATGTTGATTATGTGGTGGATCAGGTTGTGGGCAAACTGATAGAAGTGGTGAAAAAGAAGAATAAAGCTGGAGTTTCAGTCAAACCATTTCAGGCGAGTAACTTTACACAAAAATATTGAAAAAGTTGAATGTGGGAATTTTGTTGAGTAAATTGGTGTCTGTGTTTTCAACAGGTGAAGAACCATATATGGGTTTTTGTTAATTGCTTGATTGAAAACCCATCATTTGATTCCCAGACAAAGGAAAACATGACATTGCAGCCTAAAAGTTTTGGGTCCAAGTGCCAGCTATCTGAGAAATTTTTTAAAGCAGTAAGTAAAGCTTTCTTTTTTTCTTTTTCCTCTGTGAAGCAGGAATTGACACACTGAACCAAGTGTATGTATGTTTTGTAGCAGAAGATTAGTTATAGTTCATTATGGTACTCCAGGGACATTTGCATACTCTGGAAGTGGGATGAAGGAACTTCTGTTCATTCTCTGGTCTTAATAAGGGATGCCATGACTATGTTTTGACTGTTGCCCTGGATTTAAAAGTGAGCTTCACCTGCTCAACTTGTTTGTTGGAGGTTCTGGTATTTATATTGGTGACATGAATTGGACTCTTAAAATCTAAACATAGTCCTTGACCAATGTTTTTTGTGTTAAAATATTTTTCTGAGGTTGAGAATATTGTCTGCCTTTCTCTTTGGTATCAGTCCTATTCTGTTTCGCTGGAGTGAAAAGAGAGGGAGGGGATATGTCACATCTACTTGTTCTTCCAGTAATCAAGGATTACCACCATGCAAAGTGGTGCCTGTAGTATTCAAAGTGATCATTATTGTCAGGCAGCAAGTTTAAATATTTTTGTGTAGATGAGCTAAGAATTGCTCTAAATGAATGTATTTGTGGAAATACATCAGAGAGGTTTTTCCTCTACTACATTTTCATACAATGAAGGAAAAGTAGAATTCTGTTAGCCAGAACTCATTATACTAAGTCCTATGTAGTGCCAGTAGCCTAAAATGAAACTCCAGTAGTGAGGAGAACAGTGCCACTGCTAATACTTCTGGCATCAAAACTTTACTGATTGTATAGTGTTTTATTCTTCTAATTCTATTTTATGGGTGACATTCCTGTAGAATTTAAGGGGAAAAAAAATAAACCAACAGTCTTGTATAAGGAAATCTGAAGAATGAATACATGTTGTATTACCATCAGCAGGTTTGATTAATAGTGTTTCTAATATTCCCAGAAGTAAACATTGATTTCCAGATGCATTAAATGTGCAGCACAATCTCAACAATGAATGCTGTATTATGGGGCATAATTAAAAGCCAGAGCTCACAGCATTTTGCTCCATCTGTGTTTTCTTTTGATGTGAAACAAAACCTAAAGCAGTTTTAGTTTAGAAAATATGCTGTATGCTATTTTTGCTGCAGATGTGTTTCTAAAATTGGTATCAGATTCTCAAGTGGTTGGTAGAAAGCTCATTCTCAAATAGTTTTGGTTGTCTTTCAGCCATTTTCAATCGTTTCCAAAGAAATTTTAAATGCTCATAAATATCCCGTAAGGCTGCTTTTTGCTGTCAAAATCCAGGAAACAGGTGCTTAATACCTAAAATGTCTCAGCACATCAACTACACAACATAAGACAGACCTCTTGTTAGGTCTCAGACCTCCTTTGCTCTTTCCATCGGTTATATAAGTGGTGGAAAAGGAAGCTCCTTTTGTGTTGTGTTTTAGTTGCATGTGCATAAAGTGCTAAATAGTAAGGTGTGTGTTAATTCTTTGACCTTCCATACGTTGCGATTTTTAAAATTTAGGGGACTTTAAAAACAGTGTAAATGATTTAAAGCTGAGATCTAAGAATCTGATATATGAAGCTTTATTTTTCTCATCCACAATTCTGATTTCTTGTTTCTAGGCCTCTAACTGTGGTATCATAGAGAGTATTTTGAATTGGGTCAAATTTAAGGCACAAACTCAACTGAACAAAAAATGTTCATCAGTGAAACACAGTAAAATCAAGGGCATTCCAAAACTGGATGATGCTAATGATGCTGGTAAGAGCACTTATTTTTAATTTCTTTAATGTTTCATAAATTTTTCACAGGCATGATAATTTGAAACCTGACTTTTATTTCTCATCCGTATGTGTTTTTTAATTAAAAATCTTTCTAGTTTTCTAAACTTTCTGGAGCTAGAATTCAAAGTGTGATGGTGAGTTTGGTATCAGGAACGCTGTCCTCTTTAGGGAAGAGAATTTATAACACTGAACAAAAGTGGCTGTCTAGGTTGGTATTGGAAGAGTGTATATCTTCTAATTGTGGTTTCCTGCTAAATAGCAGGAAATATTCCATTTTGGAGGTGAGTGGTCTTCTTGACCTTTCTAATGTAGAAAGATCAGAATCTTTATAGGGTCAGAAGCTATAGGAAGTAAATCATGTAGTGTGCAGACCTGAGGGAATGGTTCAAGATACTTTTTTTGTTAGACTTTAAATGCCATTAGGTTCTTGTCTGGGAATATAGGGCAAACTGGCAATCTCTGCTGGCTTGCTTCCTTAGCACAGATAGGGATCAGGATCAGTTAGCAGTCTTTGTGCCAGTAGCAATGAGATGGGAGTTGTTCTTGAATGATTTGAGGGGCACACATGGCTAAAGAGCTCAAAATGTTGCCAGTCTGTGTCAATGTGTTGGGTTTTAGTACATACTCACATTAAGCAAAGGCAGAGAAATTGCAATGTGGGTGGGCTGAGTAGGTAAAAGCATGTAAGACTGATAAAGAGGCTTGGTTTTGGTTGGGTTTTTTTGTGCTTCAGCGTTCAAGCCAATGATGACTTGATGAGATAATGAGATGATGGTTCTAATTTTCCTCCTTTTCTTTTTGGTTCCTTGTTTATTAATTTTTTTTAATTGAGTTTTCTTCAGTATTTAATTACTTTTTCATTTATTCACATGTCATATTTTGCCTCAAAAGTTGATAATCACATCTACTCTGGTATTTTGCCTGTGGAATTTTCACTCCTTACTCAGATATATGTTCCTGATATTTTTCTTGCTGAAAAGATTGTGTGCTTGGAGAAATTGTATGTTTTCATGGATATCAAGCCTAGTGCTCCTAACTGATAAAATGAATAATTTTGGACACACTTTCTTTGTAGTTTTTTTTAGCTCTGCTTTGGAGACCAGGCTTCAAAATCACTTCTTACTCATTTTTTTGGCTGGGGGTGAGAGGAAGGGAGGATCTCTTAACAGGGGAGTTAATAAAATATTCTATTGCTTTTCATCCTGAAACTTCCTCAACTAAGAAGGCATGTAGGCATTCATTTGGGCTAAAGCTTTGCATGGCTTGAATGCCTGTTACCCAGGTATTTCTCTGATGCCTAATTATTGTTTCATGTTGAGGGAACTCCGCATCTCCTGAGGAGGCTTAGCCAGGTATTGGTTTATTGAAGATATCTGGAAGATACTGGATTTCTGACATTGAAGGCATTGCACATTCGGGGTGGACACACAGGAAGTGCAGCAGGGGGAGAACAGTCTCTGGCCACAGATGCCTCTGACTTTAGTTACTCCTGCGGATTTTAGATTTTGTCTTTACTTCAACAGTGAATTTGTAGCTGAGGTCCAGCATCCACAGGTTTCTTGTGTGCCTGGTACCCCTGAATGTTTTAATCATTGCCAGTTAATGCTTAAGAACAGGAGAGAGGTGTATGTGCAGAGTGATGCTCTTGCTGCAGATTTCCTCCCCCTGCTCTGTAAAGAAAGGGTCCTGTACCTGGTAATTCTTGCTTTCTTGTGATCTTGAACAGCTATACATAGTTCTGTGGCTTGTTGGAGGAGAAGTAGAAATCAAAGCAAGAATTAAGAATATAGGATTGTAAGGGAGCAGCTAGATTACTAAATCAGGTGAAGCGTAAAAGCATTTTTTGAACCTGTCAGTTCATGTAGTTTTGTCTTTGAGTTCTTTAGGGCTGTGCTCAGGAAAATAACCTGGCATGTTGTATTTCTGTGAAATTAATTGCTACTGATTGCATCCATTCCAGAAGAAAGTGAACCTGGATGACATTCAGATGTGTTTTCTGCAGTTCATTTATGAAAAATATTGGCTCTTGCATATTCTAAAACAGCACACTGGTGTTTTTCTAGGTATTTGGAGTCCACCTTGCTGGTAGGTAGTCACTGGCAGTGTGAAGAACTGCCTTAGATTGTATTAAGCCACACATCTTGATTCAGAAAACCAAAGATGTTCAATGTAAGTTCTGTGTAATAGGAAATATGGGGTGGTTTTTACCTACCAGGTAAAGGCAAATTACAGCACACATTTTAAATGCCAGTATATTCAAAACTACCTTATTAGCAGTAGGTGAGACTCAACCAGCTTGAAGATTTTTTGGATTCTTTCCTACCATAGGCCTTGATAAAATAGCAAAACTACTTAATGAGCATATGCACTGTTTTAAAAGGGTGGGTTCCTTTTTTCAGCCTGCTTGTTATTTAGAACATCTATTTCAGTGCTGCAGTTGCAATAGGCAGAACATAAATGTCATTCCAGTTTTGAGCACACAGGCACCAAAATGCTGTGTCTTGTAGAATCAAAATTACGCTGTTAGTAAAGATCTATTTTTCTGTTTGAGAAATTTGTGAGGTATAATAAGTGCAAATGTTCTCATCGTTTGAGCTCTTCTGACAAGTTTTTCGTTGAGTTGTCTGGCTTTAGCTGGTAGACAATAAAAAAGGAAACCCACAAAAATGTGATTTAACAAATTACTTTTTAAAATATACTGTGAGGAAAGGGAAAATGCAGAATGGGAAATAACTCCTGTATGTAATTCGGACATGCATAATGTATGTGTGTAAGAAATTTGCAGCTAGCAAAATGAAATGGTAAAGGCAGAGAAGCAATCTGGTTTTTTTTGTGCAGACATGTGGGAACCATTATAAGATGTGCCACCATTGCATCCGATTTTGCCTGCTTTGCTCCTTGTCCATAGCAGTCCCTAGTGTACTGCTAAAGGCAAGGATTCTCATTGCTGTGCCGTTTTAGTGGTATGGAGGGCCATCCCTAGGAAGAGAAATTCAGCCTACTTAAATTAACTGATGAGAAGAAATTACCTGTAGAGTAGGAAGAATTCAACTGTATTTCTTTCATTTGAGTTACACTTCCTGGTTTTTTGCCTTCCCTCTACTTCTTCTTGGCCTGCAGGTGGCAAACATTCCTTGGACTGCACGTTGATATTAACAGAAGGAGACTCGGCCAAATCTTTAGCTGTCTCTGGCCTAGGTGTAATTGGTAGGGACAGATACGGAGTCTTCCCACTCAGGGGCAAAATTCTCAATGTTCGAGAAGCTTCTCACAAGCAGGTATGTGGTCTTGTTCTTCTCTTTTTGCTGACAAACAGATGTCCTCTTGTTTATTCTTGATTTCTAGATTTACGTCTTCATATTTTAATTTTTAGTTTTTTCATGAAAGTTTTGTAACTGGGATTTCATAAAGTACCAGCTATTTTGAAGCCTGGGATAAGCCTTTAAATATTAACTGTAGTAGTGCAGTAATGGGATGATAAAGTTCATTTCTTCGCAAGTGAAAGGAAATCTTGCTATGACTCATATTCATGTGTCACAGGAGTACTTAAAACCCCTAAAACTTTGTATTGTCTCCATTGCCATGTGCTTTCATGGACTCAAAACAAGAGTCAGCAGCCAGCAGCATTACCCCATCACATTATTCCTGCTGCCATCCATAATTTGTAATAAGAGGTGTGCTGCAGATGGCCATAGAAACAGTGGAAAGAGAAGGCAGCTTTGTGAGATGACTTTTTGTCACACATGCAGTTTTCTCCCAGATCCAAAGTGCTCTGGCTGTAGAGGAGAAAGAGAGTGGTGCAGTCTTGAGAATTTGAATGTACAGAAGAAATCATTACAAGTGCAAAGGCTTCAAGGGGTGGGAATAAAAAGCTTATGAAGTTGAGGTCAGGGTGCGTTGAAAAAGTAGCTATAAAGCAAGATTGGGATGTTTCTGAATCTCTGCTTTTTACACTGGCTGCAAAAATAACTTTTTTGTACAGATTATGGAAAATGCAGAAATCAACAACATCATCAAAATAGTTGGACTACAATACAAGAAAAGCTATGAAGATCCAGAATCTCTGAAAAGTTTGAGATATGGAAAAATTATGATCATGACAGATCAGGTAAGTCTGAAATTCACAGGTTTTAATCTACAGAGCTTCTTACAATGTGTTTTGCTGCAATTTCATAGGTTATGAGGTTTCTTTAAGGGATTAATTTATCTATATATATTGCTTTGGTTGCTCAGAAAGCACAGCTGAACTTTGCTGCACAAAATAGCAAGAAGCCAAAGTAATAATAAAAACATACTATTGATAATCCAAAAATATGTTGAAAGTAAGGACAAAAGTAGACAGTAAATGAGGTGGTATTGCCAGCAAGTAAGGTAGAGACAAGAATGTAGGTGGTTATTTTTGGATAATTTCATGACTGAACTATCAAGCATCTTGCCACCAGTGAGAACTGTGGGCCAGGTTTGGTTTTTTTCCCACAAAAATTCAACTCTGTGGTGTTTGGGAGAGCTGTCTAGCTCTCAGCAAAAACATGCCACAGGCAGAGAAACTTTGAACAGCAACCATGCACTTGGCTTGGAAGAGCTCATTAATAGCTCAGGGACAGTGACATTCACAGGTGGTTATTTCATACCCAGTTTAGAATCCAAATTAAAACCGACTGTTCCTTTCTATGATTTCTGTCATCAGACATTGTGTTGATGTATTCAGGCCAGTGAGTGGGTTTTTTGGTGGTTTTGGGAAGCAGATATAAGATCGCCTCACGTTTTCATGTTCTGATTCAGGATCAGGATGGATCTCACATAAAGGGCTTGTTGATCAATTTTATTCATCACAATTGGCCATCACTGTTGAAACATGGCTTTCTCGAGGAATTCATCACCCCTATCGTGAAGGTATGGGTTCTGTTATTGAGATTTTATGAATTACTTTCAGCACAGCAGAAGTGTTGATTATGTGTGTTTGTTTTTTCAAAGGCAAGCAAAAATAAGCAAGAACTTTCATTCTATAGTATTCCTGAATTTGATGAGTGGAAAAAGCATATGGAAAATCATAAAGCATGGAAGATAAAATACTACAAAGGTTTGTTTAAAAACAAATATGTGAACCCTATGAATAAACGATAATAAATGAGTGCTGTGAAGTTTTATTTATAGCTGTTTTCATGATAGTATCTTACATAGTGATTTTATAATATTCCCAGTAAAATAAAAGGGGTAAAATAATAAAACTTAAATTTTGAATATTGAGTAACTATTTCTTTGTATTGTACAGGATTGGGTACCAGCACTGCTAAAGAAGCAAAAGAATATTTTGCTGACATGGAAAGACATCGGATCTTGTTTCGATATGCTGGACCTGAGGATGATGCTGCCATTACACTGGTAAGAACTCACAGAAGTGCTTCCATATGATATGGTTTAGTTTTCATTCTGTGCTGAAAATGGCACGTGAGGAAGTCCTGACAGGGCTTGTTTTGGTTTTGGGATTTTTTTGCATACCTGAAAAAAGTACTTTGGGCAGAGAAAGAATCTTTTGGAAAATGTTTTAAATTTTGGAATAAGCTTAATCCATGCCACAAAATGAGCTCTACCTTCTGCTTTTAGCTTTGATAATTTTGTGTGATGTGAATATCAAGAAATGTTACAGTCAGAATTTCTTTTAAAGACAGAATATGCAAAAAGTACTCTGAGTAAGGCAGTAGAGCCCAAACAAATTATGTTTCACATCTACTTAGGGGTCTGTATTTTGTTTCTGAGCAAATAAGACCAGATAAATATTGTTTATTCATTGAAGATCTGTCAGTGTGTCATATATGTATTCACGCATATTTGAATTCGAAGTTTTGTAGATAGTTGTGTGCAGGAAAATACTTGTGTTTCAAAGAAAGCTTGTGGAAGGACAAAGTATGAAGCGTCTGGAACGAAGCTGTTTTCTCAAGAAATATTTCAACTTTTATGTACTTTAATTTGCTATTTTAGTTGTAGGTGACATTAGAGAGAAAAAAGGGTAGGAGAGGAAAAAAAAAGGAAAATGGAAGAATACCCATCTTAGACAAAACAACTTTTTTCTTGTACTGTGGGTACAGTAAAATGAGTGGTTTTACTAACAGAATTCTGATCTCTGTTTCTGCAAAGAGACTTCCGTACACAGGCTGGTATAGGAGGCCATGTCACCAATTATGGCTGACCCTCACTGTTATCTAAAACAGTATTCTGTCAGTCTGGGAGGAAGCTGTTCACCTCTGTTACACCTCAGCAACTACCAGCTAGTGCTGGAGCTGTGTACAGAAGCTTCACTTATATTTCCACCTGCATTTCCTCTGCTGATCACCGTAATCCCAGCCCTAAATTTACCTCTGGGTGTGTGTGATTACAGGCCCCGCCAGGCCTCATGATAGCTGTAACCTAGGAAAGCAGAAATTATTTCACAAAGCAAATTCTTCAGCATTCTGAAGAGCTGCTTTGCTAGTAAATGAAGTATTAGAATAGCAGTTTTAAGTGGAGAAACAAAAAAAAAAATCCCCTTCTTATTCTATTCAGGAATAAATATTTGAGAACAGCTCTTAATTCTATTAATTCTATTTTTATTCTATTGAAATAATTTTTATGCTGATCCAGCTCTTGGTCACTTGTCACTTCTGTGGTCTAGAAAAGGTATAGATAAACTGAAAGGAGCCAGAAGAAAATTTTAAGAATTTAGTCATGTTTTTTACAAAAGCCTAATCTTAAATTTTCAGATGTCTGGCATTGTGAATTATCAAGGTTTGTTCACAAAGGAAGTCAGTCTGATAAAACAGAGTGATATTGCTTAGTCCCTTTCTCAGAAACTAAGTTAAATTTAATATTTATTACACAACATTGTGTCTCCAAGGAATTGAAACTACTCATTGAGTTCTTTTGGAGTGCTCCAGTAAGAAAAAGATGGTGTTGATGATGGTGTTCTTATTCAGGAGAGTGGTTAAAATCAGGACATGATGGAGTTTCTATGTATTACTCCCTGAGAAAAAGGACAGTACCTCAGCAACTCACAGAATTTCCCCAAAGTAGTCAAAATCTTGCTTAAACCATATATTCAGTTTTTATGTATTTTTCTCTTTTTCGGGGAAGAAACTCACTGGAGGGGAACTCTGTTTCTCTAACACCACAAAGTCAGAACATTCCTGTATCCTTTTGTACTGATAAGTGGTTGCTGGAAAGTGATGCCTTGTCATCGTGAAGGCTGAGGCTGTCAGTCAGCTGGCCCAAACTCTGGCTTAGCCTTTTGTGCAGTGTCAATTTTGTCAGGTTGTCAGTTTTCATAAGAGGACTAGGGATGGCCAGTCAGGAACAGCTACAAGTTATTGACAGAGCAAAGAGGGCATGGAGAGGACAAGAGTGGGATATTTTTTTCTAATACCTTCAGTTGATTTTCTTGATGAGAGCTGGTTATAGCTCAGTCTAAATGATGAACCCAACCTTAAAGCTGCGTGGGGAAAGACCTTCAAACCTGTGTGTCAAAGCACAACTCTGACGTGAAGAGGGGAAGAATGATAAGATTTATCTAAATGTGTGCAGATTTCAGGAAAGCAATGTAAATTTAAATTGCAATCAGTGAGAGATCTGTCATTTCAAAAAACCTCTTGCAAAAATGTCTGAAAAATCAGGTACTGGTCCTGCTCCTTAAATGTAAACATTAGTTATATGGATTAGCTTGTCCAAATAAGCCTTACATAAGCCTTGGTCAGAAAGTGCAATATACTTAAAATTCTGACTAAAGTAACATACATTTGCACAAACATTTATATGCTGATACTTTAGTGTACTTGGAATCTTTCCAGGCCTTCAGTAAGAAGAAGATTGATGACCGAAAAGAATGGTTAACAAATTTCATGGAAGACAGGCGACAGCGTCGACTACACGGCCTTCCCGAGGTGAGTCCTAAATAATAGTCATAAATCTGCCAGGTGAGATTTAAATGTAATGTAGTTTCTGTATTGAATGAATAATGTATGTGGTTTTTTTCAGCAATTTTTATATGGTACAGCAACAAAACATTTGACCTACAATGATTTCATTAACAAGGAGTTGATTCTTTTCTCAAATTCAGACAACGAGAGATCTATCCCTTCCCTTGTTGATGGTAAGCTGGTAATTCATTATGATTTGTTGGAATATTCCTGTTTATTGATGGTTTTTAAGGCTGTGATTTGTATTGGAATCAATGCATTCAAGTAGAGAATATAAGAACTTCCATGTATATATTTGTTGTAATTTCACATCAGCGGTGTCCTGGGTGCATTAGGAAGAGCGTTGCAGGGGGTCAAGGGAGGTGATCCTGCCCCCTGCTCAGCCCTGGTGAGGTCACATCTGCTGTGTCTGTGCAGTTCTGGGCTTCTCAGGACAAGAGAGACATGGAGCTCCTGGAGGAGCTTCATAACCCTCCCGTGGAGGGTTATGAAGATGATTAAGGGACTGGAGCATCTCTCTTATGAGGAAAGGCTAAGGGAGCTGGGCCTATTCAGTCTCAAGAGATGGTTGAGAGGGGACCTTATCAATGTGTGTGGGTATCTAAAGGGGAAGGTGTCAAGAGGATGGAGCCAGGCTCTTCTCAGTGGTGCCAAGCAGTAGTAGGAGAGGTAGTGGACAGGCACTGATGCACAGGAAGTTCTACCTGAACATGAGGAAGAACTTCTATGTGCAGTGACTGCACGGTGGAACAGATTGCCCAGAGAGGGTGTGGAGTCTCCCTCACTGGATATATTCAAGAGAGAGACTGTACCCTGTGCAATGGGCTCTAGGATGATCCTGCTCGGGGAGGTTGGACCAGATGAGCCGCTGTGGTCCCTTCCAACCTGAACAATTCTGTGATTTATGTGCTGAGGAATTGCCTTGTTTCTTCTGTGAGGAAGTTTAAGCTGTTGCTGTGCAGGCTTTTTACTTAACCAGACCTGTTCCCTAGGCCCTACAAGAGCTTTGTTTCTGCTCATACCATCAGAGAAAGCCAAGTCTCTTAAGTGCTTATAATAATTAACATTCAAGTCAGCAGCTGAGTGCAGATGAAGATGCAAATGTTTTTTCTCTTCAGTCTTGCACCACAGGCAGTGCTCTAGTGTTTACTGACCTGTAATCTTGTTAGGCTGCTGTCAGTCAGGTTTACTAACCCTCCCCCTTGCAATAGCATAAACATTAAAAGGAGCAGCTTACTACACTACAGCTTCATTTGTAAAACCATCAGCAGACAGCGTGAGCAGGAATTTCCACCCATGTCATTGTCCGTGTGCACAAGCTTACTATGATCAGAAAAAAGGCCTTGAGACTTTGGGGAGGGGGAAGTGCATTTAGCTCCACTTTCCAGTGCATTTTATAGTGGAGCTGATCAGGCCTCTTGACACTACAGACCTATACCAAAATATTCATGCAGGAAGAGCTTTTTGCGTTTTGGATGAGAGAGAGGGATAGTTCAAGGGGTCGGGGCAGTAGCTTTCTGGTAGGATGGATCCCCAGCTTTGATGCAGAATGAAACTGAGTTAGGTATGCAGATGCACACCCAGGGAACCAAAGGATGTCAGTCTCTGTTTCAGCTTCTCCAGACTTAATTCCTTCCATCCCTGGGTGCTTACAGAGCTGTCTATTTCAAGAGATCATTGCTCCTTACGACGTACTGTACCCAGACTGCTTTCTCAGAAACAGCAGAATGATTTTGCTGCAACTTTAAGAATGAACTTGCAGTAGACTGTTTCTACAGAAATGTAGGACAACAAGAAGGGAACGTTCATATATCTGTGTGTGTCTACGTATATATGTAACATAATGTAGGTATAGATATAATATTACAAATATTATAAATAATTCGTATGAGTGTTTCTGCCAACTTTGTCTGTAATTCTGCATTCTGGGCGTGGATATGTGAATTGTTCAGCAGGTGTAGTGCTCTAGCAATGGTTTTTGTCCTTTAGCATCATCAGGTGATATATGACAGGCTAGTCTGGTGGCAAATCTCAGAAAAAATAATGAAGAGGAAGAACATTTTGACTGTCTCTTCACAGCTGCTAGTTACAATTCTTACTACTTGGTGATTCTCCTGTGTGAAGGAAATCCTTTAAGTCTGTTGTATTCAGTAGAGTTCTGGTAGAAAAACATGATGCAGACCCATTGTAAAAAAGTTTGGATATTACATATTAAATGAAATGGAAATTGAAGTCAGTTTCTTTTTTTTGTCTTCCTTCCAGCTTTTGCTCTTATGTTTGACCCACTGTAGTAATGGTAATATTTAACAGTATTATAGTGCATTTCAGAAATATCTGTGAATTAAAACACTGCATAGCTCAGTGAGCATGATCTAGAACTGGTTATCAAGTTCTAGATAATATGCAGGAAATATGATGCAATCTCTTCCGCACAGATGTTGTTCCTCAAGTGTGCCTAAGCAATGAAAATAAACCAGAAGATCAGAGACTGGCTTCTCTCTTAAAACTTTGAAAGATCTAAAGAGGATAACAGGATAACATTTTTTTTTGTTGAATTTTAATGCATATTTGAGAATTTCACACAAAGAATAAAATTTCAGAGTGCTGTGAAATACATGTAAGCTGCAGTTATAGCTGTCATTGCTGAATTTGTGCTGGTATTCTTAGGGAAAAGATTTTGCTGAGTAGAATGGAAAGAATTCTTGACTTGTGGAAGTTGTACATTTAGGATAAAGTTGCAGTTTATTAGAATGATGTATTGGATGCTGTATAATAAGCTGAAAAGATTACGTTTCCACTTTTTCAGTAATTTTTTGAGTTTGGTAAAATACTTTTTATTACTTTTTTAAAATGATGTATTTATTATTTGGTTAATATTACCATGTGAATTTACTTCTATTTAATTTCTAGACTTCTTTTGAGAGATTAGAAATGATAATAAAGGCAAAACAATTTTATCACTTGAAAACATTTGCTTGTGTATGTGTTGAAAATGGGATGTTCTTAACAGGTTTGAAACCAGGGCAACGCAAGGTTCTGTTCACTTGCTTTAAGAGGAATGATAAACGTGAAGTAAAGGTTGCTCAGCTGGCTGGTTCTGTGGCTGAAATGTCAGCTTATCACCATGGGGAGGTGAGTATGGAGGATGGTGGAGTTGTGAGAACTTTTAGCCTATGTAAAATATTAGGTAAATGTTTCTGGTATTAAAATTGTAAACTATTGACTATAATCACAGATGTACTTTAGAAGAAAGTGAACCAAACAGTATGTAGTTCAATAACACATATTTCCTTTCTTTTTAAGTGTTTGTCCACAGTGTTATCCCAAATACAGTATGGGTTGTGGCAAAATAGTAGATAACTAATTACCTAGGCAACTTGCAGATTCTCAAATCATAGGAATATAGGAGCTATGTACTAGGACAATTTTTGTCTGAAACAAGAAATAAAGGATTTTAAGGGAAGAAGCAGAGATTCTGTTCTTCAAAAACTTTTTACGATGTCAGAACAAAGATTATTTCTAGCTCCTGTTTTGTTTATAGTTATTTGAAATATTAGCAAGAGTGGCCATGTTAACAGTCCATCCATCCCTTCTCTTCTCCCTTTAGAAGCAATGAGTAGTGGTTTGTGTGTGCAAGTGTGGTCAGTTTGTGTCCCTTTACTTCCCCCAGAGAAGTGCTTTAGAAAAAAGTGAGAAGCTCAGGGGTTTTCATAAGTATAGAATATGTATTCCCAGCAGCCCTTGTAATAGGTTACAACAGTCCTTTCTCAGGGAGACTGCTGTTTTAAAAATTTAATTCAGGTTAGTCACATAATTTTGGGCCATTAAAAATAGATTTTACTGGCTGATTAGGGTAGACTGTCTCATACTTCTTACTATGAATATGTATTTCCTTGCAGCAAGCATTAATGATGACTATTGTCAACTTGGCTCAGAATTTTGTTGGAAGTAACAATGTGAATCTGCTACAACCTATTGGTCAGTTTGGCACCAGGCTTCATGGTGGAAAGGATGCTGCCAGCCCTCGCTATATTTTCACCATGTTAAGGTAAGCTACTAATGTCAAGCTAAATGCATACTTTTAAATAGCTTTGTTATGAAACTCATCCTTTCACAACACCCCTTTTTGGGGGGGAGGGGGGTAGGTGAGAGAAGTGGAGAAAGATTGAAATATTTTGATAGAAGCTCATATTTTGCTTTACATCTCTTTAAGTATGGTTTTGAACATCCATAGCATTTTGCTACTCGTACAGCTAAGCAAGGAAATTTTGCAACTATTTGGATGCTGTGTTGCTTTATTACTGGGTGCCCCAGTGTCACGCTGAGCTGTGTGTTCTGAAAGCTTCAAAGAATGGTATTTTCTAGATGTTAAATGTCAGCAGTTGCTGGTGTACCAGGTACATGTGTTATTGTGAAGGAAGCAAACATCATCTCTTATGAACACACTCTTCCATTGGGAAGACCTTCGTTATCTCAGGAGATGTGTACGTTGGATTTTCAGCTTCAGGATGGCAAAGAGAAAGGAAGACGTGAGAAAAATCTGCAAACAGATTGTATCTGGGCCCAAGGGCTGTTAAAGCAAAATGTTCTTTACTTACTGGACTTGAGGTTAAATGGTTTTCTTTTTTTTCTTTTTAAAGCCCTTTAGCAAGGCTGCTTTTTCCATCAGTGGACGACAACTTGCTTAAATTCCTGTATGATGACAACCAGCGTGTAGAGCCTGAATGGTATATTCCCATCATTCCCATGGTCTTAGTAAATGGAGCTGAAGGAATTGGCACTGGATGGGCGTGCAAACTTCCAAACTATGATACCAGAGAGATTGTAAACAATGTCAGACGAATGCTGGATGGCCTAGATCCCCACCCAATGGTAAAAATAATAGTATATATTGGTATTTTATATGTGTGTACTTAAAAAATTAATTCCTGTCTCTCTAGATCTTCTTGATTATTGGAACATCTGAGTTGGTTTGTCCCAGTAATTTTATGTAGAAGCTTTACTTGACTGTTGAGATGAGGCTGGGGAAATTCACCTTGAAGCAAAACCATTGCTGTTTGTATTTTTTGCCATTATTTTAGAGGACTTTTTTGTTCAGTCTGCTGACTGTTACAGGTCTTACAGGGTAGTTGTGACATGGCAGTAGAGTAAAAAGTTGTATCACTCTTTTCTTTTTGAAGGTGCTACTTAAGTATCTTCAGCCAAAGTTGGCATTTCTTTTCTCTTGTCTGAATTGTTCTCTCTTTTATATATCTGTAGGCAGAGAAGAAGATATTGCTGCTATTCAAGAAAATCAGCAGCTTCTGAAATGCATTTAGCTTCTGTTTATTCAAAATTGCAGAAGAAGTCCCAGAAGTGGTGTGAAAAAAATTGGGCAGGAAGAATACCTGTGTGAACCCATAATATCTGTGACCAAGAGATGAAATACAGTTGATGTAACCTTAATTTTACAACTGATGGATATTGATGCTTGGTTGTGTTTACCAAGTCATAGAAGCAGAAACATCTTTTCTTCTCTATTTAGATCACAGTTCACTGAGTGTGCAATATCAATTTTCATGACATAGTGGCTTTCCTTTTTCAAATTCTTGGGGACAATGAGATTTTTTTTAAAATTAATGCAATCCATTGCCCTTCCTTTAGGACTCCTAGGCCTTCTGTGTAGTCTCACAGTCAATTGAAGCTCACTGTGGTTGAAAGAGGCAGTTCTGCCTCCATCTAGCTCCTTTCTGTATGTTGGTATGTGTTTGTGTCCGCATGGTAAGCTGGATAAGCAAAACAATCCTGTTAAAAAAAATTCCTCAGCCTTTAGTTACGATTTAACCTGGATGGATTCCACTATCTTTGCCAAACAGCACAAAAATGAAAAAATGGTTCGGGGAGGTAGCACCACTTCTGTAAAGTTCTGTGAGATTGGGGTGTTAATCTGCTTTCTGTCATGCCTTATTTGTGGTTAGAGTTTTCTTTTAAAAAGAGGAGGAAAAAGCCAAACAAAAGAATCAAAACAAAACCCCACCACCTCACTGGATTCATCTGCATCTTCTCAACAATTTTTCTACTCTGTGGACAGTAGGATAATTGGTCCTGTCACTTGCATGTGTATATTCTGGTTTATTTCTGTAGTATTTTTCCTATGACTTCAGATTTTCACAGGCATGAGATGTTTGTTGATGGGTTAGTGCAATATGCAGTGATAACTATATGGAGTATGGAAAAGAAATATTTTTCTGACATTTTATTATAAAGATTATTACCACTTTGCTGGTTTTTCCAATTTCAGCTCCCAAACTACAAAAACTTCAAAGGAACCATTCAGGAACTTGGTCAAAATCAGTATGTAGTGAGTGGTGAAATATTTGTGGTGGACAGGAACACAGTAGAAATTACAGAGCTTCCTGTAAGGACATGGACCCAGGTAAGTAAAAGTGAAATACATTTTAATATAAACAAAAAACAGTGAAGAATTCCTCATTAAATTATTTAATCCTACGTCCGCATGAATTTCTAACACAATTTCTGATTATACAAACAAGGAAGGGAACATGGTTTCATTCTCCTGTGTGCTTTTGTAGAAGATGGTTTTCTATTTGTGCCATCAGCTATCCATACTACAAAGAATACCTGCTTCTCCTGATGAATTCATAGTTAATCCACTTTACAGTAGCCTTTTCTGTCCTGGTTAGATGGCTCTTATGTCTGTGCTACTCTTGGCCTGCATTTTGCAGGTTATACTGGTTCTGTAAATTGTAACTGGTATCAGATGTAATGCACAGAGCTTTTGAAGTTTATGTTGTTCAGCTGGTTTGCAGTTTTAAGGCATTTCAAGTGTTTCTGGTTTTTGCTGCCCTATTTCTAACAGGTGTACAAAGAACAGGTTCTAGAACCTATGCTGAATGGGACTGAAAAAACGCCAGCATTAATTTCTGACTATAAGGAATACCACACTGATACAACTGTGAAATTCGTTGTGAAGATGACAGAAGAAAAACTTGCACAGGCAGAAGCTGCTGGATTGCACAAAGTCTTTAAGCTTCAAACAAGTCTTACTTGTAATTCTATGGTAACTTTTTCATGTTTGGCTATCAGAATCCCTACTGTTGCTTGTTGTAAACTCAAATGTTTTTGTAGTATGCTTTGGTTCTCGGTATTGAATAGTGCTTTGTGTATTTGAAATTGCTTGAATAGTAGAAAACTGTCATGATGACCAATATTAAGTCATTATGAGTGATCAAATCCATTTTAGTCCTGATGAGTCTTTCAAATAAGACAATCCTGGGGTGGTTGCCTTCCTGTAATTGAAAATTTCCAGTGCAGCTAACCAAAAGTGGTTAATGTAAAGTAGATCATACAAATAACTTTCTGCCATATTATAATTAGATTTGAGTTTTGAACTTGAGACAAGTTATATTTTCAAAATTGCACTCTCTGCAGGACTGTTACTCCTCTAATAGGAGTTAAATGATCCAGTGTTTCCACCAGCATAAATCCAATTTTCGGTGGTAAGGTATAGCAAACACTGTTCTTAAGCTGCTGAAGACATAATAGTGCTGTAAATTACTAAGAATATGAATAAATATAGATGTCTGTCTGTTCTGAGAGGGATTTGAATTTAAGTTAATTTCTGCTAGAAGATTTCCAAACATCCTGTCTTTACAGATAATGAAAGAACAGTTCTATTTTTTTTATGGCAGATGCTACTTTCAGATATTATCACAAAGCACAAATATCATTACTGTTGCTGTTGTGTACATCAAAAGCTATGTGAAAATAGGTTAAAAATAAATTAAAGATCGTAGAATTGGAAGAGGAAACAGGCCTTGCTCAACTAATTTTGTAGATTGTACTTGAAGAGCAAATCTACCAAATCAGGGTGATGGTATTTCTCGCATGTTTAAACAACTGCAAGAACTACTGTGAGAATCTGTTGTCAGTTTTACATTTCACAGATTACTAAATGTTTTGCAGCTGAATCGTGCATTTTCTGCCTGCCAAAATAAATCATAAGGGTTGCTTTCTGTGCCTGTGTAGGAATTAATCTGCCCTAGTGTAAGCACCTTAAAAATTTAGGTGAGCTGGCCATTGTCCCCCACCTCCCAAACAGCTATTTTGGATAGATGAATTACCCCCTAGAGGGGTTTATTTCTTTCAGTTGACTACAGAGGGCACTAAGGGTGACTAGTTCACCTATAAATGTCTAAACTGGAGATGTCAGAAGCCAGGCAGGATTGATTCCACCTGTCGAGTAAAAATGATTTCTTACTTTGTGCTTGAACTTGAAGGATGGTACTTTTCACAGATGAAAAGTGACAGATTTCACAGCTGAATTGAAAGATTATTAAGGATTATTAAGCTTTTCAACTGTTATATTAAATAGTTGTGAATCATTAGTTGATACTGAGCTTGCGATTTAATATGTAGATAAAATTAGTCATTCAAGTGAATTCAGGCATATTTCTCTGTATAGCTGTCTTTTTGTTTGATTGTGCTACCATAAATCTCATCCTGAATCTACTTGTGAATAAAAATAAAGTCCATCCAGCTCTGTGCTGTGTAGCTCCACAGTGAGGTTCGAGTCCACACTCCTCAAAATACCTCTTCTTGTACGGTGCTTTTATGTGTGCAGTAGAACTGAAAGCTGACACAAAGGCTAACAAAGTTTGGGTTATGCAGCCTCTCTCAAGCATTTAATGCATCTTCTAGGTGCTGTTTGATCACATGGGGTGTTTGAAGAAGTACGAAACCGTGCAGGACATCCTGAAGGAGTTCTTTGATCTGCGATTACATTATTATAGCTTGCGCAAGGAGTGGCTCGTGGGAATGCTGGGTGCAGAGTCCACCAAACTGAACAACCAAGCTCGTTTCATCCTGGAGAAGATACAAGGAAAAATTACCATTGGTGAGTAAATAGAAGTTAGAATTGTTAACAGTGGGGGAAGATCTGGAAATTATTTAAGTCTAGTAGAAAATACTTGCACGCAAGACATTTATTTTCACAGCAGTGATTTTCCTTCTTTTTTTTTTCTCCCCTCCTCTGTGTTTGTGTGTGTGTCTTGTAGAGAACAGATCAAAAAGAGATTTGATTCAGATGTTGGTTCAGAGAGGTTATGAATCTGACCCAGTAAAAGCCTGGAAAGAAGCACAGGAAAAGGTAATAATCGAGATATTGTTGATGTTATTACTGTTAAAAAGGATATTGCTTGTTTTCTAGTAGTCTAACTTAATTTATAACACACATAGCACTTTAAAAACATTATTCCTTACTCCTTATTGGCTTCCATTTAAAAAACCCATTAAACTTACACAAAAAAATAGTCACATAGTATTAGTATTGTATATGGATAATTCTTGGAAGAAAAGTAGATAATACAAGTCTGAAAAATGAGATTGCAGAGGACTGAATTTCTTAATGTACCCAAATCAAAACTGGCAGCTTGATTTCTGACTGGCTGATACAGAAAGTGCTGCATCAGTTACCCTCCCATACAACTAATTACTAAATGTAATTATTTCTATATGACTTATTAATTGTTTTTCTGTAAAGAAACATGGATGTTATAAAGCTATGACTTTTAAATTTATTTTAGTAAATTTGACCGTGACCTTGACCTATATTTATTCCTGCTTTTTTTAAAACCAAGTGGTTTTTATTGTTCCAAAAGAGAGATGTGACGAGTTTAATTTCAAGATTACATCCCCATTACTATGGGCAGATGGAACTACTTTGAAAAGCAGCTTTGAATTTCTGTCAGCCATCCCTTTTCTGTGTCTTTGCCACTGCTTTAGCTGTTTGTCTTCATTTCACATTTGTTTTGTATTTTTACTACTGTATTTTAACTCTATGGAATGATTTCTATTTTATAACAAGACTGTTATTTAGAGAAATTTTCATTTACTTTCAAACCTCAGTTGGTGCATTTGGGGCTTTGATACCAGCTCTTATCCAAAGGACTGTGCTCATTTTCTAAAGGAACAGATATCCATGACTATCCAAAGGGCAAAGGTCTCAGCCCTGTGAGACACGTGGGATAGCACCAACATCTGCAGCCAGCAGCATACAAGGCTCTAGCACAGGTTCAATTTGTTTTCTTAAATCAAATGATTATAATCCAGTTCTAGAAGGTCACAGGAACAGGCTCTTTTGGAAAGGTCGAGAAAATGTTCAGGTTGTTGAATCTGTGAGGGCACATCTTCCTACTCTGGGATGGTGCTTTGGAGCAGTGTTACAGTTCATGCACAGAGCTGAGACCACTGATACTTGTAATGGTGAATGTTCCACCTCAGGCAGCAGAAGAGGAGGACTCTCAGAATGCAAATGATGATGCTTCCTCTGCTTCTGGTGCAACCTCTGGCCCTGACTTCAACTACATCTTGAACATGTCCCTGTGGTCACTCACAAAAGAGAAAGTGGAAGAGCTGATTAAGCAGAGAGATTCCAAGGTTGGTACACCATGGAAGGCTTGTTCTGAAATCACACAGTCATTGCTGACGTGTCTGTTGGGAATGTTCAGTCTTCAGTGGCATTTGCTTTAGTTGTAACTTAAATTCTCTGTACTACTCTCATGTTTTAGGAGAGAGAACTAAATGACCTTAAAAGGAAATCTCCTTCAGATCTCTGGAAAGAAGATCTAGCGGCCTTTGTTGAAGAGCTTGAAGTATGTTTTACGTTACGTGTATTTCTAAACCATGAAATTCACATTAATTCAATTAAAAACATTAACTAATAAAAATTACTAAAATTTAAGAAGAAGAATTTAAAAATACTACATTTGGGATCAAAAGCAGATGCATTTCACAATATAATGGTAACTGGGAAATCAGTATTGGATATCTGTGTTCCTGGTAGTGTTTCTCAGGGATTGTCTCTTGCACCTATCCAGTTTAATGTTTTTTCCAAGTCAGTGATGTTAAAAGAAAAATAACCAGGAGAAAGTTAGTTTTCAGATGACACAAAAACTTGGGAGTAGTAACTGGTAATCGTAATAATTAGTGTGTAGACCATAAATAGCATATGAGGGGCCCTTAGTTTGCCTTACCAGTAATTCTGGAAAAAGATAAAGTCCCATTGTTGAATAACCTGCTGGACCTCATGGAGTTTTCCATGTTGTCTGAAAAGGGCTGGTGCAATCTTTTGAAGTGACACACTTCAAAACTAAACTAAATGTTTGAGTTAAATGCTGAAGTAATGGAAATTTATAACAGTGCCAGACATGTACTTGGGAAATAGCAACTCAATAGCAGAAAGATTTTTCAGTCTAACAGTGTCCAAAAGTTTGTATTTATTTAGCCTTGAATAAAAGTGTAGTTTTTAACCCTACAGGGTAAAGATTTTACCAAGATTAAGTGGTCAGTGTTCCAGAACTGAAAAGTGTATTCCAATTCAAGTGAGAATCAAGGGGAGACTTATGCTCCATGTAAAAAGGAGTTGAATCATAAATAATCATCACATTCCACTTTGTCCTTTTAAAAAAATAGTGAGTTTCCCCCCTCCTGCCTCCCCTTGTTTGTTAGAAAGTAGAAGCACAGGAAAGAGAAGATGTTCTGGCTGGCATGGTTGGCAAACCAATAAAAGGCAAGGTTGGTAAACCCAAGATGAAGAAACTCCAGCTGGAAGAGACCATGCCATCACCATTTGGCAGAAGAATAGTTCCACAGATTACATCTGCCATGAAAGCTGATGCCAGCAGAAAATTGCTGAAAAAGAAAAAGGTAAACCAAAATGACTGCTACAGTTAAATGATTTATTATTTAACTGGTGTATTTTTCTACTCTGGTAGCATAAATCCAAATGGCCAGATCGTCGCTGGTGCTGTGCTTGTGCTGCTTTGCTGACCTAATGCATAAGAAATTTGTACTGGATTTCTTTCACATTTGCAAGCCTCTTGTGGCTGCTTATTGTTCAGGTGTTTTTATTGAGATACCTTCTTTCCAACAAATGTCAGTATACCAGTCTACATTCATTTATTATCATCTACATAACTATTCCAGTTCAATCTTGAAATGTAAAGGTGTAGTTTATTTTATTTTGTAATTTTAGGGTGAAACCGATTCCCTAGCAATAAAAATGGAATTTGATGAAGAGTTTGGTGGTGTGCCAGCTGAGGGTGGTGGGGATGACTCACTGAATGCATCAGCTGCAGCAGCTAAAACCCCTAAACCTAAGAGAGAGAAGAAGGAACCTGGTAAGACCCTTGCACAGCCAAAGTTCACCTTAGTTGTGTAATACACTTATTGGGCATGAAATGCATTTTTAACACAGACTGAGAATGGAAATACAGCACAATAATCACTGTTTCATCTGATTTTCTTTCCTAAAATGAAATATTTGAAAGTACTCTGCTGAAATTTCTCTGTGTAAGTTACTTTCCTGGGGGTGATGGGTCTTAAATTTTCTACATTCAAATTTTTGGGGGTGGTCTAAATCTTTGAATTAACGTATAGAAAAATACATTTTTTTTTTACATAATGAGGCTAATTCTGTGCAAACTGAAATGTCTCGTTTGTGTGCTCTTTGACAGTGAAGGACAGGGCACTCACCTTCAGCCCCTCAGTCTGAGTAATGGTATAGATTGTAGAACTTGATTAAATAAATGCATTTTTCTATTGACATATTCAATCATTCTGACTTTCAGAAAGTTATGGGTGCTATGGCTTGGCAGATGACCAACGTTCACTTTCCCATTTCCTCTGCTAGTGGGAATTTGTTATTGCTGTTTGAGAAATACACAGTAACAGGGAGGCAGCAGCAAAAAAGCAAGCTGGAGCAGAAGAGAAGATTTAAGTATGAGGGGGTTTATTTTTTCAAAAAAAGGAAAAAAACCGTGGTTGCGCAAATAATTATTCCAAGATAAGATCTGGTTTTAATTATTCAGGGGATTATCCAACCTGAATAGACTCACTGAGTATAGTTATGACTGAGCTGTCTACGTGCAGCTCAAATCTCCCACAGCCAGTGTCGAGCCAGAGCAAATTAGCCCAGCTTGACCTGAGCTTGCCCTGCAATTGACTGAGCACGTTTACCCCCCCCGCAATAGGATATCCTCTGCTTCCCACATTTGTTGTGTTTTTCCAATAACTGTTCCTGATCATGTTCCCTGAATAACGGAAAACTGCGTGTTCTTTTTCTGGAAAACTCTAGCAACCTTGAAAGTAATGCAAGTTTGATGGCAAAGGAGATAAAACTTCAAATTCGAGACTTTATGTTTTTCAGTCATAAAACAAATTTCTTTGGCAGCAGCCGGTCAGGTTCTGTGTGAAGTAATTTCATGTTAAATCTTTCTTCAGGGAGGAGAAGAAAATTTACAACGTTTAAAGAAGAACTTCTTAAGATAAAAATTTATGCTAAATTTGTAAAACAATTAGAAAAGATGAAAAATTTTTTAACCTGAATGTAGTAAATGCTTTTACTTCTGGCAGGTGCCAGGGTAAGAAGGACACCATCATCTACAAAATCCAGTGCAAAAAAAGTGAAGAAACGAAACCCATGGTCAGATGATGAATCCAAGTCTGAAAGTGATTTAGAAGAAAACGAGCCTGTGATTATTCCAAGAGACTCTCTGCTTAGGAGAGCTGCAGGTACCCAAGATTTTGAGAATTGTGTCTTGTGACTGAAAGTTTCGACTACAAACCTACATTTTCCTTTGACCACAGCCTTTCTGTAGGACTTCATTTCCTACAGATAGCTTGTATTACATTTTCTTCACTGTGTGAAGAATACTTTTAATGTTAATGTCAAGATCAGGAATTTAAGGGTTGATATGAAAGATTTTGTAACTTAGATCAGAAATCTTTTCCCCTATTCTAAACACTAGAATAGAAATTACTCACAAAACTAGTGAATTATACAAGAAACAGACAAGATAATATTATTACAAACAAAAAAAATTACTCTAATACAATTATACTGCCAAATAAGGCCTAAAAGTCAAAGAAAAAATTATCAAAAACATTCTGGACGCTCCATGAAAACCAAGACTGAAACTTTGGAAAATGTATAAGTATTTGATGGTTAAAAAATCCCCACAGAGTTTCTGGACAATTAGGAAGAATGTTCAAATGGCGGATTCAAGAAAACTTCAATTGTAAGTGAAGGATTCTCATTCCTTAAAAGTACTGGTGCACAATGTCTCCATAATGCCCTTAGCTGAAGGTGTCTGAGCAAGCCACAAGAGGTGTTGGGTGTTTGCTAACATCTAAATTATTCTTTATTCTTTTCAGCCTTTCATTCTTCCAGGCTGAAGCAAATGTATTATCCACCACTCTTTTGTCTTGTGTTCTCTGAGGCAGGGGTTGTTCACTGACTTCCACTTTGATTTGTATTTATATCTGTATTATATAACATAAACAACTGTCCTGAAATGTGTACGTGTGTGATTTTCTCAGCTGAGAGGCCCAAGTACACTTTTGACTTCTCAGAAGAAGAAGATGATGCCGATGATGATGATGATGCCAACAATAACAATGATTTGGATGAGCTCAAAGTAAAAGCCTCTCCAGTTACAAATGACAGAGAGGATGAGTTTGTTCCCTCAGACAGTTTGGAAAAAGATGAGTATGACTTCTCCCCAGCCAAATCAAAGCCATCTCCAGAGTAAGTACTGTAACTTAGCAGGATTTCTTTATTAATAATTTTTTCAATGCAGAAGTGTGAATGAAACTGAGAAACATCAGCCTGTTATTATTCTACATGTACCATAAATAATAAAATGTGGAGGAATTCAAGTGTATGTTATCTCAGCCTTGCAACTGACTTGAGGGGTGACTCATGATTTAAAAAAATAATATAATAATATATAAAAATAATTACGATACACTGTCTGTAATATCATCTGTTAAACTACTTTTTTAAGATTCTCTGGTTTTTGTCTTGTGCCAGTCTGGTATAGAGAACTATTGAAAAAAATGTTAATTTTTGATGCCTGAAGTTCTTGACTGGATTTCAGTTTTAGGGGTTTGACTGCTGAAGCAGATACAAAAATGCTGGAAATGTTAAAACAGGATTTGAATCTTACATGGATATTATGATGTCCACGTACTTCAGTATGTGCTTAATGTAACTCATATAATTCCCTTTTTTTTGCTTGTAAGTAGAAAAACATCTCAAACCAAGAAAAATCAAGATTTTGGGAACATCTTCTCTTTTCCATCTTACTCTCAGAAGACGGATGATGGTGAGCTTGTTTTCACAGTTCCGTTTAATTTTTATAGCAACCATTAATGGAATATTTTGGGGAGTGGTACACACAAACTTCACACAGTAGTTAGAGGAGAAGGATGTCCACATTTATAAAGGGCAAAAGTGCAGGAAGTTCTGATCTTTAGAGGAACAAAGCTTGTCTCATAGGTAAGGAAGTTGCAGTACATCCATAGCTGTAGCATCACAAACACTTACTTGAGATTAATTTTTCCTGTAATTCATATTGATGTGATTACTGGATGCCATGAATGAATCTTATTCTAAACTTGCTCTGTGATTGCAGATACAACAAAATTGGACAGTGATGATGAGGATTCTGCTCCTGTTTTCTCATCATCTTTTGCCCCAAAACAAACAGAGAAAATTCCAAGTAAAACAGTAGCTGCTAAAAAGGGTATGTATAGAACTGGCCTGTAAGCCAATCCTTTTATTTAAAAGTCATCTTCTTCATCTCTGCATTGTCTCTTCAGGCTTCTAAGTGAGAACTGCTTTCATTTATTTTGAACTCTGTGAAATTCAGCAATAGGGTGTGAACTTTCTCCAGGTCTTTATAATATTACTTTGTTTCTTCCTAGTGGCTACTTTGTAGTGTCAAACCCTCATACTTTCCACATACGGACGTGGTGTTCAGCCTTCATTTAGTGTAACTAATGGGAGGTTTTTAGCTTCAGGGAGTGGAGTAAAGTGGAGCATGGCAGCAGGAGGTATGGAATATCCCTTGGGTCAGTGGGAGGCAGCTGTCCCAAGTGTGTCCCCTCACAACTCCTTTTGCACCCCAGCCCCCTTGCTGGTGTGAGAAGCAGAAACTCTATGTCAGCAGCAACAAAATAACCCTGTATTGTCAACACTGTCTCCAGCCCAAATACAAACACAGTCCCAAACTACCCACTATGAAAGAAATGAACTCTGCCCCAGCCAAAACCAGCACAGAAGGCTATCACTTTTTGCTCTTGAAATAGAGGATGAAAGACTCCTCAGACTTCAGAGGTATAAATTTTGTCAATTATTAGTCAGCTCTTAGAACTGGCATCTTGCAGCATTTTTTTTCCCTGTGATACTGTGGCCTTTGTTTTTTAAAACTTCTTTTGACCAACTATATTAATTCTTCTGTAAAAAAAAGGTACCTCAAGGAAATTGACAAGAAAGCAGCCAGTTACAATAGTTAACTTACTCTCTTAAAAGTGAGAAAAAAACCATCTTGTGTTCTATATTAGGCACCAGTGAACTGCAGCATCTTTTCACCCTTTCCCCCACTGACTCCCTATTTCTAATCTATTTCTTGATGCATTGTGTCTAATCTAATTTGTTAACAGTTCAAATCAGTGAATGCCTGAATACTTCTCAAACACTTCCAGTTGTTGGTAGAGTTCTGTAGTATAGTAAATAAAGATTGTTTACAGGAATAGCTGATCTCTAATAGAGTAGTCTTTTATATTAAACTTCTGTACTGCAGCAAATGCAAGAGAGAACTCTGTATGCAGTAGCCAGGCATGGATGCAATTTAACACTCAGTCGTTCTCCCTCTCTGTTTTTTGAGGGTCTGGATATGGTGAGTTGTCATTAGCCTAAACTGAAACCTTAAAATACAGCTGTCATCTGTTTCTGAGTTTCTGATTAACCTGTACACACACAAAATAGGTATGAACAGGCTCTCTCTCAAGCAAGAGTTAAATTTTTGCCTTCAGAGTAGTCTTAGGGACAGTCTCCCTCTCAGTGCATGGCAACATGACAGGTTGCTTTCACCAGTTTTCATCTGTTCTTTTCTGCCCAGATCAGACATGACCACAGTTTCATGATCACAGTTGGACAGTCCAGTGATGACCCCGCAGGTTTAGTTCATTGGTCATCTGGTACCCTTTATGTAGTCTCTTTGATTCTAAGTCCATCTTTGTGGATTTGGCAGCAGCCTCCTCAGAACCCATTTTCTGGTAATGTAATATTCCATCCGCTCACCCTCACACTGGGAGTGCTTATTGTGTGTGGCTGAAACAAGTGCTCCAGAGTTGTTTGATTTTCTGTGACTTCAGACTCCAGTCAATTTGGGATGAAATCTCTTGATCTCTGGTGTTCACTACAGAGGATCAAGAGACAGCTGAACTTTTCCATGACTGTTTGAGCTGTCTGTGGTTCTAGGGCTTTATGGTAAAGCCTAAGGGAAATCTGAAAAGCAGCCTTACTCTTGATGACAAGCAGCTGCTCACCTTGAACTGCCCAGCTGCTGAGATTCTAGCAGTACTAGATTCATAGTACTATTCACTCATACATTCAGTGAGATGTACTCTTTCCATCACCTGCAGGGCTGATACCATACCTGAACTTCCTACCAAAAACTTGGGCTTCTTGAGAGCCTGTGTGCATTTATTGTGCTGCAGACTCTGTTTCCTGTCATGGTACCTAGAGGAGAGCTTGGCTGAGCTGATTTGCTGTCAAGAGACCCTTCACACTTGGTGCAGCCATTAGGGGTGTAATTTATGGTAGCGGATGAGAATCCCCCTGTATTTAGTGCAGAGGGAAGTGACTGTTCTGGACACTATTCCTTTAGCCACCAGATAACAACTAAGAGGTTTGCTGTCCCTTGGACTTGGTGTTCTGCAGGCAGACTGCACAGGCTCTGTTTCAAGTGGAGAACAAATCCAGTGTCTGTGGGTGGCAGCGTGTTGTACCTCTCTTTCTGCAGAGACTCTCCAGTGGTAGCAGTTCAAGGCATCGTAGCCAAAACGCTTGTGGAGACACTCTCTTGTTCTCCAAACACATTGCCCCAGTGATCGCGTAAACGAAATTTGAGTTCTCACAAACATCCACGTTCCTGGTATCTGGAGTGTTTGTACACATGTCTGTTTGAGGCATTTGTGGCTGACAGAGGGTAGGTCAGGTGTGTGTCTGAGGTTTCTGCAAGACTCACTCATCTGTAAGCCCATAGAACACATGATTTGATGATCTTAAGGGTCTTTTCTGACCTAAATGGTTCCGTGATTCTATCCCTTGACACCCACTGTGTGAATATTGCAATGACCATGTTTTAAAGACAGCCAGATTAGTTGTGTAGCACTGATTGAAATTCTCTAGGAAATGCAGAACCCCTTCCTCTCCTTTCTGCATTTTCTGAAGTTCCTTTTCACTGAGATTGACAGAAAGCAATGTCACAGAGACAGAGGCACTGCCTCCCAAACTCTTGCAGTAATCCTGGGGAAAGCTTTCCCGCAGTCATACCACCCTTAAGGCAAAAATGTCACAAGCAGCTGGATTTGTAAACACTGTAATGTATCCAGACACGTTCAAAGTATCCAACGACAACTTCTGTTGCTGCTTTAGCTACTAGTAACCTGGTTTGTACTCAAAAAGATGAAACAGTATTCAGTCAAGGACACTGGAATTTACTGGGTGCACCAATCCATCTCAGAGCAGGACACAGGAAACCTCCTGTTTATTCTACACAGTTCTAGCATAAAAGCTGAAGTATGTTTTCCCCTAGTGCAGAAATCACTCATCTTGTTTTTTAATGCTGTAATCAGAGTATCTAATACAATTTAATACCTCCAACCAGTATGTGAATTTACCATGTTTAATATCTCTTAACTTCCAACAGCAAAACTAGATGCGCCCCCTAAGCCTAAAAGAGCCCCCAAGGCCAAGAAGGTGGAAACTGTAAACTCTGACTCAGATTCAGAATTCGGCATTCCAAAGAAGACGGCAGCACCCAAAGGTAGGAGTCACACTCAGGCTCTCTGTACCACAGGGCTCACAATTACTTTAAAAACCGCACTGAGTTTTTAGTACACTGAGCACTGGTAAATTACTCAGCCACGAGCCTTTCCTGTGAGAAATCCAGTGTATTTACAGTGACTTCTTGGCAAACAATGTGTCAACTTTTTATCTGACCTTCACTGTTGGGAATGCACTTAATAGCTGCATTCCCCCCCCCCCTCTTCCATTCTACTGGATTATTCTTATTTTCTTTGATCTCAACTCTTTCCAAGCCAGTAAAATTCTGGTAGTAATTGTAGTAAGTAGCAGTTTCTGGGTTTTTAAACCAAATTTTTGGTATCCCAGTTCTCTGAGTCTTCACAACACAGCCCAGCAAGCAGTGTAACTGGAGGAGTCTGTAAAGGATGCGCCAGCGTTGATGGTTGAGGTTAACAGTAAATTTACTAAATAGTAAAGGTGAATTAATGCTGTGTAATCAGTGCAGAAGGTGACCAAGGACTTGTAGTTCTTCAGCAGTGTAGAAGTTATCTGATCTCATGAAGTTTGTCCCTGTCTTGAACTGACAGCTTGAGCTCTCAGGGTGAATGGTGACTGCGGAAGAAGTAGAAAAGATTAAAAACTGAGAAAATAAAAAAATCTGTGTTATACTGCTGTTGTGAAGAAGCTTGAGTAGTAAACTGGGTTTGAACTTAACATGTCAACATACTAAAGTAATTTCACTGGGGGGTTTTTCAGTTTGATGAAGTCTGGAGTTTATTAAAAAAAAAAAAAAAACAAACAAAGTTAACTTGTAATCTGTCACCTAGGAAAAGGCAGAGGAGCAAAGAAAAGGAAAGCATCTGGTTCAGAAAATGAAGGCGAATACAACCCTGGGAAGAAAACACCCAAGTCCACACCAAGCAAGGTCAGTTCCATCTATGCTCTCTTCTCCTTGTAAAAAGAACATCATGGATTACTTTAAAGTTCTTACAAGAAGTTGGTAATTAATGGTAATGGGGGCTGAGTTGTCATTAGAAATTGGATGCTAGAGAGGTTTTTTTTCAATTCTGAATATTAAAATGGAGAATGTACAAAGCATCACAAGTGATTTGTCTTTTCTTTTCTAAAGAAATCCAAGAAGGCCGCTTTTGACCAGGATTCTGATGTGGAAATCTTCCAGTCAGGCTTTGCCTCCGAAACTGCCCCAAAGCCACGGACAGGCCGGGCTAGAAAAGAAGTTAAATATTTTGCAGAGTCTGATGAAGATGATGATTTTGATATGTTTAATTAAGTGCCCAAAGAGCACAAAAATGTTTCCCAACAAGTATCTTGTGTTGTCCTTTTGTCCCCTCTGTCGCAAACTTTTGTACATTTGACTTATTTTATGTGATAATGTAATTGATGGTTTTTATTATTGTGTGTAGGCATTTTAACATTTTGTTCTTACACCTACAGTTTTATGCTCTTTTTTACTCATTGAAATGTCATGTATTTGTCTGACTGGCTTGTAGAGATGTTCTAGACAGCTGTGCTAAAGCACATTTTAATTGTCATGGTTGCAAACAGCAAACCTGCTTTTTGAAATGAAGTTTAAACATTAAAAAATGGAAAACTACTCTGTGTGTGTGTGTGTGTGTGTGTGTGTGTAAAATTTGGGCTAGAGGGACTACTTCTACACAATTTTTAAAATAAATATATTTTATTCTTTGCCAGGAGACTCCATGGAAAAAGGTAAACAGTATATGAACATAGAAAGCATTGTTAAACAATCTCAATGTACAAACAGAGCCAGTGAAAGTACATCACAGACTTGCTAGAATATATAAAAAAAAAAAATTCCACTAGTGCTTTAAATGAAACCTAAGAAACTGACACTTTAAATCTGTTAACCACTCTACCACAGTTTTCACTCTGCTTCATGGTGATTTAACAAGGCCAAGAAGGCAGATTCTCTCCTTGTGTTTCTGGAAGTCCTAGCTGTACTTCCCTAGCACCTGGAAGGCTGGATAACCCAGCTGATTCCTGGCAGTTGATTCTTAAGGAAATAGCCTGGACTCAGTGATTCAAAACCTCTAAGTGAGTCTGCTGGTTATCATCCCATGAAGTTTCCCTAATGGCTTGTGAACAAGTAAACAAAAACATGGTAACACTGAAAAGTGTTTCTGCCTTGGAGGCGATAGCATTGCTGTTGAAATGGAGCAGGTAATTGTGGAGCTAGGTCACCAGCCAGCTAAGAAACCACTTCTTTAAAATTTAAAGTGACATTAACAGTGGAACAAATGACATCTGAATAACTGATCTGGCAGTTAATGCTGATACCGATACCTCTGCTGCTGGGGCAGTGACGTTTTGTATACTTTTTACAAGGAAGGAGATGCAAACTGAGGGCAGCAAGGACAAGTTTTCATATTTCAGCTAAATCAGACGGTCCTTTCAACTTCCTTCTCTGGATGTGTACAGTAGTCCATGTCCTGTGGTTGGTGTCTTGATCGTTTTAGGTATGAGAGACAAAAGGAAAGCACCAAACATCCAGTATGGAGAGTACAGCCATACATTTGTATGTACAAAGTCATCAGAAATGCAACCAGAATTTGAAGACTGAGATCTGTCTTGTCACCATGCAATATTGAGTGTTCAGAGAAGAAAACAGAAGCTTAACTATTTTTTTTTTTTGCATGAAATGGCTGATTTAAAGTTTCAAAAGTTTGCATTTTCTAGTTTTAAGAGTTTAAACAGCAAGGAGTATATATCGATACATATGAAAATTTCTTGGTCCTTGTTGAGTTTATCTATATATATATACATATATAGATATATATTAAGTCCAGAAACTAAGCAGCAGTAAAAATGTTTTTCTTGCTTTTCATCCCTGTACATAAGGTAATAGGAATGTCTGAAGTAGCTGGAAAATGTCTTATTCCACCATAGGGGATTGACTGACACTGCTGTTATCCACTGAACTAGGTGAGATACTGGGACTGTGTTCTGCAGTATTTCCATTTGAGGTTGGTGTCAGTGGTTCATGTCCTTCAGAGTTCTCCAACATTTCCTGAATAAGAGGTGGCATGGATCCAGGAATTTCCATTTTCAGTGTAATGACACGTTCTGCACCTTTAAAAAGAAAACACAAAATCCTTTCTGTGAGCATGATTCGTACAATTTCCTGTCTGTTAGCATTACAGTAGTAATTTCAGGGTGTATTTTGTTTGTGGATTTGGTGTCTCCTTCTATACTGCTTGCATACAAACATGTGTGAGGGAACTGCTTCATGCAGTTCAAGAGAAAGGAGTTAGGTGAGTGCTCCTTAATAAATTAATTCAAACCTATGACATAGCAACTGATATTTCAGTACAGGTAAATTGGATGAGCTCCCTATTTTCAAAGAAGGACCCAAAATGGCATTAAATTATACTGAAAAGTTAAATTAGGCTGTGATCATGTAGATGTCTTTATTAACCAGATAATATTTAGTCTTTATTCTGTACTGGAGCTGCAAAGAATGACAAAAATTCTGACTATGGTAAATAGGTGAGGTGAATCCTGGAAGAGAACTGCAGTGATCTAAGTCAAAAATGTTTCTTTCCCATAGAGAAAACTGTGAAATAAGACACAGAATTTAACAAACAATTACTTTATAAAAAAACACATTAAGGCAAAAGGGTCCTTTTTTGGAGGGGGGAGCTGCCTTCTGTGTTCTTCAGGCATCTTGTCTTGTGCTAATGAACCACCGAAGTGTGCAGGAGCCCCGAGCACTGCTCAGCTCTGCCGTGGCACGTGGTTCGTGTTGGGCTTGTCATGAGTACCAGGCATTTGTATGCAGGTGAGTGCACGCAGGATTAAACAAAATTCCTGCATCAATCACGACCACTCAGACTGGGAGCCAACAACAACTGGTTTAGGGAGGAAAAAAAGCCCAACACAGTCTTGGTGTGCGGTCAGCAGGCAGGGACACAGCATGGACACAGCAGCCGAGACCCTGCCAGACACTGGGCAGGCAGCCCTGAGGGAGCTGTGCATCAAGCAGTTTATAGCCATAAACCTCAGCATTTGTGTTGCTCAGGATTCCTAATCATCTTAAAATTGGGAGTCCAGTGGAAGAGGAACCTGTGTTCTTTAAACAACAAGAAGAACCAAAAAAAAAATAACAGAGAAAATTGGTTATTGGCGAACCATTCCAGAAGAGTGATCCTTTGGAATTTGTGCTTATCCATGCTGCTGCTGCTGCAGTGGAGATACTGGAGAGAGCACTGGTCACTCCAGTTTGGAAAGGAGCATTTAAGTGTTTATGCCTTACATGAGGAGCATCAAAAAAATCATCTACAAAGGCAATGATTGACTTTCCAAGTGAATGCTGATTTTAAAGTCTCTTAAATAACTGTAATGGGAAAGATATTAATGCAGAATGATGCTGAGAGCTTCTTTGAAAACCAACTGTAGTCAGAGCTGTGCTGATGAACTGAATTTGGCCATGTTACACATCTGCCTTCCGCTGTTATGTCTGGTGCAGTGAAGTGTTTCTGTGGTCATTCAGTGCAGAGCCAGAGAAATTTTTCAGGTTTTGCAAACTTCCAATTTAATCAGGGGATAAGACAACTCAGAAGATGAGAAGAGCTCAGAACTGCCTTGCTTCAGTCCCATAAACACGTTTTAGTTACAATACCTCTAATGCCAAAGGAGACACTCTCAGTGTTTCGGATTCACGCTTGGCTTTGGTGATTGCTTTCAGGGATCAGGTATCTCCAAAGTCATTATCGTCTAATGTACATCTTTTCAAATGAAACTCAAGACATCCCCACCCCTCCAGGACATCACCATCCTCTGGGGTATGATTTAGTTCTACTATGAAACATTAAGGATATAATTAAAGTTAAATACTTATGTCAGAATGAAAAGAAGCCTTTCTTGTGAATTGAATTTAAAGAGACAGGAGTTGTGTTTGAGGAGCGGGAAGGCTCTGGTAAAGAATCGGGGAAGTGGAAATGAATTTCCCACAAACACAAACAGCGGAATGAAACGGCTCCCCTAAATGCTTTTATAGCTCAATACTGCTCTAAGTTTATTTTGTAGATTCAGTTGGATGGAGCTTACTTTACTTAGGGGTAAACTGCAAGCTTTAGATAACCTGGTAAGTGGTTCCTTTTTAGGATACTTTTGCTTCCAGCTCTGGTGTTTCCCTTCCAAGTTACTTCTTTTGGTTCTAATCAATCCAATTAAATTGTTCATTTCTTTTTATAAAGATAGCTGTAACTTAATCTTTTAACTTGGAGTTATATTGTTTAAAGTGGAGCAGTTAAGGTTTAAGTTTAAAACAAGTGCATTTAGTTGAGTGAATTAACTACTGGGTTTTTTTCCCCGAGTCTTCCCCCAAACCATGTCAAATGAAATCCATAATCTTCCCAAAAGCATAAATCCAACCTACACAGGTACCTGCACATACAAGCTCATGTGCTTGCCTATCTAGGGGTAGCAAATCTGTTGCTGAGTAAGCAGAGTAAGAAGGTGGAACTGCATCAGACACCATAAGAACTGTTGCACTTTAGACTCTCTGTTTTCAGACTGGCACATTGGGGAACCTGTTCTGATCAAATGAAAGCATTCAGCCACACCTGTGCCTTAGAGAATGAATGTGACAGTGCTTAGACTGTGTGTATTGCACAGGATCAATCCAGCACATACAAGACTGCATAAAATGTTAAAACTGATCCGTGTTTAGGCATGGTCAATTTGGATTAGAGAGGCTGAATCTCCAAAATGCTGGATCAAATCAGTTCTAAATGTCCAATACCTCAGACCACAGTTCAGGGGAATTTTGGTTGCACGAGTGTTTTCTGCAGTCTGTAACCAGACTGTTTTTTAAAAACCATTGGTGACACAAAGCTCATGTTGATCCGAACCCCCTTGTAAACATTAACAAAGCTTTTATTTTGCCCTAAACTGTCTAACAAAGACTTCATGCTAATGATTTGCTAAGCCACTTGCACCTACAACATCTTTTTCACTGTCAGTTGCATGGAGAATGGAGCACCATGTATGTTTAAAGCAAAACCAATTTCAAGGCAGGAATTATGTAAAGCTGGGAAGAGAAAGGTCACAAGGACCTTTCTTAGATGCGTTAGAAAGAGAACAACCCAGGTGTTGAGGCCAGTTCCTCTGAAATGCAGCACTGCCACTCCTGCTGAGTTACTGGCAGACACTGTACCTTTTGCACTGATGCTACGAAGATCCGTGATTTTCATTAAGATCTTTGGGAACATATGAGGCTTGTTGGGTCGTCTCTTTCGGATATAAATTTTCAGTGCTTCAAGCAAGGGTTCCTGAAGCTTATCCACTTTCATTGGTTCTTCAAGGTCCTGGCGATCTGTAGAAAAGTATCATATCACTCATGATTTTAAATATTTATTTTTTTAAATAAACTCCAAATCGAAGAAGCTCCTCTATGTTCTTGATTAGAAATCCATGAATTTCATTTTACTCTCCACCAAATAACCCACACTCTGTACTGAGCATTCCACAGAAAGAGGATAAACCACAGCTTTCTGAAACTTGGATTAATTTTTTTCCTTGTTGACTGGTAAGGTTTGTCATTTGGGCGGTCAAGAATTACCAGTTTGTTCCTGTACCTCCCTTTCCAAGGGGAAAATACCTTGCTGCAAACGATATTTTGGAATTAATTTTTTATGTGTCACTGATAGGCTACCCAGGTACACATAGAGATCACAGCTGTTTGTTGTTACCAGTGCTGCAGTAAAGTGAGTTACCATCAGGAATCAGCAGATGGCAGTGCTGGCTTGAGTGACAACAACTGCCACCCCTCTACACCAGGATGCACCAGTCACATACCAATGACATCTAGGAGCCCATCAATGCTTTTAATGGGTTAGACACACATCAAATCGGAATGATTTTGTCCTAAAGGGCCACTGCTAACAAAGACGGACTCTTGTTTTTCATTCACTAGTAGCACCCATTCAACAAAATGGCCCAGCTAAACAAGGTGTGTTTCTACTGCTAATCCAGATTTTGCCAAGGAGGAGAGAGACCAAGTAATTAAACTAACAGAAATTTACAGAAGATTTTGGAAATTATCTGAGACTTCAATTTTTGTATTTTAAACCCATGATTTTACTTGACAATCACCCTTTCAAGTTGCCTTCAGCCCCAGTTTGGAAGTATAACACATATTTTTGCTGAAGTTATCATCAATGACTTCCATGTGACTGTAACCAATGCAGATGCACACAATTATATTTATGAGTAAAAGCTGTGTAATTGGGCATCTTGCTGTAAGAAAGCTCATTCATGCAGATACCCATACACTGCTTTGCAAAAACACAGCAGGACCAGGTGATCTCCAGAGGTCCCTTCCAACTCCAACCATTCTGTGAGGTATCTCAATGCCCTTTGTCAGGTAAACAATAGGACCCATTTCTCGACAGAATGATTCCATTAACTTTTTTCAAATTATCAGTAACAAAACCAGTAACTACCACCAGTGGAAAACAAACCTTTAGCAGTAAGTAGTTTATATAATACATAAAATAATGTCACAAATATATATATACTATATGTGTAAGTAAAGGAGAGCAAAACAAGTATAACATAAATGAAGACATTATCAGGTCTGTCCTTTTGAAATGGATCAGAGTTCCTGCTGTACGATACCTCCACAGATTAGGCAGATGGCACTAAGGAGACCTGTTTCTGTATCATCCATTTCCAAAGGCAGGAGCTGGTTGGCAAATGTGAACACGAGATCAGTGAGAGGGCCAAATCCGGCGTTGTGCATCTGAGTTCGGTTTAGGGTAAGGCCATCTGAAAAGGTCATGGTGTCTTGTTCTGGTGTGTATCTTGTGCAAATTCTAAGGATCTGTGGGAAAGAAAAGAAAAATGGAATCTGAGGAAATTAATCCATCAGAGGTTTGTTGCATTTTCTCGGTGTGGTGAATGACTCCGTGGAACTTCAGAACTTGGCCACGTCAGAACAATCTGAAAACAAAATCCAGTTTGTGCAGTTCTAGTAGCACAAAAACTCTCAGGTACAACATAACTATACTCTATTGACTATGTGTATTTCTTGTAACACAAACCTAAGAACAGAAATTTCCCCTAGTTATGAAATAATTAAAACTTTGGAGCAACTCTCACCTCTCAGGTCACCAACATTACAGTGATATCCACAAGAACAGGTCTTTAATTAGTCTGCCACCCACACCTAAGTATAAAATAAGATTGATCTGATGAACTGCTGATCTGATCCAACAAGATCCTGAACGCATCTCACCTCTTTGAACAAATGCATATCTCACTGATTTTGGGGATCAGTTTTGCACGGCAGCACTTCCCTGGGTTGTGTCTTTGGCAAGGACAGTGTTGGTCTGCAGTACCTTGTGGGAGCGAGTGTAGACAGCTGTGAGCTGCTGAAGAGGCAGAATTTTGGGGTGCCTTCCCCTCTTCTGCGAGAGCAGACAGGCAAACACTGCTATGGGGACAAAGCCCTCCACCTCCCCAGCAGCGGCAGGTAGGGTCTCCTTGGAGCACTGCTCGCTTCGTCAGCCTGGGAGCTCGCACCCAGTGGAATATCAAACTTTGTACCTCCAAATGGCAGCACAGAGGACTACTGGCAGCCTGGCCAGTGGCCTGAGGAGTTGGCCCAGCTTTCCTTCTTTTATGGTGGTTGTTACTTCTGTGTGCTGTAACACCAAACGTCCTGAAAAGCCTGCTGGCTCCCAGCCTTCCTCCAGGCTCTGGCGCTTCCCCCTGCGGAGCCCCAGCGGTGGCAGACCCTGCCTGCCTGGTGCAAAGCTGCTGACACTGTCGTTCATTCCTACACGCACAGGCAGTGTTGGCTTTGGCAAGCTTGCCTGTATGCCGACAGCCACCCAGTGCTGACCCCAGATGAAAGAGCCTTCAAGGGGAGGATGGGGATTCACACCTCTAACTGGACACGGAAGAATGCAAAACACATGAATAAAACACCGAGGATGCTCTACATTTTGTTAGTAAATGCCTCTGGGTAAGGGCAGCGTCAAGAGCGCTGTCACAGCGGAGGTGGCAGCGCGGCCAGAGAGAGGGAGCGTGTGCGTGAACGATTCCGCCTCTAGGATCAAACCCAGGATGTGTCCCAGGATAGACTCTCTGTGGCACAGGATCATTTGTACAGCTGCAATTAATGAACATGGCCTTAAGGACCAAATAAAAGAGCCGTCCATCATGTTGACATATTTCTGTTATATATATCAATGCTTAATGTTTAAAATAATCGAGAGGTGGGAGAGGGCTTATCCCTAAACTAAACTGAACTAAAATCCTGCCGAAGTCAGGCTGATTAGCTGAGCTAAGACTACAGCTGTGTTTTTTCAGGGCTTGACTGTGTTTATTTCCCATCGTACTTGGTTTTAAAGATACAACAAAAAAGATTTACATGAATATAAGAGAGCACTGGGAGAATTTAATTACTCCTATAGCTGCTGAGGCTCTGAGTCAGAGGCTCTAGCACATGGCAGCTGACCAGTCTGGGCTTGGTTCTCCCACTTTCATCTCTGCCTGCCAACACTGCTCCAAATAAGCAGGGAGGAGAATGAGGAGAACACGGTCTGTAAGACACCTATAGGGAAGCTTTTATTCTCTTCTTAATTCCTTGGTAAGAGATTTAATAGGGCGTATTTCTGCAGATGGATCTTCAACTATTTTCTATCTCAGCAATAACCTTATCTCACTGTTGCCTTATCCCCGAATTAGAGTAAGTTCTTGAAATTACTTAAATCAGTGACCAAGAGAGGCACAAAAACAAACACACAGCACATTAATTCCTCAGTAACCACAAATTCCCCATAATATATGTCATCTTAAAAGGCTGCTGGTTGCTAGGTTTTATGTAGTAGCCAATGTATTGTTCAGGATCATTAGAAAAAATTAACATTATGAAGCACAGCACCCTGTCAGTAAGAGGCAGCATCTTTACCACATTCGGAACTGCCAGTAACCACTGGCTGTGCTCTCCCCTGAAGTTCACTGTGAGTTGCTCTTTTAAATCATTAAAAGATTGAATAGAAAGGAGAAGAAGCATGGAGAAGATCTGGCGTTCAAGAAAACAAAGGTTCGAAAGCTGCATATTTATCATGACGCCCAAGAGCTGCGTGGTTTAACTTCTCCAGTGGCACGCAAGAGGAACTGGAGTGCAGCTCTTCCCACCTGAGGCCTGCACAGACAGCAGCTGCCTTCCAGCAAGGGTGCATGGCTGGCGATGATCAGGCATCCAACTTTGGGAGGAACAAGGCTCTCTGCTTCTTACCTGGTACTGCTTTTCCCTTAGCTCAGCTGGGGAGAAAGGCAGCCCCTTTGATTCCAGGGCTATTTCAATTGGTAAGCCTTAGCAAGGAGAGTTCCTCCCTCCACAGCCTCAGGACTCCCTTCCCAACAAATTAGCAGAGCAGGATTGGGAGCTTAATTGGGCAATGCTGCAGTGTTTTCCCCAGGCTGCCTGCAGCTCCCCGGCAGCTGCCCAAGCAGGGCTGGCAGATAGGGATCCCCCAGATCCTCCCTCAGAGGGCAGGTCCGGACACTGGCTGCCGCGCTACCCAGAGATCCCTGCCCAGAGGGACTGGGGTGCCCTGGAGTGATCATCCCCAGCAACCCAGAGGCTGAACACACACCTGCCACCATACACCAGGCTGCTGGCTCCCTCGCAGCAAAGCTCCCTGTGCTTGTTCCCCAGTGCCACAAGCCCCACTGCGTTTGGGGCTGCATGCTAGGAGGGCTCAGCAAAGAGACCCCCAGGGCTAATGCAGAGGAAGAACTTCCAGGCTGGATCCTCATCAGGAACAAATTTGGGGTGAGGTTACTCAGTCTCGAGCCAGCCCCTGTGCGCACGCACAGAAAGGGACCTGCAGGGGCCCTGCAAAATTTATAATTAAAACATAAAGTCGTGTAGGATTAAGCTACTTCCAGGCTTTGGCAGCAAGTAGGACAGGTTTTTGTTGACGGCAGCCTTCAGGCCTTCATACCCCAAGGGCTGCACCAGCCGTCAACTGGAGAAGCCTGCAGCAGCTCCACTGGGCACTGGCACAGCTGAAGACCAACTATGTGTTTTCAGCAATGCACTTAGCTTGACTGCGGCAATCAGGTCTCAGGTTTCCTCTGCATTCCTTTGACATTATCCCACAACACACTGTTATTAAATCCAAGACAGACCATTTGAAATGGTGTTTTTCTTTTTTTTTTCTTTTTTTTTTTTTTTAATTTCTGTCCTTCATCAAGATCTGTGAAACGCCATGGATATTGCTGATCGCTGCTAAACCGTTCTTGGGCAAACTTCCAGTGTCAAAGTGAAGCTGATTTCAAGCTCATATTCACTGAAGAACATATGGGAAACATCAGCACTTCAAAATAAGAAATCATGGTATCTTTCTCCATTTTAAACTGAACTCTTAATGTCCTCAAAGTTGTTTAGATTTTGCAACCAAGCCAAGTATTTTAGTTGTCACTCTGCTCTTAAACGCCACTTGCAGCCATAAATATGGTTCTTCCTCATTATTAAAGGGCCCTTTGTTTTAAGGAATATTTATATATTAAACCATTAGGCATTCTTATGAGCCCGTCACAAAGTGCAAAGCAAAAACCCTACCAGAGGCACAAAACCAAAGTCAGCCAGAAAGTTGCGTTTGCGACATTTTTGCTGCCATAGAATTGTTACTCATTTTAAACAGATTAGGTAGGGCAAACCAGGCCTATTTTTTAAGAAATCCTGTTGTTAGACACTAGCTGCCTCAGCTGGCTGGGACAGTTCCCTCAGAGGAGAAACCCAGGCAGGTGACTCTGAAGCAATGATGCCCCATGGTGCTGCCAAGCCCTGTCAGCACGGATTGTTCTGCACACACTAATTCCTTCCTGGCATTAACGCACAGGGGTTTACAACAGAAAGCAAAAATTACATCATTAAGGATTAGCATTCAAGGACTTCTCAGGTTTTTATCCACTGGATTTAAGACCAACTGGACTCTGGATTCTTTCCACATTTGTCTTGGCAGAGCTCAGCGAGGCTGGGGATGCTAGGCCGCTGCTGGGCCAGTGTACCAGCAGACAGAAGCACTCACTTTTACAAGCGTTATTGACTGATTTTTAGTAATACTTATCCCTAAAACTTTTGGCACCAGACAAGATATACATTCCACGATCCTCAGTTGGCGCCTCAAACTGCCTCAGGAAGCTTGATGTTATTTCCCTTCCAGAGTTGGTGTTTGTTTGTATATAAAACAATTCTTTGGCCCGTACCCATTGGAGTTTACTGAGCTCCTGGCACCATTTCCTTTGTTAGCCTGTTAAGAGGGGCTTAAGCATCCACAGCCACAGGAATCAATTGAGCAGAGACCTCGGGCAGGGTCTGTAAATGCTTAAGACTCGCCAGAGCTGGTGCTGAAGAGCAGGTGGGCAGTGAAGCCGGGGTCCTGCTGGCAGGGAAGCCTGGCCACCCTACCTGGGAGCCCCACACTGCTCCTCCCGCATGCTGTGGCTCTGGGAACATGTCCAGGGCATGGCAGAGCAGCAGGATCATGAGGGCACACTGCTGAGGCTCACAGCCCTGCTCGGCAGAGCTCACACAGCCTGCACGGGGTGCTCGGTGCAGCAGGAGGGGGAACAGCACTCGCTCCATGTCTCAAGGCACAACAAAATGAAACGTTTGAAACACTCATAACTAGGACAACTGGCTTGTTGGGGGGGGAGAAATATGCACAATTAAAACTGCTCCAGTACTGATGTTCAGCTTAAATAAAGATAGAGAGCAGCACTGCAATTCCGATTATGTGCAGGTGATGTGGGTTTAATGGATACAGCATTTCACAGGCAGCACACACACTACGCATTACTGTGTCATGATAATTATCCCATTTTCTTTTTAAGCAGCACATAAAATAGTCACATAAAGTTTGTGTAAATGTCACACAGGAAAGTTAGGACTATTTGCAGCAACCATGCTGTATCTGTTCCTGGTTCTGGAAAAGCCTCAGCTCCTCTCAGCTGCAGGCTCCTATGGCGCTCACTACGCCCTGCTTGCTTGGATGTGTAACCTTCTCTGGCTTTGTGAAAAATAAAAAAGAGAATGAGCAGGTGATCAGGAATGACAGGCCTCAATAAAGTTTATAACTAGAGCTTGAAGGTTGCCAATGGCCACAAAGTAAAAGTGGCAAATCGTATTAAAGAATCAACCTTCTCTATCCATTAATTAGTTGAAATAAAGTCACTATTTACCACCTGCTTCATACTCTTTTTCTAATCTGGCAACTAGGCTTTTATTTAATCACTTCGATCAAAGTGTGTTTATCGAGGCACTTCAGATAAAACCCCTACCATAAAGGCTCCCTTCAATTTTTGAGCTGGTGTTGGCAATGGTAGCACTGAGTGGAGCGGCTGTGGGGACCCTGTGCAACAGGGGCTGTGCATGTTCCCAGGGCAAGCTCCCACTGCCCACTCCAACAAAGAGCACCAGGAGCTTGCAGGATTACAGAATCAGGGTATTTGTTATCCAGCCGCTGTGGAGACAGGGCATGGCACAAACAAACGGGGGGGGGCAGCTTAAGGGCTAAAGTTTTAGGGGTAAAGAATTGGGATGTGCAGATTCTTGCTATATCCTGGCTCCTCTCCACCTTTTTTGGGTAGTTTCTGTATTAACTATTTGTTACAGGTTACAGCAGCACAGCACAAAGCAGTTCCCATCCCCTACTGCTGGCAGAACACACTCGAGGCAACGCTGCAGTTTTTTGATCACCATCTGCCTCTCGTGTAAGGGGAATGTAACAGAGTCTTATCAGGACAGAGCTGGTGATGACAGGCGTGCAATTGGTAACGAATGGCCCTGCCCCACCGAGGAACACTCTCGGTAACAATGAGATGGCTGAGTCTGAATGAGTGCCTGGATCAAGGGAACAACAAGAGGTGACTCTCAAGCATGGCAGGGCAACCTCAACCTTCCCTTTTTCTATAGGCCAAAGAATGATACCCCTTCCCCTCTCCTACCCCTCTTCCTCCTTCATCAATGTCCTCTTGATGCAATTCTTCCAAACAGCTTTTGACAAAACAAGAGGAAAAGGTCACAGCAGTTAATGTCCTCCTCAACATGATCCCGTTTGAAGCAATGCACTTTTAGAAATTCCAAGATTAATTACTTCAACTTCAACTTCCCTAGTTTAAACTCCTGTGTCATGACAAAAAATATATCTACAGTAGCCATCCTACAACGTGCTTCTTGACTGGCCACGCTTGGCTCAATGAGGACCTGAAGGTTTGTGCTCAGAATAAAACATTTAAAATATGTTTACACTGAACATACTGTTTTACTGGGAGTTATTGCTACAACCAATAATACGAAGCATACTTGCCACTAAAAGCCTGAAGACCTCTAAGGTCTTGATAAAGAAATGCTGAGATCCCAGAGGGCTCCTCTGAAGGTCAGCATGACAGAAACAACCGGAGACAAAGGGAGGGAAGACAGCTTGCCTCGACATAGTGGCAAGGCAAGGTCTCGAGAAAAACTCCCTGCCCACCTTCATAGTTCCCTCCTGCAGGTTGTACATTTGCCTATTTAAAATTAAGTTACCTTTAGCTAAAATCTGTACTGAGTCCATTATATCGGCCACTTCCACAGATACCTGCAGTACTGGAGAAAGCAGGGGGATGTGAGTGCCAGAGGCTTGCACCAGACAGGCTCCAGGCACACCAGTTTCCCCTCTAAAACCTGAAAAACACTAACTCTGAAGACTTGTGTCTTGTTCCTTAAATTCCCTCATGACCACAGGTACAGCACATTCCTAAACCATTACACAGTGGACTGTCTCTCTAGGTATCCTTTATGCAGAGGATTATGTTTTGGAGGGAGGAGGAAGGATGAAGGAGGAAAGAAGGATAAACAGGTCTCTCTTCAGTGTTAACAGTAAAGAAAATTTTCCAAAGTTACACATGCCCCAATACCAAAAATGTGCCCTTTTTACTGAAACCCACAAAGCGTAAAGACTTATTTTGAAAAGTACGCTCATCCCTCTCAACACACCTCTGTAGGCGTGCTGGAGTCATCTCCTGACTGCACCAGACTACCCAGTAAGTTCAATTTTACAACAATAAGATCAGAGCTGTACTTCACCCCCCTCTTCCTGTCAATTACAATAAAAAGAAGAATAGATAACACGTTAGTAGGAGAACAATGATGTTAAAAATACATACCAGTATATCCAGGCAGGCTGCTTTGAGTAGAGTTATTTGGTCTGCAATGGTCAAACTTGTAAAGCCTGGCAATCGCTTTGCAAATTCCACTATCTTAATAATGCACTTCGTTGCAAGTTCACTGAATTTGTCCCAAAGCCCAAGGTCCAGTCTAACCCGATGATCTGCGCTGGAGTTCTGGAAAGACAGACAGAAGGCACCATAAATCAACAACGCCCCTTTCAGTAAATGGTTTTCAAGGGAAGGAAACAACAACCACGTTTTCCTTCCAGAAGTACTTTCTATTAACATTCCAGGCATTTTCTGCAGCTTGCTGTTGGGATGATGCTGGTTTTAAACTTGGATTAATCGCCTGAAAATTCCTTGGATATTTCTCTGTTACTTATGATTGCAGAGGCCATCTGTACAAGGAATACAAACGAACTTAAACATTTCCAAATGCCACCCTCATTCTTCTTCCTTGCCATTATATAATAAGGGCATTGAGAAAGACAATTTACAGTTGTACCCCAGAAAACATAAATGAACAGTGGAACAAGGGTCCTCATCTGGAAAAAGCAGCACAATCTTTGGAACATAGCTTCACATACTTAAGGTCTTAGAAAATTAGTTCTGCCTAATTTCTCTGCTCTGTGGCTCTGCCACAGCTTTCTGAAGCTACCGTCTCCCATGACTCACAGAGCATTTATTTACATGATGTTAAGGAAAACCCCATGTGCCTTGATGAATTCTGTGTGCTCATTTGATGGTGCATCCAACATACACCCCACTGCTGGAAGTGTAACAAAGACATTCTGGTGGCACCTTTCAGAGACTGTTTCCAATATATTCACCTGTCTCAATCAAAATGCCCATCATTTTGTAGGGTGCATAGGAAACTTGTGTTTGTGATCAAACTCACATTTTCACAGATTTGGAACAACCACTTAAACCTTGAAAAAGCTGAACAGGTCAGCCAAGAACCGTCTGACTCAAAATCTGCTGTGACCCATTTGACGCCAGCCCACCAACACTGGGTGTCACGAGGAGACCTGGTGAGTCCATTCCAATCCACCCAGGATTCCCGTAGAGTGACAAGAAACAGGTAATGATGGAGCTCTGAAACGCCCAAGTCTTCTCTCCTCCTGCCCTCCCATGCAGTGTATTGCCAGCATATGACCCAATGCTATTTAGCATGCAGCCAGTGTGATGGTGTCCCCCAATCCCCTATTTCATGAGCCACCAAGTTCAGTGTGCATTGCAGCTGCCTTCAGCATCTGGGTGATCTCCTCTTCATTGCAGGAGGAATTTTACCTATAAAAATATGCTCAGGCTTTCTCCCCAGCTGCAGAGGAAGCCAACGTGATCAGCTGCCTCAGTCTTAGCTGGTTGAAGTTAAAATGTTAAATTAACTTTAAAATTAAAGTTAAATGAGCAGTCTCAACCTAGAAGTCTAACAGACATGGCAGATTAAATAGCCATCAAAAAGCATTCAAATTACACAGATCACACTTCCTTGGAGGAAACATTTCCAGTGAGCCTGCTACCACCACTGCTGATGGTGGGGATGTCCATCTCCTTGAAAACCAGTGAAGCCATTATCTTGTCAGCTTTCTTTGGTTCATGGGAAGGACACAGAACTAGAAGAGGTTGGTGAGGGAATGTGGAATGAGCTCAGCTTGGCTGTGATGCTCTGGACCCCTTCCCAGGGCTGCCTTCACAGAACACCACCACCACCATCAGTCATGAAAGGGAAAGTCCTGACAGGTCCCCAGGGCACCGTCAGCCTCACTTGGAAAAGGGTGGAGATGTGAGCCAGGAATATTTACATTAGGCCCTAATTGCAAAAAATAAATGCGAACCATGCTGAGCAGTCCAAAGGAATGTACATGCTCCTTCCTGCTACCCCTCTCTTTAGGAGATAATTAATTAATTTCATCATTTCTATTTGAATTTTTATTCTGGAAACTTCCTCTATTTTGTTTTGGGGTTTTTTAAATGACAGAAGAATGATAGAAGAAAATGTCTTTATAATGCTAAACCTAAAGAATTGCCTTCAGAATGGTCCAAAACTAATGGGTTAACAGTCATTGTAATGCCCTTTGAAACATTTCTTTCGGCTACTGGAGTATGCATCCTTCAGATTTATTTTATTTCATCCTCAAGGACCTTGGTGAAATACAGTACATTGGAGGAAAAATAAGATCAAGATGTGCAGTCATTCAGGCTGTAATTAAATTTAATAGGCAGTTTATCCAGTTCATAGAAAGATGGCATAGCAGAGAGCTACACAAAGCAGAGCCTAAAGCAGGAAATCATTTTACAATAGGGTATCCATCTGGAAAAAAAGACGTTGCATGAAACCAGCAAGTGTGAACGAAATCTTCATCAGTATCATATGAGGTTACTTTATCATGCTACAGTGCCAGCAACGGGAAGTTTGACATGTCTTCTATTAGGAGTAATGCACGGCCGTCGTAACAAATGTAAATCTAACTCTCTATTATGCAAACTGAAGAGAAGGGGCAGTTAATAAAATACAAAATAACCAGGTGTTTTATTATGCCAGGTGCCAGATCCCTCAGCATTGGAGCTAATGTGGTTTGCACATTATCTTTGAGATGCTACAAATGGAAAGAGTTTTAACACTCTGGCTGTTAACAAATGTTGACAGAAGTGTCACAGGAAAAAGAGCTGGATTTTTAGCAGCATTTTTAAATCTAAAACCCAAAACTGACTCAGTATCAATGTATACATTGAACAATAAAACATGGGGTTAAAACAATGCACAATAGAAACAGAAACTCTGATTAAATTTGCCTGGAGATCTCCTCTATCCATGCTGTGAAGAAGATGCAGATGCTATGACTTTTCCTGAATATTTTACTGAAGCGGGTTTTTGGGTGTCTTTTCCAGGAGCAGTCTCGCATGTTTTTCAGGCCTATGCACCAGTGCACATATGGTGGAACAATACTGTAATACACCCTAGTGGCATCTTTATCAGTGGAAAAGCCCAACCTTGCTATGAAATCCAATTAAACAGCCATTTTTGCCACATAAATTGATCCCATTTTTTCCATCATTTTTGTTTTTTCATTGCAGGCTGCTCTGTCTACACATTAACAATACGGGATGAGGTACTCGTAGAAACACACACAGCAGCAGAATCCCTACTGTCTTTAAAATCCACTTTACAAAGGAAACAAGGCTCACAGGGGCACTCTGCCCTAATCAGGAACACTCGTGATGCCTCTTTAGTAAAAGGAGCAATGCACTCCAGCTCTGGCGAGTTCACCAAGGACCATGGCACATGTCCCTGCTTAGTCTCAGTATCAAGAGATACATACATACACACACACACACACACATATATATATATATATATATATTCCTCTGCAATGGCACAGAACAATAGCTGTATAACTTCTAAGCCTAGCACTTACAAAGAACAAAATGATGCCAAGATGTGGAACCTCTTCACTTCCAGCCAGCCAAGAGCAATCCAGCAGAATCTGCAGCAAGGGTCTGCAGAGCCAAAATTGTTTTCTGTTTTATCCTCCCTTTATCACAAGGCTGGATGTAACACAGCTGTAGACTTACAAATAATACCACTCTCAAGGGACAAGCAGTATAGTTACACTCAATTATACTATAAAGTATGACATCTCCAGAGAAATTACTCAGGCACTCTCTCTTACCTGGATGACAGTAATAAAACAGATCTGTTTATGATAGACTTTTGGCATCCATTACACTTAAACAGCTTGCTGATTCTCATCATTGGAAGACCTGTACTTGTCACTGCCCACCAAATGCAACTGTTAAGTCAAATGATCCAGGGAATTTAATACAAGTGCTATTCTCCCATTATTTTAAGTAGACTTCTATTAACTATGCAAAGCATGGGGCCACTTTTTCTTTTTAAAGAGCAGATGGCTATAAAAAAATATAATTGAAAATGCTTCTCCAAAACCGTTTTTAACAGGTAAAAACNAGGGGAAATCACCATGTAACCTTTCCCTCTGGGAAATGCAGGCTGCCGTGCTCAAGAGTGAGAGGAGCCAGATACACAAGCCAAATGCCTGAACAGATTTTTTTTTTTACTATATCTCTGTAAGGTCTTTTTTACTTTACACTCTTAAAATCCTTTGCTCTTTTTAGCAAAATCTTATTTTAAAACAGTTTGAATGATCACGTAATCGAAGGCACTCCGGGGTTGCTCTTGCAGAACAGTTCCTTCCATCCACCATCACTGTCAGTATACAAGTGCAAGGCTCACAAAATTCAAGGCAATCCACACTGGTTAAAAAAACTCACTTCTCACCCCTCACTTAGAGAATTAAATTAAAAACTCTGAAGTTATAAAAGCAGTCTGTGTGCTCTGTAGTGTGAGCACGCCATGCTTCATGACTGAAAGCACACAGAATCACGCATAAAAGCAGGACTGGGGGCATCTTCTACCTGTATTAGATTGTTACTATCAAGAAAAGCAGAGTGGCATAGGCTTCCAGCTCCCCTTGGTCTCAGCACTTGGAAAAAGGGCTGTGTGCTCCTTTGTTTTTTGATTTCTGGTCTCTACTCCAAGTGTCTCAGATTGCTGCCAGAGCCCTGCCGTTTGATCAGCAGCTGGTGGTGGTGTCCAAGCACCAGGGCTGTGCTCCCTCGACCAGAACACACAGCTCCCACATCCCAGATCCTCCTGTATCCTCAGTGCTGCAGAAAGGCTTCTCCCCTGCCCCTGGGCTGACAGGCAGATGGAGGGGAAGATGACCCTTACTCCAGCCCCAGCGCTACTGTCCTTCCCACATGAGCTCTTGACACTGAAGTCCTACATAAAATGCTGGAGTGGCTGCCAGACCTTATCTAGATGAGAGACTTAGACACTGCATTTCACACACAGACTATGAGAATGCAGTAAGAAGACAGTATTTAGCACCACTGCTATTAGTTTTGATGCAGCTTTCGAAGGAGGCTGCATCGCTCTCCAAGATTCAAGGTAAGCCAAAAGTAACACTTTTGGTATAATTGTGTTATTGCAGCTTGTACGGTACCAAACCATGACAAAGCAGGAAGGAGCTCAGCCCTGTGCAGCAGTCCACCACTGTGGACTTCCAACAGACCAATGCTAAAAGCAAGATATCTCCCGCCCTGAGATATGAATGTCCCATCGGGCCTGAGATACAAATGACCAATATCCAGCCCCAGAGAGAGTGTTGTTGGGTCATGGCTACTCGTGCTCCATAGACAGACCAGATTCATCTGTTCATTGATGAGATCCACGTGCTCTCAACAAGGGCTCTGAAATTCCAACAGGGACATAAACTCACCATGGGGTTCAGACGGAACCTAAGGACGAAGGCATCAGCAGTCGGTGTGATATGCAACGAGACCCTCTCCAATTTCATCCACTTGTATCATTTCAAGAGCTAAAATATTAATGATACTTCAGCATCCAATACCTAATGCAAGTCTGGAGGTGCCAAGGTTTATCTTTCAGCCCTCCAGGATCTTTGGCAATTACCAGGATGCAGTACCATCCCACCAGCTGCAGCACACTCTGCTAACTCCGAGGTAACGTAGAAGTACATACCAACATGTTCCTGCTGGGAAGGACCAGAGAAGCATGTGGAGGACAAGCTCCTTCCCCAGTACTAACCAGTCTACATGGGGCCCAGAATTAAATATGAAAAGTGTTTGTGAAAATACTTTCAGTGACATGAAAAACACACCTTCTAACATCACACCATATGTGTTTGCTTTTCTTGCACTTAAATGCCAAGTCTTACACTTAGACCTAGTTTTAAGCCTTGCACTTCATTTTGTAAATAGATTAAAATGCCATAAAACAGTATCCTGCTTGCTAAAACAGCGCATATTGATGGCACACAGGAATTTGCCTACATCACTCCGAGAAATTTAATGTTTGTTTCAATAGCAGAAAATTTACTCAAAACAGAGAGCAATCCAGTGACAGAAGTATTTCACCTGGCCTCTGGGGATTGGGTCCCAGATCTCCATCTGGGGCTGGAGGACAAGGACCATGGAGGAAGCTGTCTCCTTGGCCCAGCCATGTCACTCCTGAACTCCTGCTCTCAGCAATGAGAGCACCTGCTTGACTACCTCAGGATGTTTCGCTTGTCTCCCTCTCAAACAGCCAGTGCTGCTGCAACCAACAGCAAGCCCAGACCCAGCAAAGTCATTCCTCCATTGATAAGGCTCTAAACATTATCTAACAGTTATTTTTTTATCATCTCTTTTATTATTGGATTTGCAAACTTGACATTGAATTTTCTTTAATCAATTAGTATCACTGAGCTTCCCTGTATTTAGCAATATATAAATGTATAGAAGAAAAATTATTTCCCTGACTCATCTCTGGAGAAATTCCCATAGTACTGAGCTTCTTGATGGGGGGGCTGATTTTTCATTTCTAAAAGCAGCAGAAGATTTTACTGCTATGTGATATTTTGGTAGACTGGGAAAGGATGTGTAATTTTTGGGGCTGTCATTTGCAGAGCCAGGAGCTGAACTCAATGATCCTTGTGGGTCTCTTCCAACTCAGGATATTCTACGATTCTAGGAATAAACTGCAAATGAGCATTTTGGAAACTGTTTTACTTAAACATTTCATATTTTCCTTGACCTTGGTAGCTTTGGGACCATCACCAGTAATCCAGCAGCATTTAAGAACTCCCTACACCTGCAAAGTTGTAATCCGCTGACGCACGAGCAGAGATCACGTCTTTGGAAGCCAACAAATTTGTAATGAATGATGGAATGTAACTGACTCATGGTCTCAGAGCTGGTCGTTTGGCTGGATTAATCCTCCAGGAGTCTCTCGCGATGCCGCTAAGTAGCGGTCACATCTAAGTGTGATTTCTCTCCCCAGCAGGCAGCGTTTGCACGCACACCTCGTTTTTTTCCTGGCTAAGGAGGTGCAAAGAGTGCATCTACTGCTCCATCTATTTAAAATGTCCAGAGTCTCCAAAATTCACATCATCCAGGCATATCCAGAACGCTATGTGCCGCAAACCATACTCACTGTAGTGTATTTTCCTAGCTGGCAGAGTGAGGGGAAGGTTTCCTGGTGAGCTTTTCGGATCTTCTCAGTGAGATCATCTAACTCTGCTGTCATTTCATAATTTTCTGTGGACTCCTGCTTTGAAGGTTCCTTCTTCTTTTTGTTCCTATCATTTCTGACAGCTGTAAGAAAAGCAGAGATACAGATCACATGGGGTTACTCAGATCAACCTATGTTGCTTTTGCTGCTCTATTTTTAAAATGCCATTATTTTAAACATACATTATTTTAGGTGAATATAAAAATTTTATATGCACAGAACACATTACTTCCAGCTTACTTTTTAAAAAATAATTTAAGAACTAAATGTAACGAGCAGTGACGAAACCAAACTTCCACAGGGGTTTGCTGTGGGTGTGCCACCACACTCCCAATAGTATCTGCCTTCCAGGAAAGTCTGCTGCAACTTCATATGCACAGTGTCTTAGTAACTTTGTGAGGTGGGATTTCTTCACTGTAGCACTACAGCTGTGCATGGTGGAGGGTGAAGTCCTCTGCAGTGACACAGCCGCTATTTTATTGGATGTGAACAACACTAAAAAAAGACAGCAACTATCTTTCTTCTTAAGTACCTCAGCATGGAAGATAACAAAGCCCCATACTAATACCAACTCCACCAAACTAAAGTTATTTAAAAGGAAAGTTAAATGTGAAAACAGTAAACGAAAGAAGATGAAACACATAAAACCCAAGTTGTGAAGATCAAAGGAGAAGCACAAACACTTGAAAGAGTAAAAATGGCAGTGAAGCTATCTAAAGTTGCTTGCCATCTGCTTCTGCACCCAGATCAGCCTTCTACCTTCCCCCGGCCGTGGGGGATTACTGGAAATATGCATCGTGCGCACTCATGCTGTAATTGATTTCCCACATATTTGTGTTTTGTAATAAAATATGACAGCTGCTCCATCACCATGCTGCTCTTTGTTCTTTTAATGAAAATAGCTTAATTTTACAAAACGTGCCCAGGAGATAAGTCCATGTCCACAGTATTGCCAGTAATTGTGAATTTTATCAAGAGGCTTGCTGTTAGCTAAAGCTAACGTCTTAAGTGTAACCAGATGCATAAGGCTTTACAACAAAGCCAAGCAAAATCAATCCCTCTCCCCAATGACTCCATGTCAATATTAAACACCCTGAAGACTAAATGTTACTGGATAAATAAAACCAATCCTAACATTGTTAGTATTCAAAACCTCACGATATTTAAAACAAGGCCCTAAACTCACAGGGTGCGGCTGGCGGGTTTGGCACATGCGAGCATGGCCAGGGATTGTGGATGGCCAAAGATCTGCTGATTCTTATTTGTACTGTCCTGCCCCACAGAGTGCATCTATCCATGCCATAGGGAGGGAAGCACAGAGCCACCTCCATGCCAGCTCTTTTTCTCTATAGGTTCCCCAGGCCCATCTCCACATCTTCTGTGGTTGCTTCCTACATAACAGTGAACCACAAATAAACACAAAGAGCAGAAAAAATAGTGGGCTGGGAAAGCATCAGAGTCAGGGGCATCTACAGAAATAACATTTTGTGTGTAATAGAAAACAAGGAGTAGAGATGTGGGGAATATTGTTTCTCCTTCACGAAGCCATTAGGCACATAGTCCATGCAATGCATGGCTCTGGTTTTCTCACTAAAGGTCTGACTTTCCAACTGAGACAACTCTGACGCCAATCATTCACATTTTAAGCATGAACTTGACGTAACTGTGTGACAGACCCACATTGAAGTCAGTCATGTGCTTGGCTGGATCAGGGCTGGGATGCTAAGCACCCCACTGGATTAAAGCCTAACCTTGAACACCATCAATTTTGCTGTTTGGAGAACACAGACCCAAAGGAGGCCAGCAAGAGTGGACCAAAAAGGTTATTCCTTGCAAAGGTACAATGCTACCAGTGTAGTCAGATTTAGGGGGATAGACTGGATCGCCCCCACCTCCTTTTACAAGTTTTCCCTTCAAGCAAATGCTGTGATTTGCTTGCTGGACCCCAGGGCAGAGCACAAGCACCACATTTGGCACTGAAAAAACATCCAGGACCCAGAGGTACGTCTTGAGTGCTGCAAACTGCCACGGCACTTCAGAAATAAATCCTAATCACTGCTGTACTTGGGAGATAAAAGAGTTCCCTAGAAAATTCTGTAAACTCCTGCACAACCGCAAAGAGCAATAAACCTTCGTCACAAAGCCCCACTTACTTATAGCTCTACAAGCTGATTGACAAATTTGCCAAGCAGGCAGCCTCAGCAATACTTCCCTCAACAGCTTTGAACTCCTCGTGGAAGATGAACACATTATTTAGGCCAGGCTTCGAAGCAGGTGCCAAGGAGTCCCAGAAACCTGGAGATAACTCTGGCAGGAGCCCTGCCATGCTCCTTTGCTACCCCAGCACTGCTCCTTCTGCAGCTGTACCTGAAGTCCTGTTCCCTCCAAAGGCCGCCACAGGGACAGCTGCTGATCAACCCTCGTCACCAAATTGGCCCAGCTCTGTCCTCTTTCTTTTTTGGTGCTAATCAAAGGGTAGAAAGGGGAGAAGTAACATAACCTGAAAACTAAAAAAAGTCTTTGTTCCTCATTAACTTTCTTGTATGATTCTGATAGCTTTTATAATAATGATAAAACCAGAATAATATATATCTTCTTGCTTCATTCATTAAGGCTGCATCAGATATGTCAGTGTTTCTACATTCCCTGTAAGATAATGGATTAAAGTGCTGACGTATAACACCCAAGCCCCCAAAATATAAAGCATTTCAATAACACTGAACTATTGGGCAGATTTGTTTACAGCTGTAATTCAACATGTAAAAAAAAAAAAAAAAAGAGAGAGAAAGAGCTTAAGACAACACTCTGTTTAAAAGAGTTAAATAAAAACATATAAACACACACATTTACGCAGTAAATTTAAAAACCATCACTGCTCTGGAAACAGGAACTGTCACACCGCATGTGGGAAGGGTTTTGGATTATAGCTTATGCTTATATTACATAAATCACACCTTTTGGTATCTTGATCTTTACATGCATATGATCACATCAATCCTCAATGCAATTCCACTGCCTTTTAATGATGATACGCCAGTGATGAATCTGTGTCACAGTTAATGCCGCCGTAGAAAACTCAGGTTATGAATTTCATTACTTGTGCACTAAATTCTGACTTGATGGCTGCATTAATTAGGAGCTCTCAACAGGGGACAGTATGGAAGCTCTTTTGCCCTCTGAGAACTCCTGGGAGTTAAAAAACCTTAAAGAAAAATAAATAAGGTGGTGGTGTGGGGAAAGAGAATGAAAAAAGGTGTATCTTGATACGTGAGGAAGCCAGGTCTTGGCGCGTCTCAGAAGGCTGAGCGACACGCCCACACTTGTGCACGTCTGCTCCAATCCATCTTCCTGTGACAGCTTCCCTGTCCCCTTGACACACACGCCAGGACTTGCACTCCCACGCCCAGAAACCTCCAGGCAGCCAGCCACAGCAGGGTTTGCAAGCTGGCAAAGGTACTTTCTGCTGCCTTAAGAACCAGTCCCTACCTTCACATGTTCAGCGTTCTCCCTGATGGTAGAGGGGCAGAACATCACCCCTCGTCCTGTTCAGTCTGTTCTCCTCACCCCAGGTTTGCCATTGCTTTTTCCTTAGCCTCAGATACACTTTCCCTCTTCTGCTTGAAGCAATGGACAGGGCACAAAAGTTGCATGAGGATCAGATGTATTTTTCAAGGAAAGCAGGGTCTGCTGTAGTTGGAACTAAGTAGAGGGAAGACACAAACATCTTCTCTTGGAGAACGCCAGTGCTCTCATTTAATAACCATGCAGCAGTTCTCTTGCCTGAGTGTGGTCATTTCAAGCATGTCCTAATGCAGGGAACTGCCCAGTCTTAAACACAAGCCCCTCAGGTCCACCAAACTTAGCCACTGGTTGGCCTAAGAATAGTCTGGGATCCAGCCCATGAGATTTAGACATTTTCTAGACAATCAGGTAAAACCATGGAATAGTGAGTATTTGTACATCTGCTTGTCAAAGGTGGCACAAATGTGTCCAAGGGAGAAGAATTTGTCACTCGCAAGGCAGCTTCTCCTATTACTTGCACAACCTGTGCTTCCCCAGATATCCAGAAGATATGCAGACAGCTCCTTTCATGTATTATAATGATTAATCAGCTATAAATTCATGATTTGAAATGCTATCACTGCAGTTTTGCCTCTTGGAGATCCCTGTGACCTTTGAAGAGCTCTGTGTACTAGTTAGCTGGTTTTGCTCCTGTAGCAACAACTACTGGTGCTTCCAGTCAGTTCGCATTCCTGTAAAACCACACTTCTCTTGTCCCCAAATATTTTGGAAGTTACTCGTTAAGCTAACAAACCTCAAAAGCACCATAAAGCACACAGAGCAAGTCAGTAATTGCACAGCACTGGGCACAAGGTCTGTTTGCAAAAAGACTCCTTTTGTTTGTAAAACCCAATGAGAAGAGAAGCAGGAGGTGAACTGAGGTAGGAACGCTGCAGACCTGCCAGTTCTCCCTCCTGGGCACAGGCTCGCTGTCCTCCTGCTCCTTGGGAAGCCACCTGTCCCGGTGTGGATGCCAGGTAGCCTGGGCAGGGTGACGGTGCCACATGCGGCCGTGGGGTAGACACTCAGCACTGCAGCTGGGAAATCCAGGAGCACCAAGTTGTTTGTTAGGGTGGAAACCCACAAACCTTGCACAGCTCCTCCACACTCTTTCTTCTCCAGCTCCAGCGGCAGCTGATAAAAAAATTTCTAATTCCAGCAGAAGTTAGCAGCTGTGGACAATTTCAGTCAAATATGCAAAATGCTTACCTACTGCCAATGCCAAGTTTGCTCCATCAGGTTAAATGCCTAACATATACCACGCAGTACTCTTCAACAAACTGTGCTAATGCTATGGAATGGCAGTCCGTAAGGATGTCTTTCCCAACAGTCACCTTGGAAAATCTCAGACCAAGGGAGACTTAGCAACCCTGATGTTGCTGCTGCTGAGCTAGGCTCTCTGACCCAAGGGTCAAAAGCAGCACCCAGCTGTGCATCCCAGGCAGCTCCCAAGCCCAGGAACTGGTAGAAGAAAGCACAGAGATGAGGGAACTCAAGGAAGTTGAGTTTCCCATCTCCAATATAAGTAAAGGAACAAAATAATCATCTCGAAAGCAGCACAATCACACTCGACAAACTGACGAGCCATCAATTCAGGATGGTGAGACTCCTGTTCATGTTAAGAGCAGTGCAACTGCGAGCCAAACATACTAAAATATGCAGAACGCCAGGTAGTTATAAATAGATTGGTTTCCTAGGTCGTGATTTCCAGATGAAATAATGTTTCCTTTTAGGCAAAACAGCTCAGTCTTAAGAAAAGCCAGGAAACTATTTTAAAACAAATTTCCATGCCAAAACTTGGCTTTGACATACGGAGAATGATGGGAGACAAAGCCCATTTCAAACACAGACCTCTCATTTCTAACGGACAAAGCCAATAACAAGTACACAGTTGTGTAAGGGGCTTACAAAACCAAAACACATTGAAACCTGCATATTTTGTAGCTGATTCTGAGAAATCAACCATGTCAGCTGCTGGATAACAATCGCCAGAAGAAAACATCTCAAATTAAGTGAGATAGTATCTCTCTACAGACACATATCAAAATTAACAGGGAGCACAGAGAAACAATCATGGAAGACATTTCATAAGCACCTGGCACGCTATCATTTTTCCCCAGGCACAGAGCAAGCACATATATTACAGAATTCAAGCCCGCCCTCGGCTTCTTATTGAGAAATAACATTCAGCTATGGCAAGCCCGCCCCGGCCAACACACCAGAAACCTCAGTTCAACCACAGGGGAACACACCACAGATCCAGAGGACATCGTCCTGTCGCCTGCCTTCACGTACACTGGCCCTTCCAGCCACTCGTGGTTTTTTTTTTTGTTTTTTTTTTTGAGGAAGGTGAATCTGAACTCTGCCTTGCAGCTTTGTATTATTCATTACATAATTGCTATGTTTTATTAGAAATATGATCTATTATAACCTTGAATACGGTAACTTAAATGACATTGAAAATTAGATTATTCTGATTATTAGAGAAGTGAGAAAGGTACTAAACATTTGTAAGGCTGATAATCAATCAGTGTATCCATGTGAGTGCAATAAAAATCAATCAGGAGCTAGTGCGTTTAAATCTAATTTTTTAAGCATGACATTTTCTTCTGAGTTTCTTTTTTAAATGTCACCCTCTTCTACAACAGTGATTGATTCTATCCCCAGGGATATTTAACTCCAACTGTTTTATTCATTGCACTGAGCTCTTGTATCCACAGTCTTTTCTAAATATCAAATTAATGACAACAATAATATTTTCATCAAAACGCGAAATTCAGAAATAGGCATTCATGGAATCAAACCAGCAAGAAGCGCGGCAGTACATTTACATTGCTTCAAATACCAGGGACCTTTTAACTAGCAAGCAGTGTACTTTCTTTAACACAGAAAATGGTGGAATTTTGTGTCCCTCCCATTCTCTTTTTCCTCCCATAAAAGAGAAGGCCAAGGATTTACTTGTTTAAAACATAATTCATTTAGAAATATTTCAGTAGTGAACAATGAATCACTGGCTATAGGGAGTCTGTGAGTAATTACCTATGCCTTCAAAATAACCTTATTAGGCTATTGTAAGTATAGGGGAGACCTTTGATACCTATAGCCCAAGGGCCTCTATTTTTCCATTCATGCACAGGGGATTTATATGGTTATATCCTGACGAAAGCAACACATCTCCCATTTATGTGTGAGGATAACTGCAGGGTTAATATATCAAGGGCTGAGTTATAAGAACAGGTTTCATTATATGAATGAATGATACAAATGGATGCTCTACAGCTTTATTTAACTGGCCTGAAACTTCATCTGTGGTTTCAAGGATTCCCATCAGCCTGAACAATTTTATTTTTGACACGAAATTTGGCACCTGCTATTGCCACATCCCTGAAATATTAGTAAGTGGAATGAGCAAAAAAAAGAGTTTCTAGTCCTTTGAAAAAAACAAATACCATCTGAAATCAGATGTAGGACCAAAACTGAAAAGCCAATGCACAACAAGAGGCTGAGAAAAATAACCCTGGAAAATAGTTGAAAGGTATACCTTTGGCATTCTTTTACCTATTTATTTTAAATTATTATTTATATTATTTCACTGTCTTTTTTAAAAAAAAAATACTGTTATTTTCTTTTTTGGTTTTTTTTTCTTTTTATTTTAAGACATCCAGAAGCAAAACCAGCAGCTCTCATACTTGGAATACATAGAACTGCCAATCCAAGACCCAAAATCGCTGTGGAAGGAAAAAAAATGGTTCTACAGGCACGTTTGTCTTCAATGTTGCAGAAGGACAGGACAAAAAAAAACCAAAACCAAAACCAAAAAACCTAAAAAAACCCCCTCAAATTCACCAAAATCCCATAAGCTGTTTCCAGGTGTATGAATACACCACTAATGTCTACCATTATATTTACTATAGTATTTCAGGACTGGTTCAAGTTCTGCAGAACATGCCAAACAGAGTAACAACTGCCCAAAGAATAAAAATCAGGACTCCAGAAATACAAATGGAAGCCCCATACACACTCCCCAAAGAGGTCCTAAGAACAAATGAAAGACAGTAAACAAATGGAAAAAAAAAATCCAGAAGAAAATGTGTTTTGCAGCATGTGGGTGTGGGCAGGTAGAGGATGAGAGGATGAGGAGCAGCTGAGTCAGAGGCAGGACAGACAGGGCACAGCATCTACACTGGGGGCTGAACTGAAAGCAGACTCCTTGGTCTCCCTTACCATACTGCAATCAAAGTAGGTGGAGAGATGGGACTATACATTAAATGATAAACTGTTTAAATAGCATTTGCCCTGTGATTTCCACTTTCAAAGTGCTTTAATATGATCAACTAATTGCCAGTGTGAAATAGGATAATCCACACGCTCTAAGCAGCTGATGCTTAAAGAGCTATTGAAGGTTGTTAGCATTAACAATTGCAGGCAGAATAAATCACTAATATTTCCCATGAAGACCCACCAACATATCTGCCATGGAAATAGCCTACCCATACTCATTGACTCGGATAAAATTTACTCACTGGTATGTTTCCATCTGTATTTCACATAGACATCACCTCAAGTTACTTAATACAGCCAGAAATTCACATATGTGAGAGGGAGGATCTCCACAGGCAGGTCTTGCAATGTCCCTGCACATCTTCTGCAGCTGTTAAATTAAACTACACATGTGTCATTCCCTCCTCACTCTGGTCATGCCCCATCTCTCTCAGTATTCTGCATGAAATCAGTCACTTCCTTACTCTCAATATAAAACCTATGATTTTTATTAAGATCTACCATGCCACTTGCAACAAGTTTGCAAGTAATTGCATCACACGGTAGATATTGCCAGTCTTTCCCTTCCCTGCTCAGTGCAAGACTGGGAAGGAGCTTTGGGAATAAATCACTCCATCAGGGGAGGTTTCCTAAATTCACAGGGCTTCTGCAGGTAACCCACTTTGAAGTGCCAGCCTGTGGCAAAATCCCCATGAAACTAAAACCCTCAGGGAAGCAAAGTGCTGTGCTTACTATCTACTGTTTTGGCTGCCAAGATCCCAGTGTATATACTAGCAACTTCTGTGGCAGTCTAGATAAAATTCTGCATGCAGCTGGTTAAACCAAAATACTCTGGGGAAATGGAGGACAGCTCTTCTGGAATGGCAGTGTCTTAACACATTAGCGAAAAACACACAAGACCATAAACACAAAGTGATTATTCCTTCTCTTCCTTACAGCTGAAGTGACCAAATGTATACAGAGCAGCTGAAAAACTCTTCTAAATAGTCAGCCTGAAAATGAATTACTATTAGGCTAAAGTGTATTTCTTTTACCATAGGCTGGGTGAAGAAAAAACCCCTAAATTTCAAACTCTCAACTTCCAGTCATAAATTACTGAGAGGCCATTAAATCTGTCTCATCTGATTTCAGCTGTTGAGGTGCCCTTTCAAGCTACCTTCTCAAAGCAACTGCCCTTTTGAGCTACAATCTTGAAGCCTGTTACACTAGCTCTTTATGGATAACCGATTATGAGTAAAAATATCCTGAATCTGACCTTTCTCTCCAGGGTCATCAAAAGGTAAATCAGTCTACTTATCTACAGATATTACATTAATTTCTCTTAGGAGACAGTCATGGTAGTATGATGCCTCGCAACCGGGAGATGCTGGGGTTATCCAGAGTCCTCATTTCAATTTGCTGGGCATTATCCAGGACCACTGATGGCCAAGGAAGTGCATGGCTGTAAGCTAAGACCAGACACTGCACCCTATTCCTGCCCACTGCCTTCCTGTAGCACTTCACACTTCAACCTGCTGCAGCTATTTTATTTCTTATCCTAACACACACCAAGGAGAAGAACATGACTTGATTTTTATTTAACTGGCAAGCTACCTACCATGACAAATTGCAACCTCTTTCCTGACAATGCCATTAACACACTCCTTCCACAAAATAACTTTCCATAATAAGCACATTCATTCAATGTAATGAATGAGTCCGAGCTACAGGACAAATTGTGATCGTGCATGATAAAACTGGCTCTATGGGACAGCAAATGGAAAGGCTACAAAAAAAGGAGGTGAGCTGGGAGACCCCTTCCCTTTGCTTGCACATGGACACTCAGGACTCAGGGCAATGGCTCCTCAGAAGGAAGAGCAGAAGTTCAGGAGCAATACCTGACAGTGTGTCACTGCATTTCTTCCTTTTATTATGGGTGGTTTCATGCAGTGAACACAGTCTGGCTTTCCCCAAACACAGTTCACTCCTACATTATTCACCAGAATTAAAAATAACAGCCCCAACTTATCCCCACTGCTGTTTTTGTCTTGCAGTGGTGCTACTCCACCGATCGCAGCGGAGTCCTATTACCGTGAAACTACAGTAGCGTAGTGGGAGATCAGGTCTAATATCTGTATCTGCAGATGGATAACACCGCATTCATACCTAAGTTTCATTTCTTTGTTTTGCCCCCAAGGCTGAATTTCACATTTGTACCTCCTGGTGGCTTGTGCAATTGTGTAAAGGTGCATCTAGCGAGAGAGCTGCCAACTGACAACACGTCTGAAGAGGCTTTGCGTGCGCGGGTGCTTCATCAGGCGCAGGGAACACATCGCCTCCCGCAACCGTAAATTGAGCTCATGAAGGCGCAGGAACAGTTGTTCCCGGCATGTTTTAAGGAAGGGAGCTGCAGTCTTGAATCACAGCGCTTGCCTGCGTTACAGCCTCGGCAGCTTGCAGCCCCGGCCTCCCACTAGGCCAGGGACAATAAAAGCAAAGAAATAGCTCAGAATCTATTTACCTATTCCTCTGAAGCGAATGTGGAAAACACGCCATTATGAACTTACACACATTCCTTCCTAAATGCAAACGCTTGCTCATACTCCTACTACTAAAACAAAATAAAATAGCATTGCAGTTGGGAGGTTATTGCCATCTCTCAAGGTGCCAGGATTGACCCCCAAAGTGGAGGGCAGGGGGGACAGAGTGTGCACCCCATGCCCATGTTCAGCCTCCCTGCTCAGACTTACCCTCCTGCCTGGCTGAAGCAGCAGGAGAAGGAAGAACTGTATCACTTAGCCAGGTGGACCCAGAAGCACTGCTAGATCAGCCAGAAAAAATTGCCTGTTTAAGCCTCACACTGATGCACAGTCCAACACAGCTGATGGGCACACATCTGCACTGGCCAGGGGGCTTGGACTGCAGGTGGGTTTGATTTTTTAAAAAGCAGTGTCTGTTGTTAAAGCTGTTTTGCCATAATACTACCAAAAAAGCTTCATCAAACGGGAAAATAACATGCCCAAACAATACTGTTGCATCTCACTGCATTTTAGTGTGTTGTTTACATCCTCTCCCTTTCCAAAAGCTGAGCAGTTGGAATAAACAATCTGCAGATTTGTTGTTGGGGTGGGACATTTTTTTTTGAAAATCACATAGTCCTGTTTTCACCAACTGTAAACTAAAGAGAAAGTAAGGAGTGAGGTCAGGGCACTTCTTTTTCTTTCCATCTCAGGATTTCAGGAAAGCCACGGCAAGCCAGCCAGCAGGCTCCGGGAAAGCCCTGCTGAAGCTGGCTGCTGCTGCAGGTAAACAAGTCTATTCACTTTCAGCTTTAGCATCTCACTGCCCACCCCAAAGTGCTACACCCGCCAGCTGAGGCACTTGAAAGGCCTTTGCCTCCCAGGCTTTTCTTCGGATCCCTTTCTGCCCATGCATGGCATAACTCAGCTCTGAGCTCCAGCCAGGCTTAATGGGCAGCAGCTGAAGCCACAGCTCACTTCTGGGATCCCTGTGCCTGGGACAGCAGCAGGCTTTAATGCCACTCTTCAAAGCAAAAGGTGCCTGGGAGACAAAGACTCTTGTTTTTGCCTTTAATAAATACTGCTCCATCCATAATTCACATGCAGAAATACTGCTTCTCATCTATTAATGCAGGCTCTCCGGACATCTGTACTCCTGCTTTATGTAGAGGCAAAAGCATCATGGCATTACGGGGTCGAATTCCCTTAACACACCTGCAGCAACCTCAGCTGTTTCAGCGCTCACGTTATGACATGAATCACTCCACAAGCCTGCACCTAATTATCAGACTGTCTATTTTGATATATTTTGTCTTTTATGTACAATGCCAAAGAAGTTCTTTAAAATACCTTCCAAATATTCTTTAATTTAAAAAAAAAAAAAAGCTTTCTTGTCTGGGACTGAAGTTCTGAAATAGCAGGAGTAAGTGGACCAGATTACTTAAAAAAGAAGTCGTGCTAGTAACCACACGACTGGCTTAAAGAGCTTAATGCTGTCAGTCAGGGTCAAGCAGAATCAAATCCTGATTCCTCCATAAGATCTTTCAAATATCCCCAGTAAAGCCAGCACATAACGTTTTTACATTAAGTGCTTTCACAGCACACCAGACCAGCCTGATATAGTGATCACACAAGAAGCAAAGCAGACAGACACTTGTTTCCAGGAAATAGAAAGATACTAAGAAAAGCAGCCTTTTTATTTTTGATTTGAAATCAAAGTGATTACTGAGGGCTCTGCAACTTCCAGGGAAAGACTTAGTGCACACAAGGGAGTTCATTTTGAAAAGGCAAACAGGCAGCAGGTCAACACAGAGTTAACTCAATAAAATAATAATTTCTACTTGGATAAACTGACCTAGTTTTCCCAGACTTCTCCATGAAAACAAAGGATGCAACTTGGACATGAGATGATGTCTGAAAGGGAAGCCAAGGGCTGGGCAAGGAGACTGAATTCAACACATAGCTGGTCCTTAACTAAATGAGGGTGGTGGTCCCCAGTTGGCACTAGAAGTGACTACCCAGCAAGGATCATCTGGCATTACAGGTGGCTGCCACCCCCATCTTATCTCATTGATGCTGATGACAAATCTTTCGTGTCCGTCACCAGTGTGGGATTGGGCCCTGAACTCATTGTACACAGGTTGGGCGACTGCTTCCAGCTAGGATGGGCTTCTCCAAGACACTGGCAAGTGCAAGATGAAAGATGCAATAACAGAAGGATTTCTATGAGGTGCTCAGGATATTTTTCTAGGGCTACAATCCCCATGGGAAGCATGGCCTAAAAACTCAAGATTTCCAAAAGCAGAGGTTTATTCAGTTCCTAAAAGAGCTGATGAATATCCACCTGCCCAGCCAGCTGCAGGACTACTCCAGAGCACCAGGCTGCATGGCAGGCACAGTGCAGCCAAGTCCTCCAGGGCCTGGGATGCACAACATGGAGGGCAGGAACAGACAAGGCTCCTTCCCGGCCCCCCTCGTTACTCATCTCAAAATTTTGCAAATCTGAACACAACAGACAACTCTTCATTTTGGGATTCAACCCAATGTTATTTTCAGCAAAGCTTTGTTGTGCTGGAACACCTCCAACCAGCTCAAGTTAAACAATTTGCCCAGAGAAAATGTTCAATGAAGGGGAAACATAAAAGTATGCACAGAAAGAGGCCTGAGTCGCCCTCTTTTCTAATCCATCACACAGTATTAGGGATTAAATACTCATTAAAAATATATATAATAAACTGTTAAGACAGGATATCTAGTGATTCCTCTTAATTGCCTCATTTTTCCCACAGCCTGGTTTCTAGGGGAATATTTTTAAATATTCCTCCTCCATTAGTGCAAGGCCCCTTTATCAGAGGGTTACCTCCCCGCCTCACTCCCCCAGCCAAGAAAGAAGACCCCAAACCTCATGGGTTTATACTGCATACCCTCTGAGAGGCAGATGATATGTCTGTTTGTGTATATTCACACCTTACAATGCCTAAATTCTAGTAGGAAAAATGTTCCTAATAAACATGTGAAATAGCTGTAGCTGACTTAGAAAAACAACAGGAAAAGTTGCCAAGAAAAGGCTTTGACTCTCTTTTGACGACAAACAGGATTTAAGCCTTCTTCAGAATTAAAGGAATAAACTATTTATGCTTATTCTCCTCCGGCCCTGTTTACTTTTCCCTGTGTTATGAGAGAGGTTTGAACATAATAGGGCTTCTTTTTCTTAGTAACAACTGTCCTCTTGCTTTTATTTGTTGGTTTGTTTCTTTATATTATTATTTTCATTCCTTCTCCATTTTAAATTATTTTCTGGATGCTCTGATTTAATAGCTGTGTTCACCTGAAGAGGCATCCAAAGAAGGGGGACGGCAAAAAAGTATGCATTGAGCTTCTCTTCCAAATTACTGAAAGGGCAAATCAAACATCTTTCTTGTAAAAAAGTGCTGTCAAAAGGCTCTTATGAACTAATGGTCACTTGTTCCAGGGATCTGGATCACGCAGGTTTGATCCTGGAGCTACTCAATGGGATAACCAGATGGTGCAGCACAGTACTGTGGACTACATGACCAAACACACACTGAGCTCTGGACTTCATCACTCTGCACAAGACCCCTAACTGGAAACACAAGAGCTCCCTGCCCAACAGAGGCAGATTGGTACTGTCAGAGAGCAACTCAAGCTCCCCTAAATGTAATGCTTCATCTTCTAGCACCAACAACTTTCCTGTATCAGAAAGAAAAGCTCCTTGATGAAATTTCAGATGTGACGCTTTTTTGAGCAGATTTTCCCAGTTGTATCTCCACTAAAATCAAAACATACCATGTCACAGGTCACCTAGGAAAAGTGCTATGGCAAGAAAAACACGGGAAAGGTAGTCCTTTAAGCAGCAGCTCACACAGCTACAGTGCAGTGAAGGATGCTGAACATGGGAGGTGCAGCAGTTCAGCACATAAGGATATTCACTTACTGCTGACTTGTCCTCCTGGGCTGATGCCTCCTCCACTGGTGCCTCCAGCTTACAAAATGGATAAAACCTGTGCAATGCTACTATCAGCCTTCCTCAGACACAGAAAAAACTCTCATGTATTAGCCAACATCTTATACTTAATTTTCAAAACTATAAAAAATAGATCTCAATCTTTGCCACTGGAACATTCTCTAGAAGCACACAGTACATAAAATTACTGCACTTCATAAGAGTATATGGAATTTGTGGATTCTTTGAAACGTAAAACTCCCCATAAACTCCAGGACTTCCTGGCAATTTCCATTTTTTCTGCCTCTCTTACATTGTATTACTAGTTAGATGATGTAAACTGTAATCAGCTAGTTGGGAGTTAAAAACAAGGAGAGATGGGAAGAAGTAAAGGATTTGCAGCAGCACCCATTGCACCAGGGCTGACTGACAGCAGAAAACCTGTTAATGATGGAAAGAGGAGGAGACAGAGCAGGTGAAAACAGTGTCCCTGGATCGACCAGTGTGTCCAGGAATGATGTCCTCTCCCGCTCCTTCAACCGCGCAGTGATGTCTTCACCAAAACCACTTGCCAAGGGAACAGAGCCCAGCTCTCCGCCAGGGACCTGGCACCCCTCAACCATCTGACAAACTGCGTGTGTGCTCACTGCTGAAGAAGTGAGGTGGTCTACAGCATTTCTAAAATGCTTTTATTTATCAACCAGTATCATTGAATTTAGTATCTCTGTGATAGTTTTCCTGACTGCTAAGTTCTCCTATTTAATTTAAGGCTTTTTTTTCCCAAGCTCTTAAGTTTTATGGTAAAGAGTTCCCCAGGTTCAAATACATCAAGTTCTGCCTCCAAGAAAATACTGACGGTGGAGCATCGACCTCCTTAACACAGGAAAAAACAAGCTAAAGTGCAAAATGCACAACACTATCTGCCAGTAATCCTTCTTCTCCCAAGTTTAAAGACAACAAATGTTTAAAAATATAATGCGTTGAAAATGATACAAATGTAATACGCTTTGTTAGTCTGTTATTTTCAATGGCTTGTAAAGTCCTCCCTCAGAGGATTGGACTTAAATCATTCATTAACTTGAAGCTGATTGCTTTGTCCTGCAAAGGGGGAAGAACATGGATTTCTCAGATGTAACCCAATTTCCTAACAGAAAGAAAAACAACCTGACGAAATTCAGTTACCAAAACAATCTATCATACCTTAAGCAGAAGTGTAAATAAATTAAATCACAAAATTAGCTCCTTCACCAAAGTCTAACTTTACGGAGAGTTTTTAAATTAACATTTCACTTGCTTCAAAGTTTGAAAAAAGAAAGAAAGAAAGAAAGAAAGAAAGAAAGAAAGAAAGAAAGAAAGAAAGAAAGAAAGAAAGAAAGAAAGAAAGAAAGAAAGAAAGAAAGAAAGAAAGAAAGAAAGAAAGAAAGAAAGAAAGAAAGAAAGAAAGAAAGAAAGAAAGAAAAGTAGGTCAGCATGTTTCCCCAGCATGTCTTTCTGACTCCATTAAAACTGTCTGTCAGATGACTAACCATGCCTGTAATCCAACTAAAAGCATGTTTGCTTTCTGTTGCACTTTTTGCCAGGGGAAAGGAAGAATTCCACTTAGCTTTAACTCTGAAATTCAGGTAAATGTCTCCAAAGTCAGACAATTTCCTCACATTTACTTACCAAATCTGTTTATATCAACAACAAGCAACTGGTTATGGATGTGTAGCACTGAGAAACGATCCCACAGCTCATTAAATGCCGATCAGCCACAGGCACCGCCTGTAGGGCTTTAAGCTACAACTTGTAGAAGTCAGGTTTCAGAGCTGTTGTCTGATTGACAGACTTTTCATGAGACCTAGATTTAAACATTTAAGAGCTTTCAGAAACAGGCTAGCATGCAAACAAGTACTGGAGTAAAATAAGATGGGGAAAAATGGTTTCTGTTCATTTTGGGCTAGAGGACATAAAAAATTCTAACGCCTTATGATCTTTCTTTTTCCTTTTATAGAATTGGCAGCTGAGTGTTATTTAAGTTTGGATAGAAAGGGTGTTATTTCTACTGCTTGTACACCATCTACTTTAAAAAATCCTTTACACTTTCCACACGAGTGCTGAAGAGCTGGAGATTAACTGTTCCGATGTATTTTAAAATGAGCATGTGATACAAAGTCAAACTAAAAACAAATCGAGGCTATTTTTAGAGCACAGTCCTAGGGCCAGCATCCCAGCAGGAGGAGCTGCAACGTGTCAGCCGTCTTATCGCAGGCACGGCAATGGAAAACTCCCTCTGCTCTAACAATTCATCCAGCGGATGAAAGCAAGCCGTGAGAGCCTGACAGCAGCAGAGGGAAATCCACGGCCTCATCTACTTATGGAGAGATCTTCCTAAACCGTCTTTGAGCGCTTACTGGTTTCCGAGCACCTGCTTTCCATCTTCCACACCATCAGCACGGGAGCTGCTCTCCGCAGAGAGGCCAGCATGAGCTTTGCTTCTTTGCCTTTTGCAGAAGCACCTACCCCGTGCAAGACCATCTCCAGTAAAGTGATCACCAGGAAAACAAAAGTTTGCAGATATAAAGCAGCAGGAAGACGTACACATTCTCACATGTTTCTTCTGAGGGGAAGGACCAAGTAAGCCTCTCCTTTGATAGAGAGTCCTTCAGGAACATTCGGGTTGCTGTAGTTCAGACTTCCCAGAACTCTTGGGAACAATTTACTGCATTTCTCATGAACCTTGGCTACTGTAGATAACATTTTCAGGTTGGCCTGACAACCAAATAAGCCATGTTTAGCTTCAAGGCCCAGAACACTGGCAATCTGCTTGTTCCCAGACTGATATTTATCTCACTGACATTTCTCCGTCTTTCGGATTCAACATCCCAAAATAAAAAAAAAATTAAGAAGAAAAAAGAAAAAGAGCATTCAAAGGGAGAAAAAAGATTGCAAAGAAATCACGAGGTGCCAGTATAGAAAGCACAAGCCACATGGCACAATGGCAATTAGAAAGAGAGATGCAAAGATGCCCTGCATCCTCGAACAAGAAAATGACCCGAATGAGGAATATGAAGCAGTGAACTGAGTGCATAAAGGAAGAATGGAAGCTCTGAAACAAAGCTTTTGAGGTCATGGGATTGGGGTCTCAGCAGTTATGTCCGCATGACAAAGCAAATGTGGCCTCAGCATCGTTCTTAGGAGTGCAGGGACTGAGTAGGGACTGGCTACCTCTAGATTTCCCATCTGCTCCTACAGCAGCATTGCCTGGCACAGGACAAGGCAGAAAGGATAACCCAGGGTTTTCCTTGCCATGAAAGCAGCTGGGATACTAAACTCAAGAAGAGGTAAAGATGACCTGCAATGGCAACACAATGCACAGAGCCAGTGTCCTTACATGTACAATTTGGAATAATGCTATAAACCAAAGTGGGGGATGAGAAATAACAGAAAAGGGCCAGGGAAAGAACAAGATCTATGTTGAGAAGTGATTTTATAACAGATATCTGCCCAAAATATTTACTGGGAAACTGACAGAAGAAAGCATCTGATGATCCCTAAAACACCCCACAGGTGTAAAATGAAAAATACAAAAAGTTAGACCTGTGTCAGTGCCAGCTTTTCTTAAGGAATAGCCCAATCTCCAGAGAAGGATCTCCACAGAAGGTGGCACATGGCAGGACTGCCACAGAAACCTGAGCTGCAAGCACCAACAGACACATCATGGGCTCTGACAACACGTGCTCCTTTAAAATAAGGATGGGTTCAATAAGGTCTGAGGACTTTGCCAGAGCACTGAACAGTAGCAAGCACTTCTCTGGAGTGTGCTGCAGGCCTAATCAGAAATTAGACTGCGTGTGCATTACACTTTTCCCTGGCTCTAGTTATCTGAAGTTTCACCTGTAATGAAAGAAAAGTTACTTGTACAAGGGCTCTGTACCGCTCAGCTGAAGATCTTCCACAGGACAAGACTGAGAGCCATTCAGAAAGTCCTTTCCTAAAGCACATCTCTTTCAGAGCATGGTTGGGTATTGCAGTACAAATGATTAGCATAATAACTTTAGAAGTGTCACAAATTGAATAAAACACCTTGTTAAGCAAAAAAGTAAGAAAGGCACACATTTACAGTCATTGAGGACTAGGATTGATGGATGCAGACAAAGGCTGCAGAGAGCACACAAGCCCTGGTAACTTCTGCCAGGATCTGTGTTGTCATAGAGACAGCAGAGAGCGTTGAAAAGTTCACCACGGTAGCTATACCTTAGTGAATAAGTCTTAATGTAACTTCCAGCTGAGGACATGTAATCAATCTCTGTATGAGCTTATTGAAGGAATTCCCTTTATGCTTACTCAGACCTCAAGAGCCCAAAGTGAGGGAAAATACTTTAAAATACATATTTTACTACTTTTAAAGACAAGCCAAGCACTTCTTTTGGATTGGGAGAGTAGGGGTGGTAGTGGCAGGAAGACAACTGGTTCTTTTGAAAAAGAAATTGTGTAAAACATGAAAAACTTGATATTCAATTAAAAAAACCCCAAAACACTAACACCAACCAAAAGAAAAAGCATGGAAATAGTAATTCTAGAGCAGCCTGGCAAGTTTGCCCTCATGCAACAGTGTCTCCCCCTTTCCCCAGACATTTTCCCTACAAAGGTGGTTGCACCCCTGGCATCTCACTGCTCCTCTTCGCCCATTGGCTTCAATCACCTCATCCCCTTTTACACAGCAAAACACAGGACTTTCCCTGTTCTCTCCTCCCTCTCCATGCCTTTCTCCTGGCATCTCCCTCTGCAGTGGCATTTGACCCCTGGTTTACCTTCCTCAGGGCAGCAGCACCCCATGACCTTTCTCGGGTCCCTGCTTCGGGCTCTGTCCCACCACTTGGGAGGTATGGGACACTGCAGCCCACAACAAGCAGTGCAGAAACAGTGCCAGGGCTTGTTTATTGGCCGAGGTCTTCAATTCTTAGCTTACACAATTATGGAGTTTCTATGCAAGGAAGGGGGGGAAAAAAAATTGCAGCACTAGCATGTTGCAGTTTAAAGTTACAGCTATTTGCATAATGGCTGAAAGGCAAGGAATAGAAGAAAAAGAGAACCTTAGGATGCTATTCTTACTTTCCCCTAACATTTTAGGGTACAAAGATCAGACTAATTACCAGACAGTCTTGAGTTGAGCAGGGTTCACTAATCAGGCTCTGCTTGAGGAATTAGGAGAGAATTTACTTAGCCACATCATGAAAGGTGCCAATAAATTGTTCAGCTGGAGAGTTAACATAATAAAAAAAATCATTTTTTATGTTATTTTCTTTAGCAGTTTATTAATTGCTGCCTGAAATATTTTCTGAAACACAACGAGCTGCAAATGAATTCATGGGCTATTAATCTGCTGTACATGGCACTGGAGGGAAAGCTCATTAGGTGAGTTGATGCAATTACTGCTATTACATAACCATCTTCACAGAACATAGAGTAAATTATGGATAATAACATTCAATCTAAGTTGCTCCTTTAAACATTAAAGCTGGCAAGTGAAAGCTATGCAAAATCAGGGGTAAAGGCTAAAACACAGAAGAGGCAGACCCCAAAAGGAAAGAGGAAAAGCAGATCTGCTTCTTTGAAGACAAAAAAACGATGTGAAAAGCAAGAGATGTTTGTTTAACCATGGGAAACAATGCACAAAAAGTAGAACCCAGTTCTCTACAAGAGAATTTTAATTGTATGTAGATCATTTTCATCCACCCAGCATAACAAAGTGTGCATTATCTCTGGCAGAGTACAGGCTGACACTAGAGCACTGTGGTTTTTGTTACAGGAAGACCGTTCCCTAACAGCTTTGCTCTCATCTTAAAAAAATCTCCTGATCAGTGATATTGAGTTTGGCATTAACTTTTAAAAGTTCCCAATTTGTCAGCCCCCAAAAAATAAATACAAGCTTTCCTATCTGATCAGCAACTGAAAAAAATCTCCAAAACAATCCATCCTTAAAAAACAAAATGAAAAATATGTGATCTCTTTGGCTTGGGCATAGCTTCCCTACCATCTATATTCTCCAATTCTTAATTTAATTGGTATTTTCACAGTTTACATCTTTCTACTTTCAAAGCACTTACAATACAAGGTCTCCCAGCCCCTGTGAAAAGACATAATTTTCACCTCTCAAGATAGGAAAGACCGAATAATCAGCTTGTAGGGTTCAGAGACAGGAATTAGTCCCAGAACAGAATTCAGGGATTTGTGATTTCCACTCTGATATTTAGCTCCTGCCTCTCGAGAAAGCAAGTTAACAGGCAAGGCAACTACTCTGGAATTTTTGAAACAGCCCCCAGCCACTGTGTGGTATTTAGGCATCCAGTTAAAAATCTAGCCTGTAGCAACGCAGAAACAATTCCTAAATCCAGTGCTTCCTGCTGGCTAAAAAGAGTAAAACAACCCCAGCTCAGTTCTGACTAACATCTAAATAAAGATTCCATGCATTCTAATTAATTCACTTTAAAATTACATCAGTGGAATCTGCATGAACTTCTCAAATGCAGCTATGCAGACTAGCCGTCCACTTAGCCACTCACTGCGGATGGAATCATGCTTCATTAAGGAGTCTGAAAAAAATTAAAGAGAAATAAAAAATACAAACATGACAGTTCCTCAAGTTGAGGTTTCCTGCTTGCCAATTTCAACCAGAATGAAAATAAGTAAATCCATTCATTCTATTGTTCAGTAGCAGAATGTAATCATATGTTCCAAGAAGCATGAACATTTAAATATTATAAGACTCAACTCTGTGACAAAGAGTAACAGACATTTCTGTGCAAGTTAAAAAAAACCCCAACAAATACAGAGCACAGAAACCAGATTCTCTCCTCTTCATGATAATTTCCCTGCGTTCCCTCCCTTCCTCCTTCCCTCCCTCCAGAGAGGTTAATTGTAAGCAGATTTACAAATCTGAACATTGCTTCAGTGCACTGAAATAATCTGAAACAATTCTGTGCATTTATAAACATAATTTTGCTCTATTAGAGCTCACTGCAGACGAGGTTTATGCCAGAAAAAAGAGGGCTTCTCTGCATCACACCGTGGTACGTGGGCTGGGTTGTGTCTGAGGGGACCCCAAAGATCATCAAGTACAGTGACAGTGCCTGCAGCCTGTACAGTTTATGAAAAAGGATGGAAATTGAAGAGCTGCTGGGCAAAGCTGGCAGTTGTGGAGGAAGGGAGCTCCATTTTCTTCCCCCTTATACCCTACAAAAAATCCAGTCTAGGTTCTCTTTACGAGCAGGCTTCACCTTACAAAGTGACTGTTGTAGCATCCTGCTTGAAAGAGTCCATTCTTGTCCACGAGTTTTGCCCAGCTTCCTGCGTGCTCCCTTAATCGCAGGAGGCAGCGCCGTACGTGTGACCCCTCGCCAGGTCCTGAGCACCGAGGCCCGGCAGCCAGGCAGCAGCGAGCTGCTCGCTGACACCTGGGGTCACGCCGAGGATGGGGCTTCAACAGCAGCGTAGAGATCACGTAATAGAAGGGCAAAGGTTAGTTTCCTAAGGCTCTCCATCACATAACAAGCCACTGTCAGCCTTAGTAGCCTCCTCACTTCAGCAGCAGCAAAAAAAGAAGAATCCTGTGTGACCACCGTTTGTCTCTACATGGTAATTTAAAAAAAATAACAGACTGAGAGGCTATGAAGGAGAGAAGTCATTTGGAGTGGGGTCCAGAGCCTCAGCTGCACCTACAGTCCCCTAAGAGCCCTACATGAGCTGAGGTGGGATGGTCACATAACAATCCCCAAACCTGATGCGGTACTGGTGGAGGGACCCGCTCCAGGCCCTGAACCGGGAGCTGCAGCTCAGGTTTCGGGGACAAAGCTCTGGAGTTTCTGAAGGAAGGGTATCTGACTAAAGACAGCAGGGCTTTATTTCAAGCTGTGTTTTGTCCTGCTGTAGGATGATAAGGCAGTCATCACGAAGTCGTTTCCCCTCACACCCTTTGTCTTGCCTATCTGGAGCACGAACTTTTTGCAACAGGGACTACACAATGAAAGACGGTCCCTACGCTAGTGGGATCCAGTTTCAGCGGGTCTTGCAGATATTATCACAAGGCAAATAGCTCCACTCCTGCCCTGGAGGCAGCATAGTTACTGACCTCTCTTGATCAGATCTGGGGAGTAAAATGGGGTCGAAGATAGCTTTTTTCCCCCTACACGAACAAAACAACTGATAAAGAAATGCAAATTTAGTGCATTCCTTCATCATCTCACTTCATTCTCTGAAACAAGATAAAAGCATACAAGAAATGCTCAGTATCTCTTCTCCTTCAAACACTGTACCTCCATTCTTAAACCCCTACTTATCACACTGGCTATGCATCCAGTTCCCATCTCTCCTCTGATGTTTGTGTGGAACGCTCATTAAGCTCAGAGGGAGCCACATACACAGGTACTTTTGCATGCCCTTTAAAGGCAGAACAAATAAACACAGGACTGTAGCTTTTAAGCACAGATTACTCTGTATGCTGAAAATGAGCATCTACAACTCCTTAGCTCCTGGGAACAGACCTCGGGGCTCCTATTTGCAGGTGCCACCACAATTACTTTCCCCATTTGGGACTGGTTTGAGCATTGTAGGCTTGTTTCCCTGTGAGATTTCTCTGATACTTTTTTCTGTCCTTTGTTCATGGCTTTCATGTTACAAGGTAATAGAACTGTAAGAAGACAAAAAAATAAAATGTGAATAATGCACTGGGGGAAAAAGAAAAACCTCTATCTGGTAAGAAAAAGCCGAATGACAGATGTGCCTTTGTTTACATAAACTTCTAAAGAAATGGAGTTGAAACCTAGAGATATGTATGAAAGAAGGTCAGATAAGAAAATAGTTTCTCAAATCTCTTAAGAGATGAAAAGCTCCTGTTTATGAAGGGATAACACAGAATCACTTCAGACTTAGTTCTTAAACCCAGAAGACAAGACACACTGCATTCAAACCGATGACATTTAAAATAATTTCTCTGTTCCTTTGCAAATGCCTTCTACAGAAATGCAGCCAGAGGACATCCCTCACTTCTCTCCAGGATCCTCTGTTCCCCCTCCAACCTGTTATCCCCCTTTCGGTGCCTGTAGAATTTTGAGATAAAGGCAACTGCCAAAGGGCAATTTCACTCCGTTCACCCCAGGAAACAGGCAGAGCAAAACCTTAATTCCTGCTGGCAAAGCTCCAGCTACCCTATGGGAGAAAACAATCCCTCACCTAAAAGGCAGTAAGTCTTTACAGTTTATCCAAAATAACTTTGGTTAACATGTTAGAAATACTGCTGATACTTCCAAAACCTACTCCGATGTGACGTTACAGCATTTAATAAGATTACTATTTCACGTCAGCAATAAAATCCTTAGGAACTCAAGACCAACAAGTCCTCAGGTGAGCAAAGTGCTTTTTCTGCTCTTCCAAACTGCATCATACTGTTTTCATCAAAGAAAAAAAAGCTTCATGTGCACAGGTACATATGCAGTGAAATAGCTATCAATAAAATCCTCCTCGTTCAATCTTACATCTTTGCATTTAGCCTACCTTCTCCTTTACTTCCATCACGGTCTCCACTCCAGCAGATCTATAGGTAAGTATAGATAAGTGCACTTCAGGCACACAAGAAAACTAGAAAACCCCACAGGGACAGTGAAATAATGGAAATCCTAAGACCTCCTCCCCCAGTAGCCTGAAACTTTCCAATAACCACAACTTCACATTTCCATGAAAAGGAGCTGGAAACATAGCACAATGGTCCTAAGGATTTATCTGGTTCTTTCTCCACTTCTCAATACTCTTTCTCTGAGAGGAAAGAGAGGGTGGGAGAGAGAAATGGGATGCAATGAGGAGGGATAAATGTGACTTTAGGACCTCTTTAGCTCCTGACCAAGTACAGAGAAGGGAGCTACTGGCATGTCCCACACAGTTCAGGGATGTAAAATGCTGAAAATGAGAACCGGTTTAAATCGCAGTTCAGACATAAATGCCTCATCATTGTCAATTTTTCTTTTCCTGGGATCTTAAAATCTCTCCAAGAAACTCTTGTGGGTGAATTAAAGTTAAGAACTGGTGTTGGGCAATTTTCCCTCTTCTCTTATGCACACACTGCAAATTTCTGTAGTGTTTATTACTTGAATTGACCTACTGACACCAGGAACATTGCTGATAGAAGTAAAAACCCTCAACAATCGAACAGATCACTACACCAAAGACTTTTTTGCTACTGCAATCAATCCAATCAAAAATGAGAAAGTTTCAGAAGCATTACCCCATGGGATTTGAGAAAGGCTTTTTTAGCTATATTTTCAGGCTTGATGGGGATATCAATAAACTGGAAAAAGAGAATATCACATGTTTCTACATAACTATTTTTAAAAGTTAATTTAAAGGGCAAGCCAGAAATTTCTCGAAGAGAAGGGAGATGAAAATCCTTTGGGGCTTTGGTGTGCTTGGCAGCACTTTTGCACAGTCAGGTTTACTGGCTTTGCAGGTTTAGAGAAGAGCACTTGCCAGCTCATTTCACCTTTCAGAGAGGGTCCAGGCAGTAAGAATACACAGCTTTTAGGCTGCAGAGTTAAGGACTCAGAAGTCTGTGAAGTACAGGTCTAAAGATGTGTACCAAATTCGTACTCCTTTCTGTCCAAATGAATGGAGACACTGGCTTCAATCACTTAATTGCATAATAATTTTTTCCCTGAGGATTGCCACATATATGTAGGATATGACAAATAATAAATTGTTTCTGAGACAACTTACATTCTTTGGACATTCCCACTTCAAAGCACTTCTGTAGTCTGCAGTACTGGCAGCGATTTCTGGTAACTTTATTGATAACACAGTTTTTATCTCTGTGACATGTGTAAACCATGTTCTTCTGGATACTCCTGCGGAAAAAGCCCTGTAATCAAGAAACAAAGAAATCAAGTAAGCTTCTGAGCTTTCCATAAACCTTAGAGACAGGCACAAATGTTGCTTTAAAATAACAAAATAAATTCAAAGTTATGTCTGGAGCATGGCATCCTTAAAGACTCAGTCTTACTATAATTTAGTACTGTTTCTTGCAACATAAGACTCATCTCTTAAATAAAAACTAATTATCTAATGCAACCTAAGGCCAAAGTAAACAAAGCTAGAACTACTAAGAGCATTCAGGAAATTAAGTCCTAGATTTTATAAAAAAGCTCAAATAAAAGTGGTTTGAGCTTATGAATGTAAGTAATGAGTTGGGTAAACAACAGCCTTCCTAACAGACCCACTTGGAAGTCAGACACTCATCCAGTAACAAACAGACTCTGTCAGCCTGAAGGTCCCATCTATTTTTGTTACTGTAGAGATTCTCTTGTTCGAAGGCTGCACCTCTAAGAGAAATAATTTGAAACCCAGGTCTCTTAACTGCTGAAACTCGTACAGCAATTAATGAGGCTTCTGCAGGTGGAAGAGTTCCAGTATCAGGTTATTGAGTTGTGAACTTGTAAAAGTTGCCAATTACAGCACTTTTTTTCTTACTCAGATACAGCTGTGAAAATAATCAAGTAATTACAATGATCTTGAACAGAAATTAAAGAAACCTAGCGGTCTGGTTTGTACTTAAGGAACACCATTTGACTGAACTCCTCCTTCGACAAGTAAAAAAGAGAAAAATAGCCATAAATGGCAAGGTTAGGTGGCACAGAAAAAAGGCAAAACCCAAATTAATTTCTTTGTCTGCACAAAACCCCAAGCTTTAGATAATATCATGTAATAATGAAGAAAAAAAAGAGGATTACTTTAAGCATTTTAGAGCTCAACCCACAGATATTCAGCGAAAGTATTTCTGCAACAGACATTTGGAAATTTGACAGCACTATTTAACCTTCTCACTCAGATTTTGAAAATTGTTTCAGCAAGCACCAGGGTCAAATTTCAGTCAACATGGCAGCACTCTGGAAGAACAGTGAGCAATTTCATATTTGTTGGAGGGCTTGAGAGGTTAAAACTCTTCAACCAGCCACATGTTTACACCCTACAGGGAAGCTGTAAACTTGATGCCGCAGACGATAGCTCTGTGCCCACGATGCGTTTGTCTAAAGATGCAATCACGGGTAAGCTATAAAACTGGCTCTCCTCAAAGTGCTCACCGAGATACGTGAGCAGTTCAAAAGACAAAACCCCCGTCGTTCGGAGCTAACTGGGAGACTTTCTGGCTATATGATCAGGGAGTGGTAGGGTAGGCAGTAAGGGCTGGTCATAAATTCCTTGCACAACCAACGTGCTATAGATGCTAATGTTATGAAAATACCTCAGATTCACTCAGAACTGAAAAATGCCTCCTTAATCACGTAACCCCTGGCAAAAGTTTTCTGCAGCTCTTGCACAGACAAGCCTCATCCTGAGGTTAGCTCCTCTGATTTAGGAGATATTTAATACTACCATCAAAGAGGTAAATAAAAACTCTCCTCATCTTTTCCTTAAGCTACTGGACACAGAAGAAGAATTTAAAGTTATTTGTTTGGATAATTAAAACCTTTCAAGTTATCAATAAACACTGCTATTTTATATTCTACACTTTTGATCATTAATACTGCTTGAAATGGCAAGTATGGCAAGCGTATGTACATTTGTTTACTTGCCAAAAAGAAAATTTATGGTAATATTCACTCCTTTCCTGCTTTGATATTCCCCTAACTGTGATGCCTGGCTCTGGGGTAATTGCTGATGTGGCTAACAACAACAGTGAGGCATCTAGGGCATCTATTTTGGTTTAATTCAATGGGCAGAAAGTGTGAGCTGTGCTGGTTCAAGGGTCTCTCTACAGCTTATTTGGTCATCACTTTCTAGCTGGAAAGATGCAGGGCAAGCCAAGACTGGTAACTTCTATGGCAGCCACACCAGCCTAATCCAGTGCTGCTGCTGCAGGTGATTTAACACCCACAGCCACCGATGCCACTACTCCCCTGCCAGCAGCCTGACAGGGCAAGAAACAAAATGGCCCAAATGAGCAAGTCACCCAATACTGGGAAAAGAAGAAACAGCCTTCTCCAAATATATCTGTACTTCACCAAAATATAACCAGTAGCTAATGGCACCTGCTGATTGATCAGTTGCTCTGATATATAGCCGCAGGGTGTGCATCCTTATAAGCCAGGGTTTAATTACAGCCCATCACGAAGGAAAGCAGAGGAGGCTGCCTCAGTCCTTACCAGACAAAGCTGACCACACAACCCAACTGAAAAATGTGATCCATCTGCAGACAGCAAGTATAAAGCATTCATGAACTCATTACTAATAAAAAAGGCTTAAGAAGAGCAAATTTGGAAAAAGCAGATCTCCAGGTTGAAATGAAGACAGTTTCCTCCCCAGGCAACGTCTTCCACAGAGTGAAAGATATAGAGGAGGATACCAATTGTGGAAGCTTTGACTGCTGTTTTAAAAATTACTTTTTAACACCTGTATTTGATTTTCTTCCTGGAGTTACTCATGGAACATAAATAAAAATGAATTTGTTTACAAAAAATATTCAGGTGAAAAAAAGGTGTAATGTGGTCCTGGTCAAAGCTAAGGACATGGTTCTCAACAGTGTATTAGTGCCCACTCTCAAGTATTCTTCCCCAAGACAGCAGTGGGATGCCATTCCTTGTAAGATTTGTGGCAAACTCGTTTTAAAAGGTCAGCAATACGTCATCAAAAAGATTCGATTTTTAAATTTTCTTCTGGACAGGCACTAAGATTATAACTGTCTTTGCAAACAAACCCCAAACCAAGCAGTCCTAGGGGGAGGGACAGGAGTTCAGGCACTGGCAGGTGAGGAGCATCATTTGCTGCGTGCTGGGGCTGTTTCTCCACCTGCCTCCAGAAACCTGGTGCTGTGCAGCCACAAGTCATGGCTGGCACTGTGAGCAGGATCATGCTCAGAGACATTTCCTGAATCCGGGCTGAAAAAACAGAGTGTCCTGTCTTTCCCTCTGCAGGGATTTGGACCCTGACTGCAGCTCTGCAGTGAAAGAAAACTGTGCAGGACACGGGGATGGCAGAGCAGGTGCTTGCTGCGCAATTAAACAGAACACATTTAAACCCTTTCAAGGCTGGGTTCCAAATAGCACAGGTACAACAACACTGGCCTTTTCACTAAAAATACTGAAGTTAGAAGCAAGCCTAAGTTTTCCTCCAAGTGCTTTTTGTCAAATGACTCCCATCTGATCTCACAGCCCCAACAGTTTCTTCAAAAACCAAGAAAATCCAAATTTGACCTGACCTTAAGAAGTTGTCAGAAACTTCAGAGACCGAAAACCACCACTGCTTACAAATTAATCAACTTCTAGTGCCTATTGACTCTTGGAAAACAATCTACTACCTACTATAATACAGTCACCTCAAAATGAATCTGTTTGGCTGAATATTTACATGAGCCATTTTTTATGCAAATATTATAGCATCCCATCCAAATTAACACCCTGTGATGGGAGATGAGACACTCCAGTGCCAAAAACAATCACAAATTATTCTTTCTTTGTAATTTAAAATGCCTTATGAATATTAAAAAAAATCCCATTCTGTGAGACATAAAGCATTACTGTCATACATAATTGTTTTTGATAGCACCTACAAAGTACTTGAATTTAAAGTGGAGGAAGCTACTGAAGGCCTATCAGGAACAGTGATTTACTCCGATATTCCTTTTATCCACCACTTTTGAAAGGAACATGGATCTTGTGCTTTTATTTTAGAGAAGACAAAGCTTTGTGGAAATCACACTTCTGAATTCATTCTGGTTTTCCGAGCTGCTTTTATCAGCATCCTTTACACAGAACATTTTGGACAAACATTTCAATTCTTAATATCATCTTTTCTGTGCATCACACCATGCTCCTCCCAGGCCCACCAATCTTGTTATCTTAATGGATGACAGATAGAGTATCACTCTGACCATGCCACATTAGGCATCCTCATTTACCGAGTGCAAGGAAAAAATGCTGAGTATAAATTATTCAGAAATCTATTGTATCAGCATGTGTTCCCTGAGCATCCACCAGCGGCAGAGCAGACAGATTATTTTTCACTTTTAATTGTGTTGATATCTTATCTGCCGCACTGAAAGCAGAGAGTGATATGTGAAACCATATGTATCAAGCAGCAAACAAACCTGGCTTCCTAGGTCTATTGCATAGAAGTAAATAATCTATTTAGTCAATCCAACCTCAACACAATGCCGAAGAAACCACCTCATCCCATTCACCACTTACTTTTGTACTATTTGCCTGTGAATGAGTCAAACTTTGAGAGCTCAGTACAGAACAGAGTGCCCACAGAGAACATTAACTACTTCAGTAATATTTTGAATGCCATTATGCCACTGGCTATCTGAATACAAAGGACCGCATTAAGGATGAGCCCTCAAGATAAGGTTAAGTGTTTAAACTTTTGAAGCCTTATGGATTAGTTAGCATGAATTGCTACTCTTACATATTTGATAGGGAATCTGTACAACTCCCTCTCCTTCACTGTCCAGTTGATTTTGGCAAGGCAGATGATTTAGAGCTCAAGTTATGCACACGCATGAAGAGATGGATCATTTGATCTCAACAATGTCTTAAAAAATATTTTGCCAGCACAGGGCATGCCAAGTCTTATTTGCAGGCATAGTGGGCTTACAAGCTGAAAACGTGCACTGCAAGGCAGGGACAGGGTAATCAGCAGAGAAGGGCTATTGCAAGCTCAATCTGTTTGAACAGCCTGCTCGGTTCATCTGGTTCAGCTTTGATTACCCCCAAATACAAGCAGCCAGCTATGACTCCTGCAGATTTAGAGGCCATTCTTTGGTAAATTTGCAAAATAAGCTTCTGAGTGAAGCATATTGCTACTTTATCGTAAAAGAAACAAAGGAGTAGGAAGGACTTTTCTATGGTACAGTTTATCAGTCATTTATAAACTCTTACTGAGCTCTCAGAAGAAAGATAAATATCACTAACAACTGAAAAGAAAATCCAGCCCACCACACATCTGAAACCTCTGCCCTTAGCTTTATTCTGAAATAGGGCTGGGCAAATACGTGCACTTTTTTACAAAAGAAACGTTTGTGATGCATGGCCTCTTTTCAATCTCTCTATTTTAATCATTTAAGCTACCCTCTATCCTTGCTACCCCTGTAAAATGTATTTAGAGAAGGTAAAGCCCCATTCCTGCTCTCTCTGGAGCATCAACAGACATTCAAGGTATCTCTCAGTGATGGCATCTGCACAAAACTGCTTTGTTCTGTGACCAGGGAATTGCCCAGGTACCTTCATGAACTAAATGTAGTTTGCAGTATTTTTATTAACTAGTGGCAGCAGTCACAGAACAAAAAATCCTTTCCTCACCAAATCCTGGTAGGATCAATCAAGCTGGGGCAAAGACACATAATTTTTAGTTGTTAACCAGGAATATTTGCTCTGGGAGGCCTTGGTAACATGCAAACCAACAAGTGGAGTTGCATAGAAAAGCTTACAGAAGACCTACAACCCAGCATGTGCTGTTCAGTGATACCATACAGACAAAACACACTGCAAAAAGGCTGCAGCCAGAACAGGAGACCCCACAAGTAACGAAAGCTACCAAAGCAGCTATCTAAAAGGAAGCTCAAACGAGCTTATTCCCAGTTGCACAGCACTTTTCCAGGATGTGTGTACTGTCTATCACATTTTGGAAGTCACGGCTTGCAGAATAAACAAATTAATTGTCTGACATCGTGGCTGGAAACCACTGCTGGCACAAAATGGAAGCAGCTACAACAGTAAGTAAAGGAAGGCTCGCTGCCAGAAAGCAGGGAAATCGTGCTGATGGTGTATGTCAGGGCAGGACAGGCAGATCTTTGCAAAAACAAATGAATAAATGCTGTTAAACGCCAATAGCTGGTAGAGAGCACCTAGAGATACCAGCCAGCCAGTGGTGGAGGAGCTCAGCACCAGCCCGCCCTGGGAAGGGCTCTGGCTTTGTCTGTCATTGCTGGTATTTCCAGCTTGCCATCCACACTTCTGCTTGTCTAGCCATTTATTCTGGAGATGAAGAGTAGCCATAAGATTCCATGGCCAAAGAAACCTAAATTTGCTCTTGAAACTGGTGTGGCAGTGATTTTCATTCTTTTTAATCGACAGAACTCAAAACACAATAAAAATAAGCAGCTGTCATCCCACATCTTGCATATGGAAATACAGACCTGTGGATCTCAGAGCAACCCACTCTGGGGAAAAAAGGTCTATTATCTTTTCATTGTTGTTACACAAATGGAAAAGTTTGAAATATCTCAAGATTTTGTCATTTCTTAAAAAGAGAAAAGGGCCCAAAGGACATGGACAAGCAGATGAGGAACATGTCACTCCTCTCTAAGCTATCACAGTGGGGATACTCATCCGCAACCATAAAAAATTTGCCAGCAAAGACAGAGCAGGCCAGGTTTTATAAACCCTAATAGTTTCTAAGGTGAAAAAGGTCTTATGGGCTTCACAGGGGAAAAAAAAAAAAATTCTGATGACAGACCTTGAAGGAAATTGTTCATGGGGCTAGTAATGCCAATTAGCTATCAGCCACTGGTGAGGCTGGAAAGAAACACCATTTTTTATTGTGCCTCATGACAAAATATCTTCTGATCCCACAAACCTTGGTTTAATGTTAAAAACATGCCACAAACCATCAAAACATTGACTATTTTTTTTTTCTGGGGAGTTTGAAACACTTCTACTGGCCAGCTGGCAGAGAGGCAGCTACCAACAAAACAGGGGAGATGTGTTCCATCAGCTGCAAATCTGCAACAACCGGATTCTTCCAGCAAGGGTACCACGGCATCCCTACGACTACGCACGTATTTTTCCACAATTTCGATTTTCACTGAACTCCTGACCTTTTTAGCAAACATGTCAAAGTCTCCAGACAGAACAGTCATCACCTTGAAACAATATGTGAGGGGAAAGAATGGCTGAGATTTTCTGCTTCTCCACTCCAGTGATTTAAACGGAGAGGAAGGCGCTGGTATGCGCTTCCATCTGCTTTTTTCAAATTAAGAAAAAAAGGAAATGGAATGTATATAATTAAAAAGTTACAGTTAACTTCCTTTCAGTCATGTCTGTAGGATGATTTTTGGCCTGCTATGAAACTCCAGATGGGAAGAGTAATGAATATAATTTAATACAAATAACAGGAGATCAAAGAAGCGCTTTTCTGAGTTATTTCACACAGTTTAATGGAGAACTCAGGAATGAATTATTGCATTTTGCTGTTGTTTTATATTTTTCCTTATGCAAATCAATTCCCTTTAACCTAATTTGTGAAGGATCAGACCTATAACCCAATAAAACCATAAAATGTCACTAGGATGGTTGTACAACTGGCTAGCACTTATCCAAAAGGCTGTATGTTGCTAACTGCTCATCGTTTTTTTCCTCTCTTCCCCTCCAGTGCCTCAGGATTTATACCACCAATTAAGACAATAATGAGTGCCCCAGGTTGACCTCCCAGGAGCAAGAATTAATTAAGCGCAGTATTTCTTAGTAAAGAATGACACTTTTCCAAACCATTTATGTAGCTGCCCTCCTACATGGAAGCACTGTATCACAGAAGACTTTTCAAATTGTTACCCCTCAATTGTATGACTGATTCTGGTTTACGCTCATAATTTGTGTCTTTGTTTTTATCCACTGGGTTTTCGGATGGCTGGAGCGGGGGGACCATCTTCCATGGACAATGTCACAGTTTTACTAGGACACACATGGGGGTTTTTTTTTGCACAGAGCTACAATGGAAAGACTAAACAACAGCTACTCTACCAAAGTAGTGGACCTCCTAGTAAAAATAAACCAAGCTATGCCCATGCAGTGACATGCAGATTCCTGCAGCAGGCAGGACAAGGAAAAGACTCATGTTAGCTATGCAATTACCATGCTGCAATTACTTGTAGCAGTCTCTCAAATTAACCTCTCCATTTAGCTGCTTGGCAGAGATGGAAACATGTGAAGAGGAAAGGGCAAGCTCAAACACAAACCTACGTGGGAGAAAGAAGGTGTGTGCATGCTCCAAGGAAATTCCCCGCACAGGCAAGCTTTGTGTCCTCCTCCTTTTCCCCTCCCAGCCTTCCCCACAAAGGCTTGCAGAGTTCCCGCACATATTTGGCAGCGGAGTTATTTATCAGAAGAGGCACAGGGACTTTATTTAATTGTCAGCCAATACAAAAGTCCCTGCATTTCTGCACCATCTGAAATTTATAGCGGCGCTAGTTTCTTTCCCGTTATCAGCAACCGAATGTTTACAGCTCAGCTGAAATAATAATGCAAACTATGCCACAAATATTTATATATTGCCTGCAAGCTGGCTGAGGCGCAATTCCCCTCGCGCTAGCAGAGAGATCCGCACAGCTTGCGTGCACAGCCAGCTGTTCCCTGCTCTCGCCCCAGCTGACCTAGAGCCAATGCAGCAGCCCAGCCTGAGCCTGGCTGGCGGGGTGGGTGCCTGTGGGTGCTGGCAAAGAGCTGGCTTTGGCCATGCCACAGCATGGCCCCTGCTTGCCTTCAACACCCAGTGTGTTTCTATTCACTTTGTCTGACCTGGGAGGAGTTTTAAAACGTGCCCGATCTGCAGCAAAGAAGTTTCTGAGGAGGGATGAAGTGACATATGAAAACAATGCAAAAAGCAACCTAAAAATACTCATAAGAAATAACATGGACATAAACATGCCAAAATAAACCAGATGTCTTGAGCATTATGCTTCCTGGTACAGTTTTCAGGCATCTATCTGAATGACTCATCAACACACGTTCATTATCTCCCCATAATTTTTTTTTGCTCTTAGTTTTGACAGTTGACATCTAAACAAATATGTCGTACCAGATCTCTTGAAATCTGGCAAGTAGTATCTTGTACTTACTACTTTATGCTGCACTCTCATTCCCCTGTGTTCAGCAACAAAGAAACTCTGCTAATATAGGACTATCCACTAAAATCCTCCAAAGCCTACAGTTTAGTGAAACTTGGATGCCTGGAGACTAGAAAACGGAGTTCAAGTAAACACCCAGAAATATGCAAGTCTGGCTCTCTAGTACTGGCAGTAGTCAAGGAAAATTACCTTTCCACACTGCAGCTGAAACTCATTACCGAAGGCGACAGCAGAGGGACGAGTTGGAGCTGGACCAGCTTGGAAACCCCAACATTTTTAAGAGTGAGATGGTGGCCATATCCCCCTGCCCAGTTTCCGTACACAGTCAAAGTACCCACGGTCAAAACTGTCTGTACAACACGGGAAAGCAGGCTGAGAAAGGTGGATGAAATGCAGTCTGTGCCAGTACAAGGGATTAACAACTGCAGAAACAGAGCCAGAGGAATCAACTGACTAGCTCCTCCAAGCAATAAAGACTTTTAGGGTAGCACTAATCAGAGAGATGCATCTCACAACACAAATCACACTAAGATGCTGAAAAAGCATCACAGCTTTCAGGACAAATGCACTGCTGCATTCACCTTGCCCAGTGGATCATTTAGACAAGCGGCAGGGAAGCAAGGGAGAGTCTCGCACTGGGCAACTTTGACGACGAGAAAACATGACCTTTCAGAGATGAGTGAATGAACTGGAGCTGATTAATCTAACACAGGAAAATATTAGTAAGATGTTTTCCTGTCTTCTCCCTCCCCTGCCAGACTTCAATCAATGGCCAGATTCAAGCACAGAGCTCATATAATCACAAGACGATCATTCTTTCAGTTTACGAAAATCACATGTACTTAGGGTAAGATGAAAGGCCTTTTTAGTTAGTTCATCCATTTGGTTCCTGGATGCTGTGCTTGCATCTCTCCTGTTCACCTAACACTCCCTTTTCTTCCTTTAACAAAAATTTGTAGTTTTCACTTCTGTTTCTGCACACGTAACAGTCTCTGTGCATTACTATTGACAAATGTGGACTGGGCAAGACCATTTGCAGCAGCATCGGAGAAATGCCTTGATCCCCGATCCAAAAAAAAAGGTAAAAAATTGTAGTGCTCATTCCTTTAAAAAATGATGGGTTGCAGAGCTCTCTCTCTTACATGCTCTGCTTAAATACTGCTGAATCTGGAGCACTGCCACTCTTTTGGACCAGCAGAAAGCATGTAAGGATCACGGTGCACGCTGAAGCGAGGAACTAATAATTTGCATATATATTTATCACAGGTGCACAGGGCTCCAAGCAAGGCAAGCACTCCAGAGACAAGGAAGGTCTCTCCTTTGGAAGATTCATCTGGAGAGCAGCCAGCCAGGACACTCGCAGGAGGAGTGAACAGTAGCCCATTGGAGTGGTTACACCACAGCTATAAATCTCTGCTCTCCCTGTTAAGCGCCTGGGAGGAGGGAGAGGAACTGGCCACAGCTGACAGTAATGGGTCCCATTAAATTGTCGCTTTTAAAGAGACTCTAAAACGAGCACAAACTTGCTTCATAAGCATTTGATCAGTGTCCCTGACACCAGGCAATGGCAGACCCTGCTCACGTGCACTGGCTGGGGGCTGCTGGCTCTCCCCTCCGGCACTGGGTTCTGAATAGCTGGAGTGAAATCACTGACTGCATTTACAGCCAACCAAATCTACATTTTTGGCACTACATGCAACTGTGTCTCACCTTATAATTTATGTATCCATTATTCTAGACAGGGGATCCAGAAACAATATACTTTTTCCCTCTAAAGTATAAGTATTATGATCCAGTTTTTATTGCATAGTAACTTTTCCCACTAAAATATATTAAATGAGAAATTTTAAGCATGGCCACATGAAATCATAAGGGACTTTATATACAAAAATGTTTTTCTACTTCTCAGCTGTCTCCTGAATTGAGCTGTGGAAATTGTGGGGGCTCCTTCTTATTATCAAAAGGAAGAACAATTTATGAGTAGGGACTCTGAATATTTGGCAAAGCAGCTGCAGCAGCATATCAGTTAAACAGTTTCTACCAACATAACAAAAGTACCAATTACACAACTGGGTGTGTGACTTCTTTAAGACTGTAAGTTTTCATAACTGGAGTACTGAGATGCACAGGTGTCACATCTAGAGGTGTCCCCTGTATATGGAAAGTTCCTCTGAAAGAGTAAGAATAATATGAAACAGGAAGAAGAACACAACATGTATGTGATTTACATGATTCTCAGGAGACGAGGTATCCATATTTCAAGATCAGAGCAAAATCTAGATACAAAGAGGGAAAGATTGGCACATAGCTGTAATCTCAACTTGGTCAGTTTCTGCTCTTTTGAATCAGCGCTCGAAAGTGAAAGATTTTTTTTTTAGTAAGGCATTTGTTTTGTTTTACAGGGTGAAGAAAAAGAAGAATGTATATAATAAACAAATTGGATAAAGAATCTCTAAAGCTGACTTCATTGGAAATACTGAATCTCAGAAAATTACATCCAGTTGTCTTTTCTGCTACAGCAACAGACAAAGACCAGCTCCACAAATCTGAACAGCTCTGAGACCCATGGTGCAAATTCAATTGCACTCCATTTCCAGAAGAATCTAAAGCAAATACCCCTCTAGGAAATTTACTCAAAGGAGAACTTCATTCAGGATTAGAAAGAACCTCTGTTTCCATTATCAGGTCAGTTAGTAAGCGCAGATGGCAATGGAAGGCCACTTTCCAAGGCCAAAGTATTCCTGCAAATTGGGAAGCTGACCATTTACAAACTGGGTGATGGTTTACAATAACCAGAAAATATAGATAAGTGTATCTTTCAAAATAAATTCCAAAATTGTAGCAAACAAAGAGCATCTGAATATCTACTTAATATGTCAGTGTGAGCAGAATTAGATAATGATTAATTCCATTTCTACCATTATGAAACCCCCTAATTTTGGATTTACTTCTCTAAGATGTGCCAATCAGAAAGGTTTTAAGTACTTGCTAAGAAAAACTAAAACTACAATCTGAAAAGATGCCTAAAGCAAGCACAGCCGTAACCTCAACCATCTTACCAGCACCAAAATCACTCAGACAGAACTACTCTTGGCAAGCTATTCTACTCTTTTTATCTCCAGGCACTTTCTTATGGGGTGCAGCAAGCTATCCTGAATCTAAATTCAACAAATCAATTGTATATCCTTCTCTATTAACTTCTCATTAACCAGACTTTATTTTAAAGTTTCAGAGTTCGAAAATGAAAGCTAGTTCATTGTAGTTTTATACATTTGTAATTGCATAAATATGGCACAGTATAATACAAAAAGTAGGCTAGTACTGTTATCAGAAAAACTCAGAGTATTTAATTTCTGAGATGTTTGCTCTGATATGCCTATTTCCTTTCCTGGATTACCTCTGCAAACAGTACTTTTAAAGATCATATTATAAAGTCTTGTGTTAAATATGGTGAAAAGCCGCATTTTTTCCTACACTTGTACAATTTGCAGGGTGTGTACAGGACAGCCTGTACTCTACAACTATAATTAAAGGCCACATGTGGTCCTTAAACTAATGGAGAGGTATGAAACAGATTGACAAGGTGAGAACAAAATACAAGGGTTTTCCCTCTTTCTAGTGAAGAAAATTGAAAAAGTAAAACCCCTTAGAACCTAGTGACAGGAAAATAAAAACACACTCCACATTCCCTGCATGCAAACCCAAGGACATCTCAGCAGGTAAGTTTGCCAACCTGGATTGCAGCCCGCCTGCTTCTGGAGTCCCTGGTCGGTACCTCACGGCGTGATTTGCATAGACAGCAATTTTACACGTGCATATAATTTACTTAATTCTGCTGAAGGTGTTGTAAACCACACACACATTACTGATCCGGTGTGAGCCTGAGCTCTCTCAGCCATTTGCTAATAAGCCACAACAGCTATGGGCAGGTGAAAGCTGGACAGAAATGTGACAAATACATCTACAAGGACCCTTCATCATCCACCTTGGTGAGAAACCGTGATTCAACTCCAGTAACATGTCAATACACATAAAAATTTGAAGCTTCTTCTTTTTACAGTGTATATTTTGAGCTAAAGAAAGGTATAGACACTGCCAAAAGAGTAAGACTCAACAATTTTAGTTTATTAATAATAACAGTGAAAAACCTGTGATTATTATGGACTGGTTAGTGGTCAAAGACCCTGAAAAGATATGCAAGGTCAGCAGGCATGAAGGCTACATTTATATTAGGAAATGCTCTTGGAACAGTCACAGGCACTATGGCTTGCTGGCATAGGATGGGAAAGTCCACATCTACCTTAGTCAACTCCTTTGGCCTCTGAAATGGGATAGTTGCACCCAAACTGTACACAGGGGATTCCTGCCTGCAGGAGGAACACTACTTGGTACCAGAAACCTTCCAGGTACACAGCACAGCAAAGCTGTGCCCCAAAATGTGGCTGATCACAACACATCAGAGTTCAAGAGTCAGACACTGCTGTTCTTTTTTGAGAAAGCCTTCACTGATGGTATCAGGAATTTTATGAGAGAAGGGAGTGCAAGAATTAAGCCAAACAATTATACATCGTTATTTGACAGTTCATGGAAAATCAGAGAGTTTTCCAGTTCCTGTTTCCACAAGACATTAGCCCTTGTGCTCACAAATAAGTGGAGCAGCGGGGTTAGCACAGTTAGAAAGTTGATTTGGGATAATCTCTGTGCTTTCATAGCATCAGCATGGTTGCCAGAAAAAATTACAGTAATTAGTGAAAAACAACTATTCTCACAGCTTAAGATGAACCCCTGGTCTATGACAAGACCACGGGCAGGATAAGAGGAAGATTAGCTGTGGATGTATGCACTGTACCCTCATAGAGACAACAGCTGCTCTTGGTCCGTCTCTGCTCCAGAAGCCCAGTGCAGGGGAGCAGCTGAGCTGTAACCCACAACCTGGGTCCAAAGCACTGGAAAGTGTACATAGCACACAACACAATTTACATTTCTTCTATCTGTCATAGTTAGCAAGTAGTTTTATTTCTTCATTCATGGCATTCGCACAACCCAGAGAGAGATTTTAATAAATCTGGTAAGAAAACATTTTTGTTCCGGATCCCATCTATTTCATCGTGTTTGCTTGCTCTCAGAGTGCTTCCAATTAATATATGCTTCCCCACATTAAAATTTTTGAAACAAATTCAGGATTTGTCAGAAGTTTTATCTTCCAAACAACAACAACAAAAAAAAAATCAAGAACTTACTGAAACAGATACCACCTTTTTCACAGGGCATCTGGATTTCCTGGGTTTGTTATTTGAAAAGCTAAAATTTCAAGGATGGCATTAAAACAATCAGGTCTCCTCTGAGAGCACAAAATGAATAAAATTTTCAGGTTTTCAGTACTACATTTAAAGCAGTTGCATCTCATTTAGTGTCTTTCTGCATATGGCACAGCTTTCTGCAAATGAATGGCTTGGAATGTTGCTATGCTGCGAAGTGCTTACAGTTTAAGATCAGATTATATTAATAGTATGCAGAAATGTATTTCAAAATACATTTTTCACCTTCTAAAAAGTATTGTTGATTTAACTGAAACTAGGAGCAATTTTCCGTGATTTGAAGCATTTTTCATAGCTGTGCACGGATGACAGCATGCATCTCTACTGCTGGCACTGTCACTAATACAGCCTAAATGGAGACGAATACAGCCTGATCATTCAAGCTGGTCTAGATTTTTCTTGGAACCTTACAGAAGCTTTTCCAACTGCATTGCTGCAAACAATGTTACTTCTTTCCCTGATACAAATCATACCGTGCACATATTTTCCAAGTTTGCATTTCTTACTTTCTGTTTCAGTTGCAGGTGATTAAAACATGCCGAGAAAACAAAACCAAACAAATACATGGAATGTTAGTGAGCTAGTTTTATGAAGTGTGCTTTTATTTTTTATTGCTAAGTAGCTGAGAAAATTCTATGTCTGGATCCTTAATTCCTTGTAAAGGGGCATAAATATAGGCTTAAATATAATTATATTATAGCTAGAAGCTAACATGTGCAAGAGTGGTGTTATCAAAAAGAACTGCTGCTTAAGATCCCTCCACAATCCCAGAACTGCCTAAGAAAATGCAAATCTGTTCTCACATGATGTAAGAGACATTATTAAAAGGAAAAGGCATCTGTCCCAAAGGACACTGTCCCATAAAGGAAACTTTTTTATAACAATCCATAAAATATTTTAGGTCTCTCAGCAACATTTCTCGCAGACCAAAGCATAATATCATAGAATCATGATATCATTTAGGGTGGAAATAATATTCTTGCCATCAAACTTCAAACAAATAAATAAAATGAAAGCCAGATCCTCTCTCTCTCTCTCTCTCTCTCCCTGTAGCATTTTGTAAGCCAGTTGTCGTACCAATGCTGATCAGGGATTCACGGCCTGCAACAGGGAAACCCCAAGCCCCTCAGCATCCAGAGGGACATAACCAAGGGGAACATCATCTCAGAGAACACTAACACAGTTGTGCTTGAGCACCTAACCCAAAGGCTCATGGGGACAGGCTGTTCTGGAGGGTGACCCAGAGCAGATCTGGTTTAAATGCTTTGAATTAGCAAAGAGCTTCTCTCTCTCTTAACAGACTGCAGAAAGCCCAGCCTTCAAAGTTAGGCAAGCAATTTTGGGCCTCAAGTTGAGTGGTGGGACTGCCTCACACTGCATCTGTAAGTGATTAAGTCAAAACCGTAATAAAATGACAGCTTTTCTCCTAAGCTTAACATCTTAAGCTTAACAGCAAATTTGGATAAAGCAAAAACTTTCATTTTCTCTCTTTTCTTTTTTTCCCCTATGTGTATTTTATCTTTTTTGGGGAGTCAGTCCTACAAAATTAGAGAACTAAATGTCAAGGTTTGTATCAATGCCTACTTTTCCACACTGCTTCAAGTCTTTGGCATAATAAAAATATATATTTGAGTCAGGAACATGTCAAACAAATAGACATATTTTCATAGCTGAAGATTTTTGAAAATACATTAAATGTGGCTACCCTTTTAATTTAATGATCCCACATTAGATGTGATTCTATATGAAAACTCTGATGGAAGGAAAGCTACCCTTATTTTATGATAAAAGCCAACTTGGGATCACTCGGTATTGAAGCAGATTTATCTACGTTTTTGTCTGTTAGCATCAATAACAGGCAGAGAGGCATCTTCATCATTCAGACAAAACTGCTGGACCGTAAACCTACCCTCTTACACGCTGCGCTGTCTTCTCCCATGAAACTGCTCTAGGCATCTTTGCTGCCCACCGAATTCAAGCCAGTAATCTGGGCAGGACTGTCAGCAGAGGAATGCCGTCTTTTAAATGCCCAGAACAAGAGACAAGGCTTTCAGAGACAGCTGAAGCTGCCAGAACACCAGCTTCTCCTCCTCACCCACACAATGATGGCATTGTGTGGGGAATCCAGCCCACTACTCTCAGTCCCCCTTTCTGCAAACCCGGCCACAACAACGACTCAAGTCAGGACCAAAGAGCTGAGTTTTTGGTGACAGCCAGCCCTATAACCACTTGCACCAGCTGGATAAATCCAAATTGCTCATTTTCTATGGAATTTGTTTGCGTGCTATCTAGCAACACCCAGAGACTGGGGGAAAAAAAAAAAAAGAAAGATCTCAGAAGTCTATAACTGAGGTCATGAAACAACACAAGTAGATTCCAAAACCCACCTCTGAAATGCCACGCAGTTTACAAAATGGAAAAGCTGTAAATAAGCTGAATATTGTCAATGCACTGTTTTACACATAAAAAGATGGACTGTCTCTGGAATTTTTCTTACAAAATACAAGTACACTGTGAAGATCGGTTTGATTTTGGAACTCTAACACATACACAAAGCCAATGACCAGCTATGAGGCTTTTGTGTTTTGTGTAACACCCAGAAATAAACACAAAGGCATGTTTTTGGGTTGTTTTTTTTTTACCACTTTGAAACTCTCACTGTGGTTCACAAGTGCCTTGCATGAAATACTCCATCCTCTAAAAACCTTAAATGATTAGTATATCAACACAAGCCACAGAACAGTCTTTCCACTACAGCACAGTACTGAAGACTCCGGTAGTGAATAAGACAGCAGGGTCACTAAAGCATTTGGCAAAGGAGGTTAGGAGGTTGTTCCCAGGTACCTGAAAAAATAATAACCAAGGATGACAGTGAGTGGGAAAAGAGTGGGAAAAGAGGAAGGGAAGACAGGAGAAGGCACCAATCCCATGTGAGAAGACCACAGCAATGGTCTGACAATGAAGGCAGCTGAAGCCAGATTCTCAGATTCTGGAGGAAAAATGACAAGAGATCAGGTAAAATAGAATACTGCAGATCAGAAATGATGTCATCACGACATGATGTCTGAAAGAACTGAGATTAGAGTTGGTGATGGCACAAAGAGAGGATGGAAAGTCCTGTGTCCAAGATAGCAGTGAGGTGAGCAAGACGACCCACCAGGGAAAGATGGGAGGGGAGAAGTCAGAGATAGGGGTACTTTGGAAATCATCCACGGGTTGGTGCCAGCTGAGGAAAGATAAAATTTACAGCGCAGTGTTGCCCAAAGTGAACATCACAAGGTCATAGCTACCATGTACAGCTCTCCAAGGGCTCCTGGCTGGAAGGGTCTCAATTAAAAATACACCTCTTCTGAGCAGAATATTGCCATGACATCCTCCATTGGTCTACCATAAAAGAGGTCAGTAAACAACTCTTTTTTAAATAGAAAACCGAACAACTGAACCTTGGGGAATAGCATCAGGAAGTGGATAAAGAACCATTTAAGGAGATATTGAAAAAACAGTAAATAAAGTAGGATGAGAATCTAAAGAGTCCAGAAAGCCAGGAAAAAGAAAGCCTGATGAATCAAAGGCGGCCATCAACCCAAAACCTGGAGGAAAGAAAACTGTTCTTTGCATTAGATGATGACTACCAATGATCACTGTGGCAGCAGCTTCACTGGAGCTCAAAGGAAAAAGGCAAAAGAGAAGGAAACAGAGAGAAAACGAGAAGAAAATCAACGGAAAGCCAGCACAGAAAAACAAAAAGATCAGGGTCCTAATTAGATAAGTATGATGTGAGCAGAGTTTTCCATTTGTGTTCCCCTTGGGAAACAAGACTGCCAGGAGTTCAAAATGAAAGGTAAATGAGTCAGAAAGGAAAAAAGGAAAAGGACCTCAGAACCGAGGAAGGTGCAAATGCAGGAGGAAAAATGAGTGAATTAAGGATTAAACATCACAGAACGGAGATTGCAAATTGGGTGAAGAAAGAAGCAGGGATAAGAGAAGTAAAAAAGGAGAAAACTGCAACATGGTCAGATGAAAAGAGAAAGAAAGGGATTGGCTGATATTTTAGCCTAGCTTCTTACGGAATGAGGTTGCCTCTCCTCATCCCAACAGCTTCTAAACACGCTGGTCAGCTTCAGTGACAAATCTTGAAGAAAACAGAGCTCTTTGGAATTGCATGGAAACGTGTCTTCAAGGTAAAGGGGTAATAAATTTGAGTTTCCTCACCACACAGAAGGCCGTAACACAGATTCTTCCTTATTATTATTGCTCCCTTGATTCATCAGAGAAACAGCATGAAATTGCAGCTCCATACCAAGCAGAAGCCTTCAGTGAAACAAAGGCTCTCTAATAAACTTAGGATAATCAACTGAAAGGCAGAGATCCACAGGAAATAAGGCTTCCTCAAGCAGCAGAACTCAATTCTCAGTGCTTATTGAAACTTGAAAAGCAACTGACTATTTTTTTGTATGAAGAAGGCTGGAGAGAGAAGAGGTGCATGAAGAACTGATACTGAGAACAGAGGGTGAAAGTAGACTTGGAAACAGGAAGGAGCCTGTATGGATACAAATCAGAAGTTCAAGGTGGCAGTTTTCTTGAGGTACAGGACCAATAGCTGATGACAGTGTGAAAGCAAGTGTAAAGATGAAGGAAAAGAAAAATAAACCAAACAGTCAAAAAGGGTAACGTTCTTCAGAGAAAGAGTGGAAAATGGCAACACAAGTTTCTGAGGCAGCCTCTGGTGTTGCAGTCTGCTGTCTGCTCTCTGCTGACATCCAGCTCACCACTTCTGTTGACCTGAAAGCTCAGACAACTTTCAACAGCAAATGTAGTACCTGACTGTCCACCAAAGGGCCCAGTAGTTAATTCAGCAGCCACATCATGTTCTTGCCATTTTCTGGCATTCACTAAGAAATTTGATTCAATCCATGGAAGAGATTCCATAAAACCTTAGTCCAACCTGTTGAAGAGCATCAACAAATCCAAATATTACCAGTCTCAAGCAGCCAAGTTACTGCTTTGGAATCTTGTTATTTCCCATAGACTGACAGGTTTTGTATGTGACTAATCTTTTTTTCTTCTTCTTTTAACAGCAGATATCGCTAATTGCTGAATTACCCCATCTTGCAAATGAGCAAATAAGTGAGTATGATTTTTTTGTTGTTGTTGAGTAATGGCTAACACATTACAAGATGGATTGCCTCATGTATTGACAAGTGTGATCTTGCTTTAATTATTTATGAAAATGCTTTGCGGTAGGCCAGTGAAAGTCCTACAGTGTACTTTTGCATATTTTTCAAAAATAATGAACTCTTAGGGACACGTGTCCTTTCTGCCACGGTCTGCAATTATGTCCGTGCTTAGAGGTAACATGTGGGTGAGCAAGTGACACCACCACCATCTGCATGTTAGCATCTGAGTATGATGAGATTTCCTACTTAAGGAAATCAGCTACAGCCTATTCTTTCCATAGTTCTTCCTAAGAGACATTCAAATTTTGATAGTTTTGTGGCATCTAAAAGAAAAAAAATACAGAAAAGACATCCAAGAAAAACCTCAATACCAGTAAGAAGTTCTAAAACTGAGGTGAGATTAAGAAGTTACTTTCACTAATTCAGTATCAACAGTTATAAAATAGGAAGGAAACCAGATTTCACTACTTTAGTTTTTTGTCTAATGACACAAACCCAGGACTACGATATTTTATGTAAGTACAAAAGGCCACTAGCATGAAAGAAGCTGAAGGTTCAAAGGATAAAGTAAAAATGACTAACTACACACTATCTGAAAAATATAACTTTTCACAAAAATAAACCAGCAAAATGCCTTTTGTTAATTTATTCTAAGACCTTTATTTATATGGATATAGCACCTGTCACATTTTCGGCATGCATTAGTACTGTACTAAACACTACACATCTATTTTAAGCTAAAGGATGAAAATCATAGGTCTTTTCTTTAAATGTTAAGAAAGATCATTGCACTAGGGTATGCTAACAAATTTAACTCTGAGAGCATCTGCCTTGTGATACCTTTTCTTTAGAATTTTTCACTCCACCTTCTTCTTTGTGTGCATGGAAGTGCACACTGTTCACTGTGTGCACACCTGCAACTACTGTCACACAAACGTGGTGTAGCTGACATTGCTTCCCTGCCGGGTATCTCCTCTTCAGACATTCTCTACTTTTGAGTGGTGTATTTTGTTACTGCATCCTATGGACAGTCATCAATTCATGCTCTGACAATCACAGCACTGGAAGGCAGCTGGCAGATGTGCCAGCAATGAAGTCTGACAGATCAAATTTTGCAAACACAAACCTGCTAATCCTCAAATTCCCAAATTGATCTGAGATAAGTTACATAGTTAGAGACTACACCAAAATTTTCCAGATGATCAGATCCTGTTCCCAAATTCCACCCCCTGGGTACAGAGAGGTAGCAGCACACAGAAAAAGGACAAGAGCAGCCAAGGGCCGTGTGAGATCTCAGGGAATATCTGACCTACAGATGTACAATGAAGAGTCTCAAAAAGTTTTCAATTTATTCTTTGATTATGTCTACATCTATGACCACACTCTCATGCCAGTCAGTACTTAAGGAAGTCCCTGAAAGACATATTTGACAGAAGTTATGAAGGGAATTAATTCCAAGAGTGATGGTAATTTACTTCCCTTTAGTCATGAATCAGAATTAATTCACACAAGAAAGTAACAGCTGTATTTGAAGACAATCGAGTCACACCAAACTGTGTTGCTTTATCCCTCTCCTAAGATGAAATGCAGTCCTATAAAAGGAAAGGGAGATGATGGCACTCACCTTACATCCCTCACAAGCACTGACACCATAGTGATATCCGGATGACTTGTCTTGACAAACAAAACAGGGCTTGTAAACACGAGGGGGTGGAAGTGGTGAAGGAGGGCTCGGAACAAGTTCCTCAGAACTGGTGCTCTGAGTTTCAACTGCTACAAAAGAAAAAAAAAAAAATTGAATGATTCATAATAATTTTGAATAAATTACTATATATAACCATATTATTAGTATCAAGCTGGCCCATATCTTCTTTGCATAATAAACATTAATTTGTCTTTCCTAGTAAAATTTAAAGGGAGCTAAGCAAGGCAAATAAAGGCAGGACCACATCCTACAGCCTCAAAATTATATTTTAAAGTACCCAATGGTTTACATGTAGGGCATGAATCTTACCAGGCTCCAACTTCGGGCTCATGTTCTGGTTTTAGCCTATTGAATTTTATGGCATCCATGTGTGCAGGTTGGATATCAGCCTTTAAAGGGAAACTGTGGCATGTACCCTTGTAATTGGTACCTAATCTTGGGAGAGTTTTTTAATCTCTTGCCTTTTTCTACAAAAGGTAACACCTCCAATATGCAATTCTGACCTAGCAGGGTAGCAGCACGTATCAAGATATATGTAGAGTGTGAGACCTGAAGTGAAAATTACCTAAACAAGTTGTCCTTTTTTTTTTTTAAAACCGGTAAAACTAGCACAACCCAGCAATACTTCCTTACCTACCTTAAGGACCTGTAACATCAGGAAACCTCACTGAGAAAAAGCTACTTATATATTATGACCCCACATCCCCTTATTACCTTAATATTTCTAGACAGTCATTTGTTTTTAGCCTGTTGAAAAGCCAGTTACCCCTTTCAGGGAAAGGACGTGAAAGCTCTACGATGCACGATAAGACATGTGAACTACATCTTTCCAAAACATCTGCATTAGTTTTCTGTGATATGCTGTCATCATTCCTCACATTTATTGTGGGTGTGCAATACATTTTCATGTTTCACCTAGCCGTCTGCTGCTTCTTAGATAAATCCCTCTAACTTTTCAACAGATATACAGGAATGACAAGATCTGCGAACTCGGATCTATCCAGAAATATTAGGCACCATCAGCAGAGCTAAATCTCCAGAGTACTAACAGCAGGCCCTAAAGAATATTACTCAATGGAAAATTCTTAGACAAGATTTACTGTACATGATATTTTTCAGATTACAATGATGATACATTTGTATTAAACTCATGATTCATTGTCAACTCGTGTTGCAGAATTCACAGAGGGCATCACAGCACATGAGGCAACCTCTGATTACTGGTGAGAGAAAGGCCACTTTTTGCCATTTTTCCTTGGGTTAAGCTAGTATTAACTTCAAGGACAGACACTTCTTGAGAAGAAAATAAATGCTAGAGTAAAGTATGAAGGGCTCTGATCTAAGCAAAGAAATACTTTTCCAATGGGACCAATTTATTTCTATATCTAACAATAAGGAGGCTGTGAAAAAACAGGGAAGTAAAATGAGCAAAATAACATGGCTACATAAATTGTGACATTAAGACAATGTCCAGAACTATACTCATCTTTTTCAATATTAAATAAACCGAACTTGGCAAACATCTACATGTTCCTACTGCACCAAGAAAACTTTAATGAAGCTTTTTCTTAATGAAAACTCATATGAGAATGATCATTTCTTTTCAACAGTAATTTTTGATATTTAAGAGAGACAGAGAGTGGTCTGTTATTGATCTCTGCACAGCCACCCAGCTTGAATCAATAATCTATTAGTACTTCTAAATTAAAGTTAGATTCATCAAATGCCCTTGAGAAGCCTCAAACATTCCTTTCCTTATTTCATGCTCGTACATGAATTATGGTGGCTTCCAACGAGTCTATGGAATGATAAAATTTTAGCTTTAAAACTCCAATACCAGCAGACAATGTGTTTTGTATTAGCTCATTCAACTCTCCTGGTCCATCTAAAAGGCAGTTTTTAGGCTCCCCATGGGAAAACAAGGTTGTGTCATTCAATAAAACAACTGCGCTCCTGCAATCCTTCTGTGATTTCAGTTTGGGGAAAGCAGCCTTTGAGGAATAATACTGATACACTTCTGTTTATTCATAATTTCATCCTGAACAAGCACCAGCATCCAATAGTAGTGTTCCAACCACAAACAGTATTGTACACCAGAGAGGTCTGTCAAGCACTGTGGAAACGAGCTGGTGATACCCAGAAGAGATTATGCAACCAACTCAATTCATAAATACGCAACACAGCAAGCGAAGTGTTGAAGGTACTGCTAGAGAATATTTTTCAGAACAATTTGAAAAGGTATACAATAAGGAAAGAGCCAACGGAAATCAGAAGATCCTCCCTAAAACACCCATATATATGTGCCACTCAAAGGACTAAATCTACTAAACACAATACTTGCATCAACTGAATAACTCTCTAGAGAGTTTGGGTTTTTGGTTGGTCAGTTTGGGGGGTTTTATTTGGGTTTTTCTTTTTTTTTTTGGGGGGGGGGAGGTTGTTGGTGGGTTTTTGTATAAGAAAACCTAGTTTGGGCACATTCACTTTTTATCACAGGCAAGGTGTGCAGTTTTCTGGAGAGGGCTTGAACCCAGGTTATACATGCCTGACTCTTACTCCAGTTTCTGACTTACTATTCTTCCTTGGATTTAGCTTTTTTAACTCTTTATTTGAAAATGCATGCAGTGCCTGTGCAGAAGTCCTCTGCAGGCATTTGTACCAACTCATACTCAGCAGGTACAAAGAATTATTTTTGCAATATGTTGACAGCTAATGGATGCATGACAGCAGAAGCTGCTTTCTTCTGTGCATGTCTACACAAGCAACAAGGGAAAAAAAAAAGGATGGGGGGTGGACAGTTGACTTTTCCAGAAGAAGCATTTTTATAGCAGTCTTACAATTTTAGGAAGAATTCAAGGGGAAAAAAAAGAGAGTGAAAAAAAATGCAGCTGCTTTCCGTGCCCTGCCTTCTCATCCTGTGGGATGTGACACTTCAGGATCCCTACTCACCTGAGACAACAGAGCCTCGGTGCTGTCACCCAACACCTGAATGCAGCTTAAGCACACAGGGACTCTCAAACAATCGGTCACTTCACAATTCCTAAGATGTCTGAAATTTTTCTAAAGGTTAGATAAAGTAGCAGATAAGATCTTTAAAAGCACAGCGTGCTTTCTGAGAGCTAATTTACTGCCAGCTAAACCGTGTTGACAGATGGAGAAGGTATTTTATTTTGAGACCAACTAGAAGCAGGCAGGCACCGCAAAATGCCTCATGTTCTCCTAGAAACTTAGATTATTAAGCTTGCATGTTAATGCACACTTTGGATAGTTGAGTTTTAAAAGAATAAGAAGTTGTAAAGCAAATGGCATTTCCTGGATAGCCTCAAGGGAATTTTGAATACTGAGCTCAGGGTCCCTGGTGGGAAGCAGCAATTTCAGCTAATTAGGGTGAATAGCAAAGTGTTGCATTTGGTCAAAACATTCTGTTAACCCTCATTTTTGTTGGCACCAACAAGAGTCTGGATTTTTTGCCTTTTCTTTTTTTTTTTTTTTTGTGAATTCACTGCAGGAGTGCAAGGCACTCAGCTCACATACATTAGGCAGAAAGTCAAAGGAAACGCCAAAGTTCAACTAAAGTACAAGTAATTAGAACCAGATTCTCTGCTGCTTGTATGTGTGCATTTGATTGTAGAAGTTATTTATAAGCCTCCAAACATTTGAAAAAATAACTATATACTGTAGATCATTTAATTTTTATGTCTCGTCTGGAAAAAAAAAGTCTGCTTTTAATCATCTTCCAGGAAAGAGCCAGGAACTGGGAAAGTGGGTCTCAATTGTTTCAATACAAATTTCTCTCTTTCATGTGCCACATAAAACTATACTATAAAATTAAATCCAAAATATCATTGACTTTGCCCCCCCTCCAATTTTTTTTTAATAAAAAACTTCTTTGAATTTGTCATGCTTAAATAGTTTGCATTGTTATGAGGGCTTGGGTTTTTTTAAACTCTTGTTTGGAAGACAGACAAGGGGAGAAGAAAAAAAAAAGAGTGAGAGACAAAGAAAACATTATCGTGGAGACTTGCCAGCCTTGACTTAGTAACCTGGCCATGACCCTCCAGCGAGTGTGTGTTTGACCCGGTCACACATGACTCTAGCTGCGTACTGTTGCTGGGTTATAAGTCCCAGATATTTTTACCATATATACAACAGGTGGGGATCACAGACAACAGAAAGAGGAAAACAAAGTCTCCCCTTGTGGGAAGACTCCCATTTTCTCCCTTGCAAAGAAAAGAGCACAAAGCAAAGAAGTTGTGCTACTACTTCAGTACCGGCACTTGCTGTGCTGGTCGTTGTTTTTCCCGAGGGGGTGGACGCACGGAGGTGGAGTGGGCTGAGGGCACGAGGACCGAGGAAAAGGCTCAGGGGAAGCCATGTGCAAACATTAATCAACACAGAACAAATTATCACAGTCAAAAATCTTTCCTTACAGAGACGGGTATGCATCGAAGTTCAGGAAAGAATGCTTTTTATTATAAGTGAACACAACATACTTGGATTAAAAAATACAAAAACTTCAGATTGAGATATTATTACCAGGATTTTCAGAAGTACCTAAGAAAGTTTGTTTTCCACATTTGAGGGTTTCTTTTTTATGTCTTCATAGCTGCACACATCTGCCTTAAAGCTATGATGTTAAATATATTTATTCTATTTTAATTCTTGGTTACAATTTTTCCAGCATTAAATTTAATCAAGTCATGCATCTCTACAAGACTATCCTTAAAAAAAGGGTGGTATTCTGGATGAAAGGGAAAGAAACCCTCTAAAGCCTATGGGTTTGCATTTAGTCTGAAAAGGGGCATTCTACTTTCAACAGGGACATCAGAAGATGAAACGCTATGACCTTGTTTCTTTTTGAGGGTGCCAAATCAAAAATGATCCTTTTCTGTTATTTTAAAAGCTAATACAGTATCTAACAGGTTTTCACTATGTGCTGCTCAGGATTCATACAGTATGATTAAAATATCAACAGAAGTAGAAAGAGGTAAAGTTTACAGAGCTCAGAAGCCAAATCTGCAAGGACCGGACTAATGGACAAAACTGCATGCAAGGTCACCTAAAAGGAGTCTCAGACCCAGGGCACTTGGAGGGCCATGCAAAGGGCACAGGCTGCTGCTGCCAAAATTATCTCAGACAAGGGTGCAAGTCCCGATAGGCGCAGCCGAGTTGGCAGGAGTTCTCTAAAGCTGAAGTACTTTTGCTGCTACAACTCTTGTCAGCTGCAGAGCAATAAGGACAGCTGGCTTCTGTCCCCAAGCATCTGGGAGAAGAGGGGTCCTGCTGAACTCTGCCCTCCGCCTCGGAGTACAAGAAGCAGTGGGGCACACTCTCTGCTCCGATATCCTCACCCTAACGAAGTTCCGAGTACAAATTCGGCCATTGCTCCCCTGCAGCCAGACATACCATCAGGACAATATTTTCTTCCCCCACCCTTCTGCAACTCATGCATTTAGACAGTGTACTATTTTGGGCAGGGCTTCAGAATATGCTGTACAGTAACTGGCGCTGCAGGACCTTCCAGTGCTACTCCAATTCAAATAAAGGTAATTATCATGATCCTGCCAAGTCAAAAGATATTTGAGAGAATGAACCCTGAAAGGCCTCCACAGCCTTAAGGGGAGACATTACTTGCAAAGCAGGTCCTCAGAGTGCTTTTGTTTTAACTATTGCAGCATTTCAATGTTAAAACAAAGACTAAATTTAAAGTATGATTTAAAAAAAAAACCAAAACCAACTTCTTCATATTCAACAAATGCCTTTGCTGTATATATACCAAGTTGTATTTGTCAACTGGAATGACAGAAAAAAAGTGTTTACACTCATCTCCTGCATCTTCCCCAGGTTTAGAACTGGGAGAGAGCGAGCTGCATCATATTCCTTCATGCCTTTCATCAACAAAATTGCCAAGTTTCAATTGCAAATCTGTAATGTTAACCAGCAGAGTCATGTAACATAAGTCAGTGGAGTCAGTGGAGTCAGTGGATACTGATCTTGGCCATAAAACAGGAGTGTAGCCCTTTGAAACCTGTATTCATATCACGTGATTAGGGCCAAGAAATAGTTTAGTATCCTACTACCAGCATAGCAGAGCTCTCCAGATTTTTTTGCTGTAAGTCAGATGACAACAGCATCTATCTTCTGGTTATTTTTCTGTTCTACTCTCATAATATAATTCCTGTTACTTAGCAGCTAACTTCTTCACAGATTTTATTATTCCCCAAATAATCTTTATCAGTTGCCCAGTGAAGAGTAGGGATCATTTTGTAACATATTTTTCTGTTATGACACAATCTGGCCTCTTTATTAATCCATTAGTTAAACATGGCAATTCAGTCACCTGACTTTATGCTGGCATTTAATAAGGCACTTCAGGAGCCCCACCTGCCAGGACATCTTCTGGAGTGACATTCCTGAACAGATTCCCTGAGTGACTCTCCTCAGGCCCTGCTGTCCCGGGCCACACAGCAACACCAGCACTGCTTCTGGTTCTGCCATATTTAGCAGCGTGAAAGATCCTGCTCTCTTTTACCTATCTGATCCACAAGCATGGTCCCTGCCACTTCAGTATGTGAATAATCCATGAGCATTCATATTTTTATGTTTGTAACACCTAAGTGAGATAAGGCAAGAGCTATTCTTACTTTACAGATAGGAAACAGAAGCCCTGACAGTGAAAGAGCTTTATTTGCTTGCATCATAAATTCCTAGAAAAATGCAAGCAGTACCCAACTGGGATTTTCAACAGCAACTGAGAACCCAGCTGTCTACAGCACTAAGCAGTGTCCCCAAAATATAGCTTTACATGTCCTGCCCGAGGTTTCACATGGGATACATGACAAAGCAGGGAACTCTGTTAAGTCTGTGCTCAGTCCCTCTATTGCAGGGGCTCTGAAGCACCCCCAAGTCTGCACGCGCACCCCACTCACCTGCCCACTGTGAGGCAGGGCAGGACTGGGTGCCTCCTGCCTCCAAGAACCACTGCTGCTGCCAGCAGGGAACTTGAGAGAGATGATGAAAGCCTTGCCTTCATTTTCTGATCTCCACAGCCAGCTGAGAATCAGCTTTCTAAAAGCTACCACCATACGTACAATTACACAGGAATGCCCCAGCAGGGAATTGACTTGCCTGAGAGAAATCCTGAATCCTCTCCTGAAGGCACCTCAGCAGCACCTGTGCATGTGGATGCTGTGTACCACACAGGCATAAGTAACACCAGAAACTGCAGCAAAATCCTCTACTCTTGACTGTACTGTCCAAGCCTCACATACCACCAAGATGTTAAGTCTGAATCTAGTACGTTAGTCTTACAAATTGAGTACACATGACCTGAAAATCACCAACACACAATCAGGTATTTCCGAAAGAAAACACCCTAAAAAACTTTTTTCTGAAACTGCTGCATCTTTTTGTTGTGTCCCACAGGTACACAGGGGGAGCTGTCACTGCGAGTACTTTTGGTGCTTCTCCCAGCAGAGCCATGACTTTTGGCAACTACATACTCTACACACGTATTTACTACAGCTAGCAGCAAAGGATAACGAGGAGGCTGCAGCTGCTCCATAGGTTTGCAATTCCTGGTTCTCAAGCACCAGCTCCACTAAACCCCGAGGTAGTATATATAACTAACATCACCTTTTCAAAGAAAATTATACTGCTTTTCAGGCTGATTTTTTTTTTTCAAAGCAGTTCTGCATTTGGGTTTATGTGTCCATATAGCCAGAGAGACGCATTTACACCTGAGCAAACGTGGAAAACAGAAAGCTTGTCAGGATTAATTATATCAGGGCCAAGAACTGCATCTGGTTATACCTGTGTTACTCTCAAGACAGCGAGACTTAATGACGTGCTAGTAACTGAGAACAGGAGCGTCTTTCGCTAAATAAATGGCCAGGCAGACACCAGGAGTGAGCCAGGGTGAAAGTAAGAGTAGAGACAGGATGGCCGCAGGGTTTGGCAGGCAGAGTTTACAGGGCAGCAGCTCATCACTTTGTATTAGGAGCCTACCTTCGAAATGAAAAAGAAAACATGTTAAATGAAAAAAATAAATCGTATGGAAAACTGAAGAAAAACATCCGAAAGATGCTAGCTCTGTAGTTTTTTCAGGTCGGTGATTTTCTGCCTGTCCATTGCCATGCAAAACCACATCAGTCTCAAGTGAAAATTCCGCATCACTGCAAAACTGAAAAATAGGATCTTCTTTAAAAAAAAATACATAATTGTGCCATCATCTGCATGAAGGTAAATTTTCCTTTAAAAATTAAGTTTTCTCACAATTCAGGCCCTGGCTGCTTCACCTGTGAATTCCTATGGTCAGATCCTTACGCGGAATAAAGTGGCATAGGCAAAGAAGAGACACAAATGTATAGAGGATGAGAACTCTGACCTCTTTATTCTTTATTTATGAAAATGAAGCCTATTTCTGTGGCCTATTGATACAAATGTGGTGTAACAAATTCAGTGCTTTCCCTACAGGATCTAAAATTTTTTAGAAAGGCCCATTGTAAGGAAAGAAACACTTAAAAATAAAAGGGGTCTGACTTTTTTTTTCAGCTATGTTTTATGGTGTTGCTACTCCACTGATTCTTAAAAAGACTCTTGACTTGTAAACATAAATGGGAGAAAAGCCAGATCCAGTATCATGAGTAAGAAATGAAAATTGCAAGGGCAATGAAATAGTTGCTATAACCTCTACACACATTCAGATATTTTACTAAGTCATAAAAAATACATTTATAGTTATTAAATGTTTTATAGTGTTTCAAGGATTTTTATTTTTAAGTCTTTTCAAGCATTGAAACAGAATAATTCAGAGTATTATTCTAAAGGAATTATTTTATTCTTCAAAACTCACCTCCTGTCCAAGTTGGTATTAGTTTTTGGTATAACTGTTCCTGCCAAATAAATTTTTTATTTTCTATATACTCAACATATCTTGTGACACTATTCATCATGACTTTTTGCTGTGGCTTGAATCCAGCAAGAAAAGGAGTGTTTTAATATCTTTAATCATGTAATACTATTACACAGTTATTCAGTACCACATGGACAAAATAAAACTATTGTGCTCTCTTTGGAAATGCCATAAAACTGACTTGCTGTGTAGTATTTTACATATCATTTCATTTCTCGAATTTTAGGACCATTAGTTCAGAACATTTTGATCTTTAAGTGTTTTCAAACCTTAAAATTAATAGAGTGACTCAACAAGAGCCAATTCAGTGATCAAAACTACTTCAAGTTAGTAGAGTAGCAGTTAAAATGCTTATCATTACAATTAATTTGTATTACAGCCACACTGCTGGATATAACTAATTGATTTATATACCCTCCTTTCTATACCCATTTACAATGGCAATTATGAACTCCATCACATATGTTTAAATGGGTTACATTAGAACATTATCTAGAAACTAGACTGCTGAGCTTAAAATCCTCCAGCACAGGTAAATTCTTCATTAATGGGTATGTTATCAACTCACTACAAATGGCCTATAACCTTTTAGGCAGCACACGGTACTAATATTTTACTTTTCATGGGCAGTTGGAGGTTGGCTCCAATGATGAGCTCCACTGCTATCTTTAATTGTTTTTAAAATTGCATATTATAGGCAGCAATAAACACAAATTAGTATTATACCATCCACAGCTTTTCTGCAAGGCACGGTTTCTATAAACAAGTTAAAAGGCATACATCTGTAAATAATAAGTATAAGTATGCTGAATTTAATGAATAAGGGCAGTAAAAGAAATTGAACAGTAGGGGTTCAGCAATTAGAGTAACTGCCCATTTTATTAAAAATGTATTGTTTCCAGCTTTCACTTCAGAAGGCTTTTATTGCTTTGCTAATTCTAAGTTTTGATTTCCTTTGAGAAGGATGTCTAACTCTTTATTTTTCTTTGACAGCCCCGTCACACAGCACTCTACTTTTTTACAAGGCAATGGACAACCGTGAAGCTTTCTATCTCCTTGCTCGGGATCTCACTCTCGGGCCGTCGCGGCAGACCTTTGTTTGGCGTTATGCCACCCAGAGGTATGATTCCTTATCGAGTAAGGTTTCATGCCACAACGCAGCTGGGATGAAACCTGCTGAACCAGCACACCCCAGGCAGCCACCCTTCGGCCCCTTCCCAGAGGTTACCAACACTCTGGCAGAGTGGGGAGGGGAAGAGCACGCTTCCAGCTTCCCAGCCATGCCCCTGCAACCCAGGGCCATTCGCTGAAGCTGGCAAGGCTCAGGCCACGAAATGGAGCCATGAGTTTCCTGCTGCCATTCAGCAGCAGCCTCCTGCAAGAGGACAGGGCAGTGTGCAGACTGGGAGAGGCAAAGGTAGCTTCTCAAACCAAGCAGATATCCCAGTACCTGTCTCCCATGCCCCAGCATCACTGCAGTGAACCCCTGGGCTATCTTTGCTTGTGTATGTATGTTTTACATCCATGTAGCTCACTTTCCAAGTAAGTGTTAAGACTATTCCTTACACTAGCCTAATTGCACTCATGTTGCTGCTCTGCTGCAGCTGTGGGGGTATAATTAAAACAATCCATTATTTCCATTTAGACATGACACAATAACAGGAGAAATATGGCTTTCATCACTTGAACTTATCTGCAAATAGAAGGACAGTCAGACCAAAACTTAACCTTTCTGACATCCTACAGCGCACGCACATTTGCAACATCTGAGACCAAAACAGGGACATACTCTGCCCTCCTTCATCCCCTCAGCATGCCAGACTAGGACAGTGCAGTACAAAGAGCAGCTCACCCCAACATTTCTGATGCTAATGCAAGTAATTCCAGTTTATGGAATATTTAAGAACTTTGTCACTATCTTTTGAGAGAGCAAATAAAATACAGAGGTTACCAAGCTCTAATGCTCACCTGAGAGGAATTTCAGTATTTTTGAATTGAATACCTGCCAGACAAAAAATGGTAACACAGTGGGGAAGGCAACATGAAAACTAAGACACTACCAAATTTCCTATCCTTGTAATTCACAGCACCTTGACATTAACTTTATAAAATAGTTTGATCTGTTTTTTGGGGTTTTTCTTCCCTTTCAACTTTCCATCAGCACAGTTAACATGGCAAACATCCCTCTGCCCCTCTCACAGTAGGCCCAGCAAAAGCCAAAATCTGGGAAGGAGCATGGTGTCCCAGAGCCAACTGGTAGCAGTGCTCCTGACTGTGGCTCAGAGCACACTCCCACACTCTGCCTAGAAGATCGAAGATCAATAAAATAAGACACTCAAAAGAGCCTGGAGACAAGATGAGTACCGTGGCTGGAGGGCACATTTTCCAATATTCTGTTTTTCTATTCTCTACCTGCAGAAGATTTTCCTATTAAACCCTTGGAGTGAGGAATGCTCTTAATTTTACCTGGATGTTGTCTGTCATTGCCACTCTCACTTGGAAGAAAAAAAATATGCACACACCGTACTTCAGGAAAACACTAATGTGCTAACAGTATTTCCTAGTCACCTGGTCTTTCTTATTCAATAGCTACCTTCAACAGTGACCTTTTTTTTTCCCAGATAAGCTACTCACAACTGACCACAATATCCCAGCCTTGCAAACAGGAAAAATGTCAGCCATACTTTATATAGAATATGACAAAAAGAAAGTACTCTGTTTCCAAAGAACTGAAAAAACAACATCCAGTCCTAGCAGCTGACGTCCCAAGAAACTTAATGCAAAACATGCTCTAGAAAAGTGAAGTTACTTTTCCCCTATGAGATTAAAATCCAGAAGATCTCTGGTTACTGTACTCTAATAATTTTTAAATGTCTATATTATGAATAACCACTATTATACAATGCATATAATTATGTTTCATAAACCAGACTTTTTTTAGGGGGAAAAAACTCCATTTCCTGCCATGTTTGAGAGATTTGGGCCAGTATTTTCTGAGAAATTAGGCTAATTTTTACAAATGCTTTTCCAGTTGTCACAGTTCATTCAATGCCACCTTCCCAAACTTTCTGAAGGACTGCTTTAGTGCCTCTGCTGATACCCAGAGGATCCTGAAGCCACAGCAAAGTATTACTGACAACACACCAAGGCTATTTAAAAAATGTAGATAGCTGTGAAACTCTGTAAGACTACCCATTTCACTTGAAGGTCCAGAAAACCTCCAACCTGTGGCACCAGTATTTCAATGAGTCACTGCGACAAGGCAGAGCAGCCATTTTAAGGAATTAGTAAAATCAGCAGTGGAGGGTTGTTGGTTAGAAATGATTACTTTTAGTTTCTTACTATTTGCACAAGTCTGACAACTGCACAGCTGCATAGAACTGCCCCAAACTGTAACATAAACTAGGCAAGCTTTCCACAAAGTTTAGTATGCTTTCCATTACTTCCCATTCTGAGGTCTGATCCTGTTTTGCTTTTCATTACATGGACAATCAGAAATTTTGGGAAATTTTCCTAGTTCTTTTCCCACACTTTACCCACCAGACACAAGTTTGTCATCCAAAGAGGACAACCTATAAAAACAGTAATTTTAAAAAAGTGTAACCTGTGATCTCAAGGGATGCTCCCTAAGAAAACTCAGCTCTGACCACCTTACCCTGGGACCAGACAATCCCAGTGGGACAGGGGCACACTTTGGAAAGCTCTCATACCACCCAGGAACAGGGAGACCCTGCTGTTTCATGGCACCCCCGGCATTTGCAAACCAGTTTGCCTGATCACTGCCTTCTATTATTTCCTGAAATAAGCAGGGCCCCAGTGAACAATTAGAGCTTTCAATAAATAATCTGTAAGCACATTCATTTGATTTACTGTTATTTGATACAGCAGTTAGTTTCAATGGGGCAGTTACTATTGATCACTTAAAGTACTACAGACAAACATGAAACACTTCCAGAACTCCATGGATTATTACTCTTTATCTGCCACTCATCTGGGTTACTTGTAATGGTTGTGAAATTTAAAATCAATAACAACAATTAGTGTTTGTTATACTCTGAGGAATGAATCATGTGAAATATGTTTTGTTACAAAAATGAAAGGCTGGAGAGCTTGCTAACACAAAAGACTCTTGCAAGTAGCAAAACTCTAAAATAATTTATCTTGGTATTAGAGTTTCCAATAAAGGGAGTAAAGAAAATTAAAAACAGGTATTTTAAATGCACACAGAAGTATACACACAATTATAAAAAGGTATTGGTAGGATTTTCAACTAAACTGGTGAGAAAGATGCACCCAAGTTTTCCTTAGAAAATTCCACTACAAGCCCTACAATTTCATACTTCTTGACCTCTACAGGAGTTTGGGTTGTTAACCACGGCAGGATTTGCTCTTATATAGATAACTGAAGATATAGGAAAAGGTCTGACTCCTCTTCCCACTTTACTGGAGATTATCACCAAAAAAAAAAAGGTATCTAAATGTAAGAAATCAGTTCAAACTGAAATTAATAAAGCTGGAAACTAACTTTCAGGTATATATGTTGAAAAACACCTTTTATCTTCAGATTCACATAAATAAGTTGTGACTCTAATGAAATGGATGGCTGGAAATAACAGTATTTTGAGATCTCTGATAAAGTAGTAATTCTACATAATTAAAATGCAAAACAATAAGAGAAATATTTTATCATTAAACTGTAACCAGAGCTCTGCGTGAAATCATCCATTCAGAAGACTTGTTTTTCATCAATTATTTGTTATTTATCTGATGTAAATATAAGAAGGTCTAATTAAAATGTATGACTCCTTATGCAGCTTCTTGTCATTAAGACCAATGAAAGCATTCTGAAGACCATAATGAAATAATTATGTTTGCCTTTAAGAATCCTCTTCAACAACACATGGCAGTACCACACTAAATTAAAACATCAGGAACTAAATTTCTCTTGCATCTATTTCCATTTTCACTAATTATACCCCCAAGCTTTCCAATAGACCAGGCCCTAAAATTCTTTTGAAGCTGAAAGAGCCTAAGGAACAGCAACCTTTTCATAGTAATGGACTTTGAAGAAGAAACAAAGGTAACGCAGCCCTGGAAGGATTAATATTTCAAATAGAGTTATCATGTGAAAATATGTGTTTATTTGAAAAATGGGGAAAAGATTGTTGATAAAAAGCCAAATATGTGTTCCAAGGAAACCAATACTCTGATTTAATCTCATTTAATTGCGTCATTCCTTCCTAACCTCTTTTCGTCAGAATATTTTCTTGTTCTGCACAGAAATTCAAGTTAGCAAAAGCATAACAAACACAGTACTACTGGGCAGTGCCAGTGTACCATGCTGTAACTGAGCTCTGCTTCCACATTTTGGGGAAGGTGAAAACAGCCCCTGTGAACAATTGCAGTGTTCATAATGGACTCCATTCCAGGGAGAAGGGAACAGCTATTTTCCCAAACTGCCTCCAGACATGCAGTGCTTCCTAACACACAGTTCGTGCTTTAACCACAAAAGTCTTGCAGGACCTCTCCAAAACACAGAGAAAAGAAAGGATTCGGATAAGGAAGAGGAAAAAAAAAAAACCACAGAAGGATATGAGTCAGCTCTGACTTTCTGACTTCTTGCAGGCAGCTGAAGGCTTCTTTTCAAAACTTCAGGGAGATAATGGGTCCTTCTTGGTGTGGTCTCAGAGAAGTGAATGTGGCAATACGTGCAATGCATAGAAAGATGAGCAGTTCGCATACCTAACCTGCACAGCATGTGCCTATATGTGCAACTAGAAAAACACAGCTGGAATGTGCTCTCCAAACGGAGAGAGGAAGGCAGAGGTTCACTAGGGGATGAAGACTTGGGAAAAGTAGCTTCCCCTGTTAGCCCCCCCTATCAAAGACACTGAAAGACATAGGTGATTTGCCATTTGTTCTGCACTTTACACCTTAGTGTTCAAAGTGTGGAGTGAAATCAGAAAGATCTTTATAAAGTCCAAGACCTTCCTGCTAACTTCTAAGGAGGATTTGACATATACCCTCATCCAGTAACTAATAAAATTTCTTCCACAACTGAATGAAAAGAGGCAACTCAAACAACAAAGCAGTACAAAGGATTAATCTGCAAGATGAGGGGAAAAAGGAAAAACCTCCTCAGACCACAAGTTGAAAGGCAGTAGTGTGAACAACGGCTTAAAACCAAAGAAAGAACCCCCAAGCTCAGGACCCGATCTTAACAATAAAAAAGTTCACCCATGTGTGGCATTTTAGCCAGTCCTTTGACTTGTGCCCTAAGCCAAAAACCACAGGCTGGTGGATCAGTGAGGGTGGATCTCTGTGAACGAGGGAAAGTCTGTGGAGAAGTTAGGATCTCTGATTAGAGCAACCCAGACAGGAGTGCAAAATCCTCGGAGAGAGTCAAGCTTTGGGGGGCACAGGCGCTTCCCCGCGCCTAAACCAAGGTCCTGGGGGAGGCATCTGCCTGCACATCCACAGCCCTTGCCCAGGGGGAGGTCTGGGTGTCAGGTATCGCCAGATGGCACTGTGACACAGTTTTCCAACTCCTTTTTCTTCATGTCCGAGTGAATGTTCAGTCTTGGAAAGACAGGCAACCCTGGTCTTCTTGTGAGTTTTTGAGTAGAAGATGAGGAATTAAAGTGGCAGAGGAGCCTGTTTCCTGCCCAGGGTTCTGCCCACAGCCAGTCCCTGAGCAACAGTGCTGGAGGCTCCGAGACCCCCGAAAGCCAGGGCACAGCTGCGCCGCGCCTGAACACCTCTGTCCCACGTTGGTATTTGTGAACAAGTGAAATACTTAAATCAACTCAGATGCTGTTACATTCACTTATCATGCAAGAACCTAGAAATCCTCCTGGTATCAGTCACCAGCTGGCAGAGGAGTGATTCTGGTACAAGACTGGAAGATGCAGGAAGTCTCGTAGGAGATGAGATATGCGCCTCTATATGATGCACTGCTGTGCCATCAGCCAGTCTGGCAGAGAGGACCACCAGAGTGGTTTAATGGCCACTTCAGGAATTACCTCAAGCTGCATTCAGATTAAAAAAAAAAATAAATTTCAGGGTCCAAGAAACTTTTTGTGTTCTTTAACTCTTTTGGTGAGGTGGGGTTTATTTTTGGTTGGTTTTCTTTTGATTTGTTTTGGGGTTTTTTTTGGGGGGCAGTTGTTTTGGTTTGGTTTTGGGGAGGGGGTAATTGAACCATTTCTTCCACTGTTACTATCTTACAGGCACAAATGGCTTTCTATAATCAAAGCACCCATTGAAGGAAATCTGTGTTAAATCAAACCGTGGTTTTTGTCTCCAGTTGGTGCAACACTGGTCAACCTGTTCAATTGTTCCACACCTCTGCTACACATCTTTAAAAGAAGAGTGATCCGTCTTTCTTTTTAAGAAGAGATGTTGGATGTTCATTGTGCTGAACATCCAGCACAGTGACATGAACTTTTACTGGTACTTCCTAAAAGTACTGGCACATAAATGCACATAAATACACTAAAGGCTCACTCACACAACCATTCTGTGTCTGAAACTCTTATTAAAATCAAGGGTGGAGGGTTGAGTGCATTTAAGTGCTTCACTAGATAAGGTTGTAAAAGACAAAGACACACTTAATTTGTCATTTTATTGTTCAAAGATCCTTGCTAAAAATACAATGTGAGCCTAGAGAAAAATATTATGGTTCAATGGAAAGAGATCCTCCCAACCATTAAAAGAAACTAAGCGGCGCTAAAAAACCTCTTTGCTGTGAGACATTTCTCTGCTTTTTTTCTTAGGGGATGCACTTAGAGGGTAAAATGTAAGTCACTGAAAGTGCATAAAACGGAAATCCTTCCAAACTATGGATGGACTTTAACATCATGTCCTTAGTGGTGAAGATCCAGAGCACTCTGAGAATTTATAAATACTCATTCAAGCTTTCACCTATTAAACCTATACAAGTGTCGCCCGCATGTGTATATTTAACTTGCATAGTTTTATAATATTCAGTTTATATATGGTATAAGCAGGGGAAAGAAAAATCACCTTGTCCAAGGGGAACAGAAGGTATATTATACACTTTGTGTCCAGGATTCTTTAACACAGAGTTGCTGGATTACATTTCCATCTCTCTTAACAAAAGTATTTGAAGAAGCTGCAAGGCTCAAACAGAACACTAAAAGAAAGTGGGGTCAGTTATATAAGTGCTAGCACTAGTTTGTTAAAAGTTTTTTTCCTACGCACTCCCAAATAAAGGGACAAAGAAGTGAACATTGTGGGAATGTGTTTCTAAACCACATGATATCCTTATCAGATTGTCATGTACAAGGGAGGTTCTCACACAGGGACCCCATGCTGGTGAGCTGCCCTGTCACATGATGCAAGTTCTACGCTCCTATTCAGATTACTAAAATGAGTTGAAGAAAGCTAGATTTCCCCTCCTCCCTCCCCCCCCAAATAAGCAAAATGCAGTGACCAAAGTCATATTAATTCCCTGCCACTGGGAAAGCAATCCTGAGCAGCTGCAAATGATAAGTGAGTATATGAAGAAGATAATCTAGCTATTAAAATCTATACCACAATTAATATCTGCTGAGCAGACTTTATTGCAGAGAAGCAAACAGAGAATTGGAGAAACCTGTGAGTCAGAAAAAATACAAGGAAAAAAACTCAGTTGATGTGTAAATTTATGGAAAGAGAGTAATATATCTTTATAAGCAAGTCCTACTTTGTCATATAAGTGTCTCTATTTTCACTGGTGATGTTGTGAACACTGCCACTGAATTACTTTTTCAGGTAGTTTGGGGGAAGTGGAACAGTCCTGTAAACATTTTTAATATTAAATGAAGGTTTTAAGTAGTATTTGATCATTCAAATACATGGCCTGTTTTAAAAAGTGCTGAGGGAGCTCCTAGATGCTCAACATATTTGGAAATGAAGCCGTGAAATATGGATTCAGGATGCTAACTTTAGGCTACTGTTTCTGACATTCTTAACTTTTGAAACACGTTTGCTCACGCAACGACAAATTAATAAAATCCCAGACCTTAGATTATTTTTTAAAAGACAGTTTAAAATCCATGGTTTTGGATACAAGTTGTTTACAGGTTACAATTAGGAGGAACAGCTAAGATTACTGTGACCAAAAAACTGCACAGAATCATTTCCACATTATATCAGATTGTTTCTTTTACACCTGGAATATGGTTCTCATAAAAAGGCGGCAGCAGTAAGACATCACCCCTGGTTTACCTGCTAGAAAACCCAGTTTTGTTACCCTCCTGTCTGTACTTTTTCCTGAAGCACAGAGAAAATGATTATTCTGTTACTTTAGAACAGTTTTGAGCATTTTTCAGCTTGTATTTTCGTGGATCCATTTGGTTTGAAAGGGCTTGGGTTTCAGCAAGAAGTGGCATGGGTCACAGTGCATGGGGACAGACTTCATGCACATGAGCAAAGGTCAAAATCAATCATAGCTTTGTATTTCCAGGCCTATTACTTTTGGCAGTTTACCCTGCCAGAAGGGGCTAAAATATTTGCCTCCCAAAAGGAGTAAACATCAATAGGGGGCAGGAATATAATCAGCTTCTCAACCACTCAGCAATGAGAAATGAGGGTAAAGGATCCCCTCCTCACTGCAGCCACTAAGCCATCTAAATGTTAGATGCAACATTTTCAGCAAAAAGTTGAAAGATTTCACAGCACAGTGACTTGAAAAGGACAATAGGCCTATTTAGGCAATTATATTATGCAGGCTTTGTTATTAGGCAGCCCTGCTCAGCCCCAGAAAGTCTGGATAATCAAAAGTGTCCAAGTACAGGAAGGGGAAAAGTACAACCCCACCCTCCCGCACAGCCGCTGCCAGGACCTCTGGATTTGAAGGGTAAAGTCTATTTACCGAAGTTCCTTGGCCATTTTATACATCAACTGATATCCTTCCTCGTGGGGCTGCGTGCTACAGCCTAGCAAAGCTCTGGAAAGCCCTCTGAAACCACAACTAATTTGGCCCCAGCCGCCCGCCCCTGTAAATTCACTGCTCAGAAGCTGCTGCCAGCCCCCCAGGCAGAGACTGTGAGGGGAGAGGGATGCTCCCCCCCGGCTCGCACGCATACCAGGGCCGGTCCCCAGGGCCAAACAGATCTGGAAACTCATCACAGCTGTGCTCTGCTTTTGAGGTCTCAATAGGACGGGGCATAGCGTGGCTGGCCGCGGCAGACAGCAGTCCTTCCGAGCACAATGTCCCTTTCACAGCCCCGCTCCCAAATCTAAATGCTGGCTGTGTAACACAGCCGCACTTCATCGGCCGCGTAAAGGGCGGTATATAAACGAGACCTGAGCAAAACCAGTCACTTGGCGTGTTTCGGGGAGGCGGGCCCGCAATCCGCCGAGCAGGGCGCCTCGCTCCCCGGGCGCCCCCGAGCTAAGCCCCTCGGCTTGGCCGGGCTGCGGGGCTGGCGTGACGCACACATGGTTAACAAAAACCGCTCAGCAGTAAGTAGGGATTTAACTGGATGTGAGGATGACTAACTTCGCTGTCTGAAACACTATCTCCCTCTTTCAACTCCTTCACTTCACCGTAGCCCTCTTCAAGGCATCGCCTCAGCAGCCTGGCTTTGTTCTGACAAGTTGCACCTTTGCTGCACAGACTCATTAGGCAAACAGGGAGTCACCCAAAGATACATTGCTTTTCCTCCAAGCTTATCCCACCCTGACTTCACCAGCGAATGCCTCTCATCATTTTTGTCTGCAGGAGTTTCTGACAGTGGTGCGTGTCCATTAGAGTTTTCCTGTGCCAGCAGCCAAATCAGACTAACTGCATCACAGTCGATGTAGAGAATAGTTTTCCCCTTTCAGTTATTTTGGAAGAAAAATATCTCTACACAATTTTTTTTTTTTTAATGAAGTGGATCAGAAACAAACATTTCTTCATCACATATTTCAGAGCATTAAGCTAGACATATAAAAATTTAAACAAAGACTCTATCCCTAAGCAAACCAGTCCTAGCGATTTAGCTGTAAAGTTTATAGATGAACTTTAAAGAAAATAACCTGGTTCAAACAGATCTTGCCTTCTGGGCACTAGCAAACACACCTGCAGCAATTTGATACTTGGGAATGCAGATTACAAGTCCTTCACTTCAAAATGTTTGTTTTTTAATTCAGAAAGATGAAAGAAAATAAAGTAGTGTGCTTTTTTTTTTTTTGAACACAGATGTTTCCAGTGCTCACAGGGAATGGGAACCTGACCCAAACATTGCAATAATCCAGAATTTTGAAGGAAAACGCATGCTTTCTGGAGTCCCATCTTCATGAACTTTCTGAAAGTTAATACCTGCTAGCTCCTCTCTAAGCAAACACTTCCTACCAAACTGAAATGAGAACTGTATACTACACGAGCCTCAACATCCCAGTGTGTTCTGCTGCCATGTCCATAACTTTTTCCTTCATCAAATTTTTTATGCTTCTAACCCTAAGGAAATGCAGTAGGCAGTAGTCATCTACTTGATATAATTAGCTGAAACACTACATAATGCCAAACAAACTTACTCTTGTTTTGGGCCTGCTCATTTGGTTTTTTGCCTGTTTAATTAATGAAGACTAATGAAGACTTTTTTTAATAGGCTTTTCCAAGGTCAGATCTCCGTTCTTTGCAGCTCCTCTCTCAGGACCTGTCCTGTTCCCACTTCTGCAGTATTTAGTTAGCTCATGTTTCACCAAAAGTTACTGGTTTTCTCTCAGTATTTGTTGCCACTGCACTACGAGGGTGCAAAATATCCTAACTTACTTAAGAAACTATAAATTACTCTTTCTCGCAATCTTAACTCTTTTGCCCTCTTAAAAACTATCCTTGTCTAATTTGATTATACCGACCTGATTTTTATCTTATGACAAAAGAAGCGAGAACAAATTACGATTAAAAGTGCCGTTGGTTCTAGTCCCATTTCTGACTCCACAATTTTCTTTGCAAACAAATAATTCCATTTTAAATCTACAACAATATAACTAGAATCACATAAGACATAAACTCACATGAGTGCAAAATCAGGGGTTTTTTGCGTTCTTGTAACACACCGCGCAATATGCAGTGGCTAACAGTTGCGTTGCAAACCCAGGGCAGGTTTTTCCTCCCACAGGGGAGAGGAAAAAAATACCACACAAGTTAAGGTCATGTTTGGGTTGCGTCTTATCCTCTATTTTTACTTTGCAGACCCTCGTGGACTAGAAAATTCATGATGCTGCAGGAGTGCACTAGCTTAGTGAATTGTAACAGGATTAACGTACGGAAGATGTGCTGAAGTTGGAGACCTACAGCATTCTGCCCTAAACCCTGCAATGGCCAATTTTGCCAGCATTTCAGCTGAAACCCCGATGCTGTCTGGGATTGTTACTGGCCTGCTCTGAGTTTGCACTATCCATGTACTATTCCCTCAACAACCATTTACCTTTTACTCTACAATCATGTCTCTATCGAAGCAATATTTCTAAGGCCTAAGGCAACGGCTGCAGGTGTACGGCTTTTTTTTGCAGAGCCAAAAATAAAATAACAAATTAAACCAAAAAAACCCTAACATACTTCTGACAATTACAAAATTTGATTTATTATTACATTACATTAAATCACAGAGGTCTTCTTAAAAATGGAGAATCAGGAAATGCTAGAGTTAGAATTAAACATTGCTATCTTTGTATTTATAAGCACTGAAGCAACCCTTAAACTATTAAAAGCTTTCTGGAACACGAAAATTCTAGTTCTGCCATATTTTCATGAGATGCAAGATAAAAATCTTACACTTTGAGAGAATTTTAGAATCTTAGGATTTCATAATCCTTTTATATATTTACTCATGCATAAACTGCTTACACTTTCTTCAAAACTGAAAACAAAATCTGCTCTAAGATTTCAAACAGAAATCTTAATTTGGACTCTAACTGAATTGTTTTTCCACATTTCTATACCATTAACTTTCACAGTTCAAATTACAGCCACTGTATTATGATTCAGGTTTCGGCCTGATTTTAAATTCCCATGCAGTGAAGATTAATCCTACTGCTTACAAAGTTACAAGACTGGATTCCTGAACACATTTTCCTGTATTTTTATTTACTCTTGTTAATATGAGTTTCTTTGATTAGCTAAACTTTCCTGTTATCAACACTTGTCTCTTATCACAGGCCCTAGGCAAATGACATATTTACCACTCATTCCATTCTGATAAGGGTAATCCTGTGTTTAACTTGCCCAAGAACAAACACCATATATTTTGTTTTTAAGAATCCTGCTTCAAGGTATTAACAACATACAAGAGAAAGAGCAGGACATTTTAAAGCCAGAAGTTATTTAAAGAATATTTTGCGAGTGTAAGCTTTTAAAGACAGTATATATGCCTCCTACTTCAGGAAAGTTTATTTAATTCCAAGTTTCCGCAGTATCACCACTGAAGTTATACTAAAGTTTAAGCCACGAAAGGAGGAAAACGCATTTTTAGTAAACCATCTGGTTTGGATTTTTGCTTTTGCTAACTGAAGCTCTCCCATAGCTAGTAACACTATTTTGAAGTAAAAGCTTTGTTTCATATTTTGTTTGAAGCATTTTGAAAAAAGTGCGAAGAAAACAAATATCCCATGCTGAACTTCACAGTCTCCTTTTAATTGTAAAGACATCAAAACATTTGCAGTGTTGTAGGCTGGTAGTCACTGATTTTTACAATTCTGTTTTCATTACTCAACCCACACAAATGTCATATGGTGTCTGAAAACTTTTGAGCCGAGTGAAACACGCTGTTTCACCAAACACCGTTAAATTTATTTTTCAATTACCCACTCCACCCCTTTGAAATGTCGAAGGGAGAACTCTTCTAATTCCTAGTTAACTTTTTAACCTACCGCAAAACAGAAATTTGCAACAGCATTACACAGTTAATGGTGTACTGAAGTGCCTGAGAGTGTGCTAAAAACATTTTGATAGATAGCCAAGTCATTTATCTAAATCGCCGTCAGAGCAGTGAAGCATCCTGCAAGCTTTTAAGCATAGTATAAGGTGATGTTTTCTGGCACTTTTTGTCATTTCTCAAACTTGAAACTGGGGAGTTAAAATACTGCTATTGTTTATCATTTATATATTTCAGCAACAATCAAGACCCTATAACATAATAATACATTTTCAGAAGTGTCCTACCACTAACTCTCACTCCTCTGTTAACAGTGCATCGCTGTCTGAATCTCAAGGTATAGAAATAATTGATGGTTAAACTCAAAGGGTGTTCACAGTAAGTAGTTTTCTAGCAAAACAGCAACTTCTTAGAGCAACAAAGTGAAGAAGAAAGGTGGCAGCAAGGTCAGTACAAAGAAATATTGCCTTTTCTTTGGAAACTTCTAACTACTGTCTGATTTTTGGAATGGCATCTACCCACTGCAATTCCCCATCTTTGCAAGAACTGTAGAGATCAACATTTTAATTGCTTGGCTGCTCTGCTAAAATGCACTTCAAGAAAACATGCATCCTGATTATCAAATGTGCTACAAAACTAGATTAAGGAGGGGAAAAAAAAAGCTACTACAGAGATGTTATGTAAATTCGTCCTTCACTGGTTGGAGTTTTGCAAGTATTTGCTGTATTACATTACGATTTTATGTGTTTCTGTTTGGCTCCACAACTGTTGTTAGGATCAATATGCCACATGAGAAGGGATAAACAGAAAGAAGTCCGGTGCTTCTTTCCTTTTTCCTCTCTTGCCAAAAGGAGGAAAAAAAAGCTTGCAAACCACATTTTGCACAAAAACTCACCCCACCCCTCATTACCTCGGCGCTTAATTACCAGTCTTTCTTTTTTAAATACATGCAAGTAAATAAATATATTAAATAATAACAACAACAACAACAATAATTACAATAAGAGTAATTGCTTTAAAGTGGAAAAATAACAGTTGGGACCTACATTGAGCACTGTGCCGGTGTTGCCACTCTGTTTGTGCCAATCCACTGAAGCATGCTTTGAGAGCCTTCTCCTGGAGCATGCAGGAAGACGGACTCGCAGTGTAGAAATCCAGCATCTGAGCAGGGCTCACTGCTAGAACGTCCATACAGTCAAACATGATTCCCCCTGCACAGAATGCCTGCAAAAGTGCTTTCCTCTAGGTGTGGAGGAAAATGGCACATAAAAGTACACCCAACTCCATCAAACTCTGCCCCTTTTTTGGCACGTAGGCTGTTGGTCTTTTTCCCAGACCAGAATCATGAATTATGACAGACAACACAGCTAAAAGCCTGTAATTGATCCAAATGATCATTTACCATTTTCCAGGCTGCCCAGCCAATCCAGCAAGATGGGGGGATGCGAGCCGCATTCCAAGTTTTAGCTACCATCAATTTCCCCCCAAAATTTCTTGAGAGTCAGTCCAGCTCCTGGGGCGCTCGCCGGGTGTGTGCCGCGTCCCACGCCGTGCCAATCGCCCACCTCCCCGGGATAAAACAGCTCCGGTGGAGGCTCGGGATCCCCCTCGGCCGTGAATAGATGCTTCTGCCTCTGAACAGCTCACTTCCTACTACTTGTGTCACAGGGAATGAAAGATTGAATTGCCTAATATATGCGAGTGAACTTTCCGTGAACCCTTCCCAGGCTGCTAACCTTCAAATGACCCAAGCGGTCTGACATCACCAGCTCCCAGGATTCTCACACGCCTTCACAACTCCCAGCAGCCCTGCAAAAAAGCCAGGCAGGCCGGCGGGCGGGCAGGCAAAGGCGAGCCCCAGCCCTGCCGGAGTCGCCCCGCGGCCGCCGAGCGGGCGGGTGCGGACGGGGAGCGCAACTTACAAAAAGATCCAAAATAATAAAGTAATTAAAAAAAAAAACCAAAACCAACAAAAAAGCCCCCACAACATCGAGGAGGAGGGGAAGGGGGTGGGAAGTAAAACAGCGATGTTTTCAGCGGTTGTAGGGAACGGAGATTTTGAAAATTCCAGCTCAATTTGCTTAAAGTTCTGTGCCCCCCCTCCCTCCCTCGCACACACACACATTCCTTTCCTCCCCGGAGAGGCCACGAGCGAGGCGCAGGCGCTGCCGCTGTTCCACAGCCAGGGACACGGGCTTCGCCCCAGCTGCTGGGCTGGCGGGCTGGGCTGGGAGCAGCCTCATCCTGGCGCTGCCCCGGCACACGCCCGCAGGGACCCCGCTCAATGCCACCCGCGGGGACCCCGCTCAATACCACTCGCAGGGCCGATGGCCGGTGCCAGCCCCGCTCCCAGCGGGGAACCGCAGGGGCCCGTCCCTCCTGGGCGGGGGGGCGGCCAGGCCCCATCTCTCCGCACCATCCATCCCTCACCCTGGCTCCTAAGTCACCCAGCGCTCCCTCGCTGCCCCGATGGGTCAGATTCGGTACTGCCCGGGAGGGGCTGTCCCCACCACTGAGCCCAGGGCAGGAAGCAGCCACGCATCCCCTCTTCTCCCTCCCAGCCCCGCCGCCGCCGGGTCCTGCCTGTCTCTGATTAGCAGAGAGGGGCTGGGGCCGCTCGTGTGGCCCCGGAGGGGCTGTATCAGCTTTCAGAGGGCTAATGAGCCCCAGCTCCCCGGGAGGGGAGAAAGGCCACGAGCTAATCCGTGGGGAACAGGACCCAGCCCAGGGTGCTGAGCGGGGAGACCTCCCTGGGGCAGGCGGCCCCGGCCAAGCCCTCACAGCCACTCTGAAGGCAAGGGGCTGCTCCCACCCACTAAGGTCTGTGCTAAACCACACTGCCGACAGCCCTCCCTCATGGCCGGAGTAGGTGTCAAAGCCTTGCCAAGTCTGTGGCCACGATGCCACAGCCAGCCCTGTGCGGGCCCACCACTTGCATGAAGCCAGCAGAGAGCTCGGTGCTTTTTAGGTAGTTAACTACCTTCTCCAAAATCTTGCTCACCGAGAAAGACTCCATGGAGGCTTCCACCAGTCCTTATTCCTACGGACAATTTAAAAATTAAAAACAACAGCCTGGAAACATTCCCTCCGCCCCAATGGAAAGGACACGAGCTCAATAACCACATGCATGCTTTCATTTTAAATGAATAAGCCAAGCCACCTCAGCCCCAGCAGAGTGAGCGTCATCCAGGAGCAAGGCACACAGGAGCCTTGCTTCCCCGCTCCAAAGCAAGCTCGGGTGCAGAAACTAGAAAACGGAACGCTTGATTATTGCCAGTTTCTTGCAAAGCCCAAGGTGGAAGTCGGGCAGAGAGGGGCACACTGAGCAGGCATGGCACACCACTGGCGACCGTAAAGAAATGCTGGAGAGAGACTCACCCTGGGACCTGCGCAGCGACTTTAATGGATGTGGTGTCCCCTCTCCACAAAAAGTCCTTTGATGAACCGAAAGCTCTCTGACAATGCCTGCAGATTGTATTAACAAAACTTTTCACACAGATTCAAGAATTAAAAAAAAAAAAAACCAAACCACAAAACAAATCTCCCACACAGCACACGCACTTGTTCCCTGAAACTGATATACCCACATTGAAAACCAGCGGCCAGCAAAAAGACCTGCTGCAATCTGGAAGCGAATCCTTTAGAACAGATTAAAACAAAAGCTTTTCTTAGCCTCCTTCCCCCCTCAACGGGAGAGCTGTAGTTGTCCCTGCAGCAGGCAGCCTCTCTTTCCCTCTTCCCTTCAGGCAGAAGAGTTACAAATGCTGGAGTTTAACAGCGTCTTTTTAAAGGACTTTTTAAGGACTTTCTCAACCCTTTGGGGTGTCCTCCCCCAGCCTGAACTCCTGCAGTTGAAGAAGCCCCTGACACTCTCTAATCCAAAATTTATGCACAGCATACGCTTACTGAAAAAGCCATCCTTCAGGGAAGGCTTGTTTAAACTATTTCAGCACAGCAAAACAGTGTTTGTTGCATAAAAATAGCCAAGTGGAAAAGTGGCTAAACTTTTTTATTTTAATCTTGGCTGGCTACATTGCGACAGTTTTGTTTGGAATAGCAAAGCCAAATTAAAAGACAGTTATTTTCTAACCAGACGACACAGGATGCACAAGAAATTTGGAATACGTAATGCATCACCACAAAAATAACTGGAAAGGATGACACAAAACACAGTATTTTTTTTCAGTCTCCAATTTAGGGAGAAAACAGCTTTTTGTGGGGACCAGGGTTCTTGGAACAGTTTAAGCTTTTGCCAAGGAAAACATGTTGCCTGTGTGAGTTAAAAGTAAACAGAATCAAACAAACAGAAATACAGTTAGGTTTATCCCATTAGTAGTCTTATAATACCATATTCGAAAATAATACCTGTCAGTTGTACCTCAAAATGTGGAGTGGCAACTTCTGAAAGTAAACGACAGGAAGCGACACTTAAGTGTGCATGAATTGGAAAAAGACTGCTTTTCTCACTGTATCAAAATGAGCCAGGTAGCTCATCATGCTTTATTACAAGTAATAGTTGCACTAATGCTTATATTTATTACTAAGTGCACATGTAATTTAAAAATTCCTCAAATAGCCCAATGGTTTGCTCACACACTATTTCTACAGTACAATAATCCATGCATCTCTTATTTCACTTTGAAATAGCACAATACTTGTTTTTCTTCAACAGAGTATCAGGAAAAGCTACATTCATGAAATGGGGGTATTTTCTAATTTAGATTAGGATTAATCATAATTATTGTGCTAACTAGTAGTCTTCTAGTTCAACTTCTAGTGAAACTGTAAGTATTGCCACATATTTTAAATGCCTACCCAGCACCCACTGAGGTGTGAGGAGGCAACAACTCTCCAATATCTTTGACTTTGTCCATGCAAAGAAATTGTGGTTTCACACCAGTGCTTTGATCTGTTTTCTCTCAGACTGTGATAGCAGAAACTTTACAATAAACATATTCTTAGCTATAAGTGAAATAAAAAGCACAAGTTCAAGTCAGAAATCTATTTCCTCTGGTGTTACTGTATATTTGTCAGTGTGACAGAGCACATTTGAAACCCATAATCATAAACCAAAAATTTACAGCCAAGGTTTAGGGTCTACATCTGTTTCTCTGGTTTTTGTACTGCAATTACCCACTGGACAATTCAGAAAGCAGCACTATGAATCATGTACTGCACACATGGTTGTGCTGGTCACTTTTTCGTTAGTACAAGAGGCTGAGGATGCCATAATGTGCTTCACTGAGAGAGAGAGAGCATTAACTGGAATTAGGATGAGTGCAGCAGGCTCTCTAATAAAAATGACTTTACTAGAAGCAACAGAGCACTTCTGGAACATTACAGGCATATTTATAGGATGGAAAAATTAAGAAGTGCATGCAGAAATTCTCCCCAACTAACTACCTCAGGGGAAGCAGACTTTTTCTTTTGCATGCATTTTACAATTAATCAAATGTAGCACTCTCTTGAAACAGTTTTGACAGCAGAGTAAATGGTTACTAGTGAATGATGTGTGTGTTTAAGCAGTGAAAGCAGAGACAAAGTGATGTTTTCTTCTACTCCCTAGGCAAGAGCTGACACTAAGCTTGCTGCCTCAGCTTTGATACTCACAGATTCCTTTGTGTCAGTTGCTGGGAGAATCACTGGCAGTTCACTAACCCTGCCTCACACACAGGGGCTTTGATTTTTACCTCTTCATTGACGATAGATGTTAATATGAAACAGTACTTGCCTGCCTTGGCAGGTTTTTTTTTCCCCCCAGGTTTTTTTTTTCCCTCCTCCCAACTGGTGATACAAATCTGAAAAATCTGAAAACCTGAATTCCCCCTTCACTACATGTAGTTTTTAGTGTTGAAGGATGTTTTCTTCATGTCTCGAGCACATGAGTGATGTAAAAAGATTATGGGGAAGAAAATCACTAGGTCACAAGAGAATGGCTGAATATTTAAAACTCTAAGGTAGTCCTAGGAAATGGGTATCAATTGTAAGCAAGAATTGCCCTGAAGAAAATAAAACAGTAAAATTACTGGCATGAAATGGCACAAATGACATGGAAAAAATACAGTGAAATTAAGTAAAAAAGGGGTTTCTTCAGTCTGCTATACACTACTATGCACAGCTTGCAATGACCGAAACAGGAATTTGCACTAACAGGAAGAATTATTTCAGGCCTGAAATATAACAGCAACTGGCGAGAGACAATTCAGTGCAGAGCAGTATTTTATTTTAGATGGGAAAAGCAGAGTTAGTCATCTCCAGACCCAGAACTCAGGCATGCAACCAGTCTGCGAATCATTTACTGATAAAGGCTTTTTGTCTGTTTTAATCAGTGGATATGTATTTGTAAAGATGCCTTTAAAGCTGACTGCTTAACTTAAAGGCTATAAAAATAATTCATCTCCACAAACTTGAGCATACAACCATGTTTCTTAGACTCCATGCAATCCTTTGGCCTGGAACCAGGGGAAGAGAACTGCCCTACATGATAAAACTGGAAGTGTATCTGGCTCAGCAATCCATTTCTAAGAGTGACTGCTACTAGATCTTTCTAAGGAAAATACAGGAATCCCTAGTGATCGGTGAAGTATAACTCACCCATAGGTCCTCTCATAGCCTCTTCTCTAACAGCAAATCACTTAAGCATTAAAGCATGAGATTTAATATCCCTTCCAAATTTATTTTTGGTAATAGGCCTGATTTTCTAGATATTAATATATAGCCAATGTCTTTTTGGATTGTGAAAAATTTGTAGCTCTGTGACACAGAAGTAGACAGTAAGTTATTAGGCTTTGAGATAAAGAAGAATAACTTAAAAAAACCCCAAACCAAACCAAAACCAAAAAAACCCCAACCAACCAACCAACCAACCAACAAAAAAACCCCACTGTAAAACTCATCCACGTTGCAAATAAAGGAGAGAGACCAAACTGCACCTTTTTGAGGCCCCAAAGGCTGATGGCTGCAGGCTCCTGAAAGGCTGGCAAAGAGGCAATGACATCATATGCATGAAGAGGGGACAACATGCATTTTTGAAGGATATAAAAAGAAAAAAACATTATTAGATTAAAAACTGGCTACATACTGAATCTACACTTGCTGTTTATGAGGATCCTGCAGTGCAAACACCACTGCTAAATGGTTGCCAGAAAAAAACAGAAGTGAGGAAAAAAAAGGTTTGTTTCATTTTGTTTTCTTTTTAAATGACTAGAAACTGCTGTTTCAAGGTTTAGCCAAGAAAGAGATTTTTACTGCTAGCCTATAAATCCCTCAAAACATAGAATTATAATGGAAATGCTGAGGTAACTGGAGTGCCATGCATGGCACTGACACATTGCATTATATAATCCAGGGAGAATGAAGGTTGGGAGATCTATAAAACCTAAGTAGAATCAAGATGTATGAAAGAGCAGAAGAGCAAGTAGAAATGTTGAATATTAAACTGCAGAGAATACTACTTCTAACCATAAAGTTTCCTATATGCTGAATATGCTTATGGTTGGCTGAAGGCGAAAGAGCACAGAGCTCCATTAAAACTAAAACAGAGATTCAAAAAGGCAGTTCAAGTAACTACTTTGTTTCTGCCTTTTTTAGGGAGGTAGAAAAAAAGGAAGTTACCTAACAAAAGGGTTGTATTTCCTGATGTTCTGATATCCTGAAAGGTGTCTCAGAATGTATAAATAAATAATGCTAGAATATGCAGAATAAATGGGAGTTCCAACCATAGGCAACTTACCACCCTAGTTGTAACCAGAATCAGAATATAAATTGTGACTGCTGTACTTCTTCTACAGGTTCACTAATCACAGCTTAAACTCTTGGTGAAAAGTTAGCCCTGACAGCTTTCTTCCAGAAAAAGACCAAAGTTACCAAGCAGTAACTGGAACTCCAGCTCAATACATACACATATCCTAACAAAGACTAAACCTTACCTAAGCCCTATTTAATTTAAGACAGACTTACGCAGCATTTAAGGCTTGTGCTCCTGCACTGCTGACAAGGACAACCCATCTAGAGGGAACCCAGAGGCCTGAGATGGCTGAAACACACCTGAGTGGAGCTCTGGTCACATAAAGCCCAATGCAGATTGGACTGGATTATGCCATGAATGTAAACTGCAATAGATCCACGCTCGGCAGCGTGACGTGTATTCATGACAATCCAGTTCCCACTTAGCTCGTTCCCAAACCTGCACCAAACACTGAAAGAACAGTCCAGTATCCTATCTGTGGGCACCTTAGAAAGTAGAATGAACGGGTGACTGGAAAATGTGTTGGCATAGCTACCTGCCTAGCAGGGGTAATGACAGCAATGACAATGTGGTGACATCGCCTGAAATCTGCTGGTAATGATGGTCATCATGCCAACACCTCCACTCTCCCTGTTGCCCTAATGCACTGTACTTTCACACCTTTGTTTCTGTCATGCAGATGTGCTTTCTGTTTGGGAACAGCCTGAGTAAATTTTTGCTGTAAATGAGGTAGAATTACCCAGAAACTGAGGTATATATTTAGCAAATCAGTGTCTGGTTTCTTTTGTAGAACATGTGCCATCAATAATGTGTGAATTAACTGAGGGCACATGTCCTCTGAGGGACATTGTTACCTCTGTAAATTTATTGATGTAGCCTGAAAAGTATACTTTACTAACGGGGTCAGTTTTACAAGCAGACAGGTTATCATAGTGTAACTACTGTTGAGCAGGTGAGGGATTCTGTATATTCCTTTTATACTACGGTAAGTGTCCATGACTGGGCTGTGACAGGTAACACTGTTTCAAAAAGGAACAAGTGCTTTCTCACCCATATTGTTATACCAATGTAACATTCAAACATAGATGAGATCTCAGGAAAAGTCAGGCTGGGCTGGACCTCACTTGCATTCAGAACAAGCAATGGCACCATCAATGACATCCAGTCTGAAATGTTCACAAGATGTTTCCTGGTTTTGAAACTCTGCTAGAATATACTTATCAAATTGTTCTTCAGTGCATTCCTCAAATTCTACTTGACTTCTGCAATTTAAGCCAACAAAGAAAAATTTGCATGGTCTCAAGCTGCTTCCCTAAGCTAGTCCCACATGATTAAATAGACCTGCAAATTCCCATACCCTTAGAGTGCAAGACTCCCATGTTGGACCACAGAAGGGATTGAATGTCCACATATATTAAGTCCATGTTCAGGGAATCACAACTGACACACATGCTTTAATCAAAGACAACTTACAGAGCTGGGGTGCAGTTAGATATTGCGGTGGTGAACAGCATACTGCCTCAGGCTTTGTGCAGTATCATGGATTTTTTGCCCTTTTGGGATGTTTAGTAGTGGAGGACATGCAAGGTGGTCTCTAAGCATGTGGTGGTCACTCAGCATATCAGGCTTGACAGATCTATAAAAATATCGAATTGGTTTTGCATAAACTAGACCAAAACCTCTTCATTTGGGTATCTTAAGCCTTCTTCTGACTGAACAATTCTGCACAGACCTTGTCAACTCACTGTAAAAAACCCATTTCTTTCAATCCAGTCACAGTTTTGGTCAAGCATCATCAAGAACAGGCTTCTCATTCGTGAGACACTGATCTTCTATGTATTGTTATCAGACTGTTAGAAAAACAGACTTACTCAACTTCATACGGAGACATGAGAAGAAAAATGTGTGGAAGGATATTCTATCCTTTGCCAAATGGCTTTGAGATCTCACCCTTACTGCATCCATCCATTGTGTCTTTGGCATGAAATATGCCATAGGATACACCAGAAGACAGGGTTGTGGCCAAGCTCTTTCAAAGAATTATCAAGACTGATGGATGAGTAAAGTAAGCCTGAATCTATAGAAGCTTTAGTAACAAGAATGAGGCATGTGCACACTCCCAATCCTGAGAAATGTGTTGCAATTCTCCTTAAAAAGCACAGCCAGTTATTATCTACAATCAGATCTTAAATGACAAGTTGGTGCACATATGTTAATTAAAAACTTTAAAAAGTTAAAGGTCCACCTGCTGGAGTCTTAAATTTGTCTAAAAATTGTTAGGGTTTTTTTTTTCTTTTTTAAAACAGGCTTACTATGAGCAGAAGCGCACACCACTGAAACTAAAGCCTATTCTGCTAGCTGAACAACGCAGGAACATTATGTCACTCGGAGGTAGGACTTCACAAGCATGCAAGAAAGGCTAAGAGCTTTGCCAACACAAATTATCAGACAGAACCTCACTGGAAAAAATGAGGCACAAAGATCTAAGTGAAGTGTAAAACTTACTTAGACTTGAATGACATGTTGACAGATACCACTCCACTCTCTTGCTTCCTATCAGAACCCAACAGCCAAAGCAGAGATTCCTAAGCAGTGTTTTTACAGGCTAGGCTTAGTCTCTCCCTCATCTTATCAGCAGCCTTCAAAGGGACTGTGGGTGGATCTCCTCCAGGAAAAAAACTGAAAAAAATACCCAACCAAACCAACACAAAAACCCCTCAGAAGTGCCACCTCTTCCATACAAATATATTGGTGCAACCACAGAGGCTTTGCTTGAGCTGAGAAAACACACCTGGCTCTTCTAAAGGAGAAATTAAAGATTTCGTGCTTCAGCCCTCAAGCCTTGAGTGGCCTTAGAGAAGAGGAACAGCTAAGGAGAGAGTCTAATCAGGATGCAGGGAAAATCAATATTGGCTTCTCGAAATGCCTTACGCAGGAAGGAACAGTTTAAGGTTGAGACATTTTTCTGCTCTTTCTGCACAAGAAAATGTGCTGAAGACTGAGTGCACAGGTGAGAACACAAAGGTAGGAGAAGGCTTTCAGGAAGACTAAAAGCGATCCAAAGCATGTTATACCCTAAAGTTCTTTGGGAAATCTTATCTTTTAAAAGTTTCCTAGTTTTGGTGCATGAGAGATCTTTCTACACACCACTCAAAGTTGTCCAAAGTAACATCTTCAGGGATTAAAGCACACCATTTTACTGTTATTTTCTGACTTTGGTGTGGAATACAATTATTTAAGACTCAGTGGGAGAGTATGAAAGGAGCAGGAGTGTAATTCCAGTTCAGGAAAAACTCCAATAACTGAAAACAAGTAAGAAACACAAGATAGATGCATTGTATTGTAGGGGTGAGTCCCATTGGCTGGAAACCCTGACTCTCCCAGCAGGACTCAGTTACATAGCAACTCCTGAGGGCAGATTAACCCCTTCCTAGTTAACATATCTCGAATGATTTAAGAGACCTTTTCCTTCTCCTGCTACAGAATAGTTTCATAGGTTTGCAAAAATGGTTTGGAAAAAAAATGAGTCAAATGCTACCAGGGTAAAAGCAAAGCTATCTGACTCACCACAGGATACTGATGGTACAATGAACAGGGAATGCAGGGAGTTCATGTCGGTCTAAATTATATTTTATATCCTCAGGTGTTGTGACATATGCAAAACACAAAATGTATTTCTGATAAAATAGTTCATGCACAGTCTGTGGGGACCCTATCCAGACTGCATTTATCAAGTACCAGTGGTCTTTCTCACCCAAATTCTGCCCACTCATTGACTTCTGTCTAGATAATTACTGAAGAATTAAAGAGTCCTCAGCTGGCATAGATAGTACTTAATTAATCTAAAAAAAGAATTTTTCACCATCAGAGAATGTGTTACTTTCATTCAGAATTGTGCAGACTGATTACTGTAAACTCTGAAATAACTCCTCCAAATCTTACAATACTAGTTGTTTTTCTTCTAACAGTCCTTTCTAATTACTGGCTTCAAGTAATTTGATGAATTTGGGAATCTCTATTTAATCACAGCAATTTCCCTATTTTGTTTTTAGAACTGTATTACACTTCTGTGTACATACATCAAATGTAAGCACAAATACTATATCCAAAAAGCAGAGTACTTTTCATGTTCTTCTGGTTATCAGAAACAACGAAGTTTGATTCTAAAAAAATCAAAATCTAAGACAAAGACTCCTAAAGCTCTCTATTTTTAAAATGTTAGAATTCAGCTACATTAGTTTTCTCCCTTGCAAACTCACAGAGTGAGATGGTCCCTGGGGACCAGGAAGGGCACATGTCCACACTCAGGGTGTGGTCACACTTCACTGCTGTGAGCCACAGCTGCAGAGTGTTAGGAAAAAGGAGCTACTAAGTTTCCAGAGCAGAAAATAAGAGATCAGGCTGATGTGATATTACACTTACTTTTGACTGTCTTCTGGTCACAGTAAGGAAGATCCGTCTATTTCCTCTTTTCTTTCTTTTTACAGGCAAAATTGGACTCATGGTAGAATGGGCATTAAACAATGCTTGGAAAGGCAGGCACCAGTGACACTACCCTGTTTCAGATGACCAGGGTAAGACTATAGCTTTCGTTTCCTCTGGAAGATCCAAAGACATTCTTAGCTGAAGGTTCAGAGGAGAAAAGCCTTGAACAAGGTCATCTTCTGCTCCTCTTCCCCCACCCACCATTCTCATACACGGACACAGCAGGTCCTGTAACACACACCTCCCACCAACATCTCTTCAGGAAGTAAAATCGCTGCTCAGTAGCAGCTCCTCAGTTCCCATTCAGACCAGTCAGAAGAAACCACAATCCTGTTAAAACTTCTTCTTTTCTTAGTTGCTTTAAAAAAACAGGTAACCTTTGTGTGTTACTGAAAGGACTATCTACATGTTTGAGATATGCCTTGCTTTTCTAAACATTTCACACTCTGAAAGTTCATCTGCATTTTCTTTCTATGGCTCTCATAGATCACTTGCAAATCCAGATGGGATTGAAAGATATCATTGCAAATTCTATTTATTATTTAATTTGGCTTCTTGTATGATATCTTGAAAACTCATCTTGAATTACTTAGCTGCTGACTTTCATAAAACTAGGAGTATCAATATAGTTGGGTGGGAGATTAGTACAAACAGAGGTAGTTCAAAAATACTTTGTGAACTGAAAATTAATTAGGAAGAATCAATTTAATTTCTTACTATGGAGTTTTTTTAGACGTTCATATTTTGCTTTCATTATTCACCTAAAACTATCACTGGCGCCACTGGAAATGTAGCCTCCAAAACAGTAAAACCTGAAGGACCAAGTTCAACATGCTTACATTCTGTTGAAAGTACCTTTTCATGTAAATGCCAACGCACACCTATCAAATATTTGTGTTCTTCATTAAACTAATGCTTCCCTGCACCATAAACAAGATGGTGCAAAATATAGGTGTATTCCCATGTCCTCCTACTAAGGTAGGTGATATCAAAATAAATTTGCCACCATATCATTATATCAATCTCCAGTATTACTGCATCAGTACTATAACCATAATTAACTAGCTGCAGGTCAAATTTCTAATAAATCTTTAGAAATTAAATGTATAATTTGTCAAAACCACATGTCTTCATAAATTGATTATTCAGAATTTAGAAGCTTTTTAATTAGGAAGAAATTTATGCAATACCATGTGTAATAATTACGAATCAGCTCTTCTGTGATATTTTTGTACATCAGCAAAAATTAAAACATTGGAAAACATTACCAGGTCATTGCAGTATTTCAATGTCAAAAGAAACACATAGTTTAAATGTAGAGGTTAAAGATATTTTCCCGTATCTTTTACATCTTATATAGCTTTATGATCTCAGAACTGCAATCATTAACCAAATACAAAATCAATGAGAAAAAGATCTAATCTGACCATTTTCAAGCGCAGAGTCACTAAAAATGATTTATGCCACTGTAACACTTTTTTTCCATGGTTCTATAGTTTTACTAAACAGCATATATTCGAAGTCAAACTTCCATTTTATGCTACACTAAACAGTATTTTGCCTCTCTCATCCCTTCCAGCTAAAATTCTGAAAGAGTTTAAAACTTTAAAAACATCACCTTTGTAACAATTGCCAAGATGAGGGGTACAACCCTGGCTGCCAAATGGAAAACTAGAGAAAAAGAAAGTGAAGTGATATTCGTTCACGGCACATAAGAAGCAAAAATTGTACCCCAGCTCCCCTCCTCTCCCCTCCCGTGCTTTCACCACGAGCCTATTCAAACTCTGCACCCCCACAAGGGCTCTGGGTACTTCTATCAACATTTCATAGGAGAAGATTTTTTTTGACAGAGAACACAAAAGCTGCTTTGTGTGAAGTCTGGACACTTTTTTTCTACCTAATAAAAACATGAATAGAAGTGGGACCTCAGTAAGCATATGGCAGAAAGTCTGGACTAACTGAAAAAAGGGGGCCTAGAAGAGTTTGCTCTCTGTCATTCTCCACCGTGTTTACTGTTGAATGTATATGGTGCAAATAAGGAGTATGCAGAGTGGGCCATAATGGAACATTGTTTATGTGCACATCCTGGCAAATGCATATACAGCATGGAGACTATTTCCAAGCAGAACATAAACACAAAAGGGGAGTGATGACAAACAAGTATTCCAAGGCAAGAAAAATGTTATTCCATATACAAACCAAACAAACTACAGTGGTTTCTCCCCTGCTAGGATCCAACTGGCAGATCTCAGCTGCACACACTATGTAGCTGTTAAAGAAATGAGAGACATTCCAGGCTTACTGGTTGGCTTTCTTTTTCTTAAGAGACCTTATTATGCTCCCAATATTAAAAAGAAAAACACAGCTAATATTTTATTTTACTCTCTTGCAAAAACACAACAAAACAAAACAGCCTTTTTTTTCAGCCTGAATAAGAGCTGGGGAGATAGAGCTGATGCCAAGAAAACACCGTAAGGAATTAAGTCCCAGTTTTTCTATTTCGAGTTCCCACTGAAAGATACAGAGATGGTTCTTTCTTCTGCAGGTCTCTCTGACAAACCTATTACAAGGCTTTAGCAAGTGACACCAGTGTGACAATAACTTAGAGGTTTCATGCTCCTGGCAGACTTTTTTTCCTTTTAATCATTACTCATAACAAGGAAGAGGGTTTAGAAAACCCAAGTCCCTGCAATTTCAAGATAGCAAACCAGGGGATGAACTTTTTTTTGTGTGCTTACTTCTGGAGAACAGAGTATTGTGCTTTGACAGCTGCTATGTAAATAAATGGGTGTAATTTTATTCCTTTAAAACTAACTTCAAACACATACCCAACTAAAGGAGGAAGAAAAGATGACAAGTAGGAAAACAGACAGAAGAGTGACAACAAGAACCACAGAAATTCAGCTGATAAAGCAGAGCTTTTAAATAATTAATACGCCTTTTTAGGAAATTAGACACTAGAAGCTAGCAGCTTTAGTAGGAGATCATAGGATGTCCAGAACAAAAATACTTTGTGATGTCCTTCACAGAAATGCAGAGCCAACCCGTGATTTTAGACTATTTTAAGATACTCAGAGGGTGCCTCACGTTCTCTAAAGCTCTAGATACGGACTCAACAAACATGAAATACAAAGTGCAGAACTGGGAGCTGCACCTACATGTAAGATTTCTACTAGTCTGTCAAAACCTGGATGTAAATGTCCCATGCTCTGCTTTTATGAACTCTTGGAACTTGGGTGCATCACTCATTGCGAAGTGACAGAGCCCATGCTGAGAATACCTGTAGCACCTGTACAATATATAGACAGTCCTTTATTCTTTGATTTTCCTTTTTTCATGTATCACTTCCATTATACAAGACCAAAAGAACCCTCACAAAGCCTTTCGCTGGTGACTGGTTTAACATTAACACATTGCAATTAAAATCACACTTTAGAATCCAAAGGAGGCTTATTTAATTTTTTTTTTTTAAATTACCTTTGAATGCACACCTATCTCATCCCAACATGACCTTACACATGCCCACTGCTTGAGTTTCTGTTCAGGTGCTTGCAGACTTGTACAGAGCCTTCACTGTGCTTCACGAAACAACACATTTCTCATAATTACTCTTGGCTGCATGGACCACTCACAGCACGGTGACAGGGAGGGTGCACACCAATGCCAAGTACAAGCTCCCATGCTCTTTCCTCATTACAGAAGGTATTTCTGGTGGCCGAATACCTTCTGCGTATTAGAGCTGCTGGCTGTATGAAGAGAAATTTTTTGTGATGTGTGCTACACTGGGCAACCGTACGGCAAAGAGGAGGATCTGCGATGGCTGTTGCAAAGCCAGCTCACAGTGGATGCTCTGATGATTTTAAATAAAAAGGGTTTTAGTAAGACTCCACATCTTACCCCTTAGTCTTAAAGAAAGGTACTAAAGTACGGGAAGAATCTTTAAAAAAAATTGCCAAATGTATAAAATTCATAGTGAGATTTAAAGAATCTTTTTAGTCTCTTTAAGTTCCACCAGTCAAGCAAGCCACTCAGTTTTCACCTGAGAAATTTTCAGCTTTAAGGATTCAGAAGAATGGCCTACAAACATGACCAGACTGGCATGTTGAAAGGCTAGGAAACTGAGGGATAAGGAAGAAGTACTCTAAATTACTATCACTAAGCCTTTTAATTTGTATGTCAGTACTAAGATTTATTTCACACTTGTGGCTGGCAACACTGAGTAATTCAGATATGCTAAAGTGAATTCAGGACCTGCAAAAGAGGCAACAAAGGTACTGAAAAGGTACTGTGAAAACACTGAGACCAGCTTTGTACTCCTTACTAACTGTTGTCCAAGCTGTGCAATCTTATACATTGTTGTTTACTAGGCAACTACATAAAAACTAGTATTCTTTATATACTCCTCCCATCCCCCGTTTAATTTAAAACTGAGTTGTTATTTTAACCCTACTCAAGTATGTAATATAGTGATGATTGTAAATCTTTATGATCACAAAATCCCTTTGATTTATCCCTTAGTTTACTAGCATTAACAAACATAATCCTAAAAACAATACAGAAGAAGATCTTACGGGCCTTCAAATGATGGAGAAGGAGCAGGGAATGACTATATAAGTAAAGCTACAGCTTCAGGGCTCATGACTTTCCTGTTGGGAGGCTTTCTGAATGCTGCTAATAAGGTCCTGCCAATGGAACCAGAAGAATGTCTTCATAAAAAAAGGCCTTCAGTGTGGGAAGATTCAATTTTCCAGAAAATTTTTAATAAAAAGCTAATAGATGTGGGACCTAATCTAACAATAGACATAAGTATGTCTGAATACATAGGAAAATATGAATATTATTAAAGGTGGCAAGTCCATCCTGCCTACCCCCCACCTCCAGATCTGTAGTCACGAACATGAGCATGTTCAAAGCTTATGTGAAGATACCAGACCTAGCTCTCCACTATTAGTGACCATATGGCAACAGCCAGTTGAACACACAAAAAAATTATGTCTTTTTCTGCTCAGTATTCCACACTGTGACAGCCAAAGAAAATACATAGATATTTATATCTGCAAAGCAAAGTAAAGTATACCTGCCTTGTCTATCAGCCTTGGCCTTAGCCAAGATGCAGCCACCACCCTGCATCACAACTGACCCTCTGAACATTTTGGGAACCTGTATTAAACCAACATTTTAACACTAAGGGTCTATGCACAGGCATGGCAATTCCTTTTGACTGTACCTACCCTCATAAATACAACGGGCCAGAGGCTCAGCTTGCATTCAAAGCATCTCCCACTACATTACAGCATTGGCTTGAGGATACCTAGGGAGACAGTTCCTCGCTCAGCTGCCCCAATCCATGCCTGGAATTGCTGGGGAGAGGAGACCTGTGTGCTACCTGTCAGTATGGACAACTCACAGGACATGACCTCGGCCCATGCCCTGACCCTGCTTGTATTTCTGATAGCCTTTGAACCCCTGCAATTCACTCTATCCAGCTATATGGGCAGGAACTAAGCAAGTCAAAGAGCTTCCTATGGCTTTTGCTGACTCTCAGGACAGTTCACCACATTCTGGTGGAGAAAGAGCCCATGTGAATAGGTGTCAGACTTCAAGCCCATGAGAAGTTCCTGAAAACAGAAACTGCAACAGGCAATGTCTTTTCAAGCATCATTGCTAGCAGAGGGCTGGAGTCTTTCCTTGAGTGCTCTTTGCTGTCTCTGGAGCTGCCTGGTTTGGGGAAGAGCTGCCTCCACTTGGCTAGCAATACTTGTGCAACATCTTTATGCTCTCACTGGACCCACACAAGAAATCTGATCAACTACCTTCAGGCCCCATCCAAAAACTTTGGAACCTTCCAGTTGGCTCACTTGCTTGTCCATCTTGGATACTCACGTGTCTTATGTAACATCCCCTTACTAAAATCCACAGAATTTTAATGGATTTTGTACTGCCTAATATTTAAGCATATATACAATAAGTCAGTGCCTTCAGTGACATCATCCTCCTGAGCTGAGATATGGAGATGTATATGGTGAAAGAGAGAAAAGAGATCTTTATGTTTTTCTCTCCTGCATCTATCTCCCAAATGGGGTTGGCGTAGGTAGGAGTGATGTAATGCCTCTTTTGAAGATATTCTTAAAGGGTCAAAAATTAGGAAAATATCCCTTGAACACACCAAGAGGACAGTTTATCACACAGGAATTCTAGTCGCCTATTTGGAGTTTAACTGCAACCACATGTTTCTTAATGCCGGCACTGGCACATGAAACTGGAGATGAGCTTGCTGGTCACTTACATTTCATTAGTACAATGAAGCTTTTACTGGTTTCTTATCAGTGAGAAGAAAAAGTGCCATTCTGGTCAGTAAAAATCGCTATGCTTCCCTTAAGTGTAAAATTTGGTGTTGAGACAACCCAGATGCCCAAGCTCATCACACCACCAACAAATTCCCTTCTGGGAGGAACCTACCCTACCTTCTCTCATTAGTTTGGTCCCAATTCGTCTATTTATTAGCTAGCCATCATTACCCTTGCCCCTGCCTAGCTAAAAGAACTTTAGCCAAAAAGGCAACTGTTTCATGTGTCTAGTAGGCACTATGCACTCCTTACCCACCCCAGGTATCCACTGTCAGCATGGAGACAGGACTACTTTCAGGATGAGGGTGTTGGTCACCTAGCCAAGATGCCAGGAGGGAAGGATACACTCCTCAGCAGGTGTCATGAAAGCCAACCTCCCAGCCAAGGAGCCAAGGCCAGCCAGTCCTTGCCCTGTAACCCCCAAGGACAAGGCAGGCGACAGCACCACACAATGGACTGGCGTAGAGCTGAGCACTATGGCCAAAGGATGGAAATCCTTTCAGTGATCTCACCCAAAAGTAGGAACCAACTTCAGTGCACACCTGATATCCAGAGAGGAAGAAGCTGGCACAATGAGACATGATTGTGTAGCTTTCCGTAAAGGCGACTTTTAACAGCAAAATCTCTAGACCTTAGTCTGTCAGAGGCACAGTGCTATTGCAGCTTCCTTATCTTCAACAGGGTTTGATCATGTTCAGCACATTAAAATGAGACCACCTCTTAGTGAACGGGGCTGATGGGAAATACTTTATCACTAAATAGAACCATTTAAAATCAGACAGTTCTGGAGGTTGACAATCTAGGCTTAAACACCCTCCTGAGCTAATCATGCTGCTCCTAGGGAAAAAACTATGAAAGAAATATGACACTTAAGCACAAAATTGACATACTTTGCAGAGGAATAAGATGGAGTTATTGAGCAGAACGGTTTTTTTAAGCATTTCTGTGAACCCAATTCTGATCTCAAAATACATAATCTGTTGGGTCTACATGACATTTCCATTGCTGATAAACTATGTTCAAATATATCAGGCAGAGGATGGCCTACTTGTTCAAAGTTCTAATTGTCAGTTTTAATGGATGGCTAGTAACAAAATTTGCAATCCTCTGTTAGGGGAAAAGAGCCTAGACAATTATATGAGAAAAAAAAATTATTCATAAAGCATTTTCCATAACTATTTATGTTTTAAATTCATACCTTTGAAGCCAAGTGCATGCCACTGGAGTGAAGGATTTAACAGTTGTGGGTTTCTGTTGTTGTTTTTAAGAGTTAGGGATACTGGGATTGCTCAGTCTATAGAGAAGTCAGTGTAGTTGGAAAAGTGGATGAACAAACATCTTTACTGCCACAGCAAACAAAACCTGATACTGATTTTTCTTATCTATACTGTAGATGTCACAAAAAGCTACATAGGTGTAAATCCACTGGAAATAATAACTACTCCGAATCGCTGCTGGTCAAATACAGCAGAATTTGGCCTGACATGAAGGCAGAACATCAACTCTGCAATTGCATTTATGAAAGAAAATAGTAATATAATATATTCTTTACTTAAGAACCCTATGAAATATTTAAACACTGACATAAACTAGTTTTCCTATGAAAAATTTGTTGCTGAATTTTCAGGGCTACAAACATTCTGAGAGTAGGCTTTCAGATAGTATGATGTAGTATTAGTATGAATTTGGGCTAGCATTTTCAAACCTAACATTTAAGGCTAAGATAAATATCTTTTTATGTGCCAAGTATTTATGGTTCACAGACATGGTGATAATGACTGAGTCGGGCAGGACAGATCCACTCCAGCAGTGAATTTTAGGGATGCAACCCCTGCTTCCATCAAACTAAGGTAACTATGCTGCTGATCCACAATCACAGCATGAAAAGCCAAAGGTCTCTAAAAATACTCAGTCTCATATAGGTGGAAACAGAGTAGCAAAGTTTGGTCAGTAACTTGGGGACTAGACTGATCCTATCATTAGCACCATTTTTTCATGAAACCTTAATGATTAAAAAAAGTGGTATCAACTCACAAAATGCATGGCAGCCTTAGAAGTTAAGAAACAGGGCATAAATCACATTTGAGCCAGAGGAAAATAAGTACCATGAGAAGTAGTGCTTTTTGTCGTTTTAGGGTTTTTTTTCAGACAGCTTTATTTATACACAGGATGAAAAAACACTGCAGAAAGTTTTAACACAAACAGGTTTTTAAGGTGATCTCTATCTACTACAAAAGTAATTTACATTTCCATTATCAGTCTTAAATCTTTCCTGAGAGTCTGAAGTCTAATCTCAGCCACTGACTACACGACCCATTCAAAAAGAAACCCTCAAAGCCCAGGCTCCTTAAATCAACTCCATTTGGTGCAAGGCTGCGTTTCCTGCTTGTTTGCTTTTGGCCTTCCTGCATATTGGTTCAGGACTTAGGGCCGAGCTCAGCTGCAGAGATAATGCAAAATCAGAACGATTCTTTTCCTCTGGCTGCCAAGGAAATCCCTGCTTTAGATTAGAAAATAACTAATGATTGTGTGTCCCTGTATACTTTGGAGTAGGGCCCCTTATTTTATCTACATGGCAGCTACCTGTCAACGTGTGGTGTTTGGAGTAGCGCACTGGGAGTTCATACACACCAAGACTATCTAAACAGACCATTAAGTGCTAGTAAAGTAACACATGTGAACGACAGGTCAATAAATTTTAAACAACTTATGTTCACTGCAAAGACCTGGCTGTTTTAGAACAAGCTGTGTTTACATAAAATCAATTTTTACAAGCATCTAAATAATTAGGGAATATACTGCAATAATAATTATATTCTAAGTTCGATATAATAGTTCCAAACAAATTCAACGTGTCGCTTGCTTGTTTACACAATTCCTCCCCTCTCCCTTCCCAGGTCTGGTTTCTTAAATAACTCCTCTTTACAGAAGACGTTCACATTTCAACTTCTGTCCAAATGAGAAAGAGCTGTTACTTTTTCTACTAATGTGCCCTGATGCTCATCCCACTGCATATGAATGTGCAAAATGACTGAGAGATCAGTAAATCACAATTCTAACCTATGTTGTTATTTTACCCCTTCTAACAATATTTGCCAATATTTGTTTAGAATCAGGTTATTTACCCAGAGCAATCTATGCATTAACAGAAAATTAGAATTACCTGAATTCAATTTTGGATCAAAAATTCAAAAGCTTTGGATGAAATGATGGCTGAGATCTCAACTTCCTGTTCTTTATACAATATCAGTCTATTAATTTAAAAGCTGCATATGCACACTCAAATAAACATACACACATGCCACATGCGCTCACACCCAACTGAAAGTAGATGGCAAATAAAAGAACCCAAATTTCACATTAAAGACTAAACTAAATGTTATCCATAGCTACAATGGCAAAGACACTGGCAAACTGATTTACAGAGCTGAGTTTCCACTTCATTTTTGTTGCTTTTCAGCTACAGGCAAAAGAATTTAGCATGTTGTGAGCGCTATAAATTCACATTTGCCACAAGAACCCATGATGCCATCTGTTCCCTGGAGCGTTTACATAAAGTATGCCAATGCAAACCATCTGCAAACTGTTCTTGCATGCGAATTCTTGTGATAATGCAATGTGGTACATTTGCAATTTCAAGCAAAGACCACTTGAGCTTCTTTGTAATTGCCATGCTTAACTCAGATGTTCTATAGAAACCTCTTCAGAGCAGGATTGCGGGGTATTTTGTCGGTGGTTTTGCTGAAGTCCTTGATGTTAATTCTTTACCATTGTTTTCAGGTTTCATTACTGCAAGATAATGGTGCACCTTAAGGTAAGGGTGAAAGGAGGGAACACAGAGAAGCAGGACATCTTCCATTCCCTTGAGCTAAGGACTTTTAAACAAACTCTCAGCCTTTTGGAAACAAGAGAGCAAGACCTTTGCTACTGATATTAAGCACTGGACTGTATGAACTGTGGGTTTGCAAAGCACTGTAATTATTTCTATCCACTGTAGAATTGTATCTCAGTTTCTCCTTTTCACAATTCACTTTTTTTTTCTTCTTCCTATTTTAAAAAATTGATGGGAAACAAAATGCTTGTGAATGACATGCTGATATGCACTGATATTGTGAGCAGCAGTGGAAATTTTCTGAAATAGTAATGTGGAAAAGGTACACACACATACACACACACATACACACACATACTACACTCCCCCCAACAGCAGAAATCCCTGCAGATCCCCCAGCAGTTGGGGCCCTGGTTAACTCTTTACTAAAGAGATGAATTACGGAGCCTCTAAACCATTTTCTAGGTTTCTCCAGTTGGTATCTAAATTTTAAATAACCATTTCTCTCCCCACACAGTGAATTCAAAGGTAGAATTCCCTATCTCGGATCAAACTAGCTACTATGAGTAATCTGTGTGTTCTGCTTCCTTTTCTGATTTGCCATAAAAAGGAGCGGCCAGTATCACCACTTAGTCATATTTCTTTACGTAGCACAATTTCACACTTCTGCTGCTCCCATATATTATATAACTTCGCTCTTCCCTACTACTCAAACATGCCTTTAAGTAAAAGCCACGCAGGAAAACAAAGATCTGGCGGAGCGCTTGGGTGCCACCCCTCAATTAGCCAGCCTGACACGAGACACACCCGCACTGCCGCCACTCTCCAGCTGACTCCAGTGCATTAGCTGATGAAGAGTGTATTATAGACTGACTGTAGAAACGATTAGCAATACTTAAAAGATTCAATCATCCTGTAATTTGGTTCAGTGTGCATTTGTGCTCTATGAAAATGACAGTCGGAATCTTCCCCGCTCTCTGAGTGTTACTACGGGGAAGTTTCTCTTGACAGCTATCCCCATACACCAGCCTTGAACTAAATCCTAGTAAAACTAGTTCTGAGATTTTGATTTCTATCACTCATTCACTCCAGACAATGTTAAACATTGTGAGGGGTGACATATATGATATAATTAACTATGACAGTTTTCATTTGTTTACATGCAGAGGCTTCATATTCCATTGTCTTGTTTTTAGTTAAGAAGCAAGCAAGCACTGACATATATGGTGCACGTCACATCCCTCCCAACATTTCTACAGCCTGTGAATGCCAATTTTTAGTGCTAAATCTGCCTTTCTTCAGCAAACCTGCTTCCTAGCTCCCTCCTGAGCCTCTGGGACTAATACTCACCCCAGGCTGTTTTCCAGAGTGGGTTATGTCATGCTTTGTTGGGAGTTTTCAGCACACTTAAAATTTATGCAGAAGAAAAAAAGAGATGATCAAAGTAGCAGGAATACCTGAGTGGTAGCTCACTTTCACTGAGCAAGCCCCAACAGCATCTGTCACTAAAGCAATGGATTGTTTTGCTCAGACATCTGTGGGTCACATTATTTCACAAGGCTGCAGCAAGAGGGGAAAGTAAAACTGAGGCAGGTTATTAATCACTTACCGTTTCCTGTACGACATAGAGGAAATAATCAAGCAGTATAGTGGGTTATAAAGGGAGATTCCTGAGAAACAAAAATATGCACTTCATTTAAGGCATTGCAGGAGGCCGTGTGACAGAGGCAGATTCAGTTTGTGGAAATTTGGCTTTATTTTATTTATGAGATTAAGTAACTGACAACAGCTGCCACATCTAAATGAGGGTATGATGGCATTCACCCAGCAACTGAGAAGAGCAGCGCTTCGGATTTACAAGTCTTCTCCATTCATATCCAAAAAGCACAGGGTTTGCAGGGTGGAACAAGCCCAAACTGCTCTCAGTGATATTACACGACCAGATCTGGAGGGAACTTGCCCCATATAAATTAATGCCAGCCTTAACAAGAGTAACTTTGATTCATCGATATATGCAGCTGTGTCCTCACTAGGGAGTTTTCTGGCTACATATGATTTTATACATCTGTCAGCTTTAAATCAGGGATCCAAATATAGACTGCAGCATGCCAGAACACTCTGTCAATTTGTCCCTTTCCCTTGGGCCTATAAAGCACTAAATGGGCAGAGACTCATCAGTGAGGGATCAAGTCCTGATCCTACCCACACCCCACGGTCCTGTTAACCTCAGCAGTACAAAATGGGAGTCAAAGGAAACGAAGCTGCACCCAATTTTTAAAGTATCTCCCCCACCCCCCTGCCCCAAATTATCCATCTACAGCAGATTGAATTTTTTTTTCCATTTTTCCTCCTGCCACGCAAATGTGCAGGCAGTTTCCTGCCAGCTAGCAGTGTGAAAAGTCAGAGGGTACACAGCATCAGCAACGATGAATACCAAACCGAATTAGACCATTTTCTGAATCATCATTTCTGTGATGAATGAGGGAGGTAAAACTTCCTTTGAAGAATTTTCTAAAGCTACACTGAAGTAATCACCCAAAACACAGAAGAGATGGCTCACATGGAAGGATATGGGGGCAGTGTTCTGTGGTTTTGTGTGGATTCTAGCTACATTAAGAGAACAAGGCTTAGGACTGCTACCTTTAGTAATTCATATGAGGTATTCCTAATACTGACCTATTCTTCTGTTACGCTTGCAGAACTACAAAGGCCCTGTTTCTGCTCTTCCCATGAATTTCCAAAGGAAAAAGACAGTATTCAAAATCAGGACTGGCCATGTTGGCAGATGAAGATGCTGCTATAGCAGCTTGGCAGTTCAATACCAAGTGAGTTAAATAAAAATAAAATTAAAAATTAGCCAGTTTAAGCAGTATCAACTGCAGGTAACAGTGATAATGGTCACAGTAAAAAAAAAGCCTCACATTTCACTAATATTATTGTTATTAGTATTGATGGACCAAACTGCTAGTAAATGTAAAAACCTCTGACATGGAACACTGCAATGCACAAAAAGCAACCCCCACACCCATTTTTTTTTCTTTTTTTGTATTACTGAGCTTTATATTTCAGTGTTTAGAAATAGCTCAGTCATCAAAGACTGTGACCCCCATGAGGGCACTAATTGAGGAATGGATAGAGTTTCCCAGAGACTAACAGCCCAGGGTAGTGAGGCTGTGCTGCCCTGCTACGGCGCTGCTGCGAGGAATACGTATATGACAAGACCTTTGGTCCGTAACCGTGATGGATACCAAGTTGCTACAGCAAATATTGCCCTGGATGACTGCCAAGGATTAATCTTTTGACAATTAGGAACTTGTTTCATTTCGCAGCATAAGCGAGGGTATGCCTTCGCTAACCTAATCTCAGTTTGAGAGATGTCAAGCATATTCTTCAATACGAAATTAAAAGACAGGCTGTTTTATCTTCAAAAGAAGTGACAAGAACATTGAAAATCACTCTTAAATCTATCACTGGATATAGGATTAGACAAAGACTGACTGTGTTTCACTGATACATACAGCTTTCAATACTCTTTTAAAAATCACAGTTCTAAAAAAATCAAATGACAGAATCTGGTAGAAATTGTATTACTTTGTAGTGATCAAATTCTGTCCTTAGATGTACATGCATGGGGCTTCAATTTGACAGCAAGCCTGCATAACCAGAAAGCCTTCATCTGAGTACAGAATCTGACCCACAGATGCAGGAAAACATCTATGTTTGATGTAGCAGATTTCTATCCTTTTAGAAGAGTAGCATCTGGACCTGAAAGTATTTTAACACACTGAGACTGATGCATTTGACATATTGTAGTCTTGGTGAGTTCCTTCCTTTATTTGGAGATGATGAACTTGATAGCAGTCTGCATTACCAAGTGATTAATCAGTCACTTTTGTAAAGGTTATCTGTTAAAAATACATCTGATTAATTTGGTCCAATGACAGAAGAGGAGCTATAGATCCCTTACGGCTGACCCAGAGGCCATCCCTGTATAACAATGGACAGGTTTCATTTATAACATGGTGAACACACCTGGAAATCTGCTTGTAATTAGAAAGTGATAATGAATCCATCTATCAAAAGGAAGCTGGTTTGTCAGCAGTTCTGGATGCAAACCTTGATATTTACTGTAAATCCCTCTGGCTTTCCCTGGGGAGTATAATTGTAAATATGAGTCTTCAGCACCTCAAACAAAGGTCTTTCTAGGTTCTGGTTTTAAGGAAGAGATTTTTCTTTTTGGTCAATTCATGTTCTTGCTCTAACAGTGAGTAAAAGTGGCAAGTGATGAGTTACAGACATCAATCTTTTTCTTCAAACATTATTGTGTCTGTTTCAGCAGAGGAGAAAGATGCTTAGAGACTCTGATGATCTGAAAGACAAATGAGACCTGTACAAACGGAAAATGCTTGAGTGAAGCAGAAGTACAACCGCCTGCAGGTAACAGAGGATAATTCAAGAGAGTTGTGTACCTAGTGGAAGTTCCTGACAAAGGGTACAGGTCATTCAATACCTATAAAGATTATTGGGGTGATACTAAGGCTGTTTCACAAATAATCTGATTAACACGAGCTTCTGAAGAAGGCTGAGACTGAAAAAGGACTTTGAGATTATGAGCTTTGGAAACTGGAAAAACAGAATTATCATCAAAGGAAATGATCAGGAAGGATGAAAGGGAATGGAAGGCACTTGGAAGAGCCCTGACAACAGCTGCTAGTCTTTTTCCTTTTTATCAGCATTCAGGTGGAAATATCTGCAGATACCAGAACTCCAGTTCCAAACAGCAACCATAACAGGAACAGAGCCATTACTCAAGGCACCTGAACACCTCCATCACCCTGGGCAACTGATAATCAAATGTAAGTAATGTCCCTGAAGGAAAGCCACAGTAAAAGAGTTCAATACATTTCTGAATATTGATTCCTTCCAGAAACCAGAGCAATCCAGATAGGACTAAAAGAAAACGGGACATCAGTCTTTAGTGCAAAATCAGTTACAATCCAATTAAGCATCTACCAGAAAGCCAACATAAACACTCACATGCAGCAACAAAAGAGAAAACAAAACCATGTAGTAATAGTCCTCTAAAATCTAACACCAGAAGATGAAGAGACATGGCCTGTTTCACAGCCATAGACAGATGATTAAAACATAAAACACACGTGTCAGAATAAAACTGTTAAATAAATCATTTTACAAGGAGGAATTCTAAGGTTTATTTCCACTATTTTCTTGGCAACTAGCTAATTACCTGCTTATATCTTCTTAAGATGAGGAGGAAGCTGAAAAGAGACCATTAATAAATCAGATGTTCCCCAGCAGCCCCAAGCCTTTAAACACAGTGGACAGCAGTTTTTACTACAGGAGAGTATAGCCAAGCTCATAACAACATTACTCAAAAAGTCCAAACAGCCCTTCAGCTGCCAGTCTTCTCAAGTGTTTGTGGGGAAAAAGTCCATTAAGAAAACTCTAGAATATACACACATGGAAGAAAGTGAAGAAATGAAGCACGGCAGAGCACAAAGGTTAATGTCAGGCAACCACAGCAAGGATTCTGCAGCGGGGACACGGCATCAGAGCAGCAGGACCATCCAGAATAGTTCATGATTGTAGAGAGAAAGAAAGTATTCCCTAAGGCCCCAGGGATATGACTGACCATTCCTAGGGGCGTGATCATGGCTTTGCCATGAGCACTGAATACCTGCAGGGTACAGCCAGGCTGGGGTGGTTGGAGTCAGAGCTGTGTGAGATCTTCCCAGGAACCCCGCCCATGGCTGGACATGGCAACATGGAGAAAGACCAGCATAGCAAGGAGAGGAAATGACCAAGAACAGTCTTCAAACAATACTCTAAAATGTGAAGACTCATGCCTTCACCGGATGGGATCACCTGGTCAAAGCAAAAGATCTGAAGTAAAAATTCAGCTTTCAACCATAATATGAAGGAACCAAAAAAATCCAAACACAACCACACCACTTTCCCCAGTGTAATGGGAACGAGCAACAACCTGCACTAATACCAAATCCAGCAAGAATCTAGACTGTCACTCAGCTAGCCATAGGTATATGAAACTATTCAAATTCAATTAACCTAATCAAATTCAGAAAATTTGAATAATTTTAATGCAGTTGATAAATGCTCAGGAGGGTATTTGCAGAAAAGCATGACCAGGGAAAAGAAAGTGGCAAAACAAACACATTGCCTCCTCCAGCCAAGGCAGAGGACAATCACCACCACACCCTTCCCAGCACTCCAGAGAAATTGTCCAGAACAGCTGCAGCTGGAAGGACGGACAAGTGCCCTAACAGCCATCGCATGATAGGACTCATATGCCCACAGCCCTTGGGATAACCACCAGCAAGGTTTCAAAACAGGGTTTATTTATGGGACACAACCATTCAAATCATAAGCTCTCACACAGTTGCAGTCCCAACAGGACCAGGCAGAACTAGAGCATTACAAGGCACTGCTTGTCCTCTGTAATTCCAACTGTTACTATGGAAATAGAAGGAATTTTTCTGGCACTTGCCAAATGCAACCAAGAGCTGCTGCAAAGGCAGCTGTGCCACTATAGTGACCCAAGGTGGACAGACCCGACCACCTGTGCCAGTGGAGCTGTCACTGGAAGGCAAGAAGCCCTGGAAAAATAAGGCTGTTGAAGGCAGTGCAGTAGGAAAGATCAGGCAACAGAGAGGCTCAAAGGGGTAAAGGATCACAGACTGGAGAAACATAACGAAGAGGGTGGAGGGCAGTGGAAGGCATGACAGGAGAAGAGATGGAAGAGACGGATGATGCAGGAAGAGGCACATCAGCACGTGTCACTGAAAAAGGTCCAAAATTCAATGACTGCCACAGCAAATGCTACCCAACCAGTAACACCAGCCCCTCCCAGCACACCATCCAGCAACCTGCAGAAGGCAGCCTCCATCTTAGTGTTTTGGTGCCAAGGAGTTGAGTGCAACACAGTTGTTTGGCAAGCACTGAGCCTTCAAATTCTACATGATTGAATGTGTTTCCCCTAATAAAACACATTTATTAATACACTGCTATTTTTAAACGTGATTTTCAGAAACTGTGTCATCCAAGAGGTACGCTGCAGGGTGGAAGAACAGAGAGGCAGACGGGGGGAATAGATGCCTTCTGAGTCTTGCTCACTGAGACAAAGCTACTGGGAAAGCAGCGCTACGAGAGCAGCAGATATGGAGAAGACCCCAAAATTGTGAGGGGTGATGTTAGTCAGGATGCTGGTTACGCAGGCATGTGCAACAGAGCCACATGGTTCTGTTAGATACCAAGAGGTTCTGAAACGCAGCTGGATCAAGCCTGAGTTATGTGCCAGGTGAAGGCAAAACCCAACATTCCTGCAAAGCTGGGCATGGTCAGTGTTAACGTTTGTGAAGTGCCACAGAAGCTCTACATTTTTCAGACACCTAATGATATTGAGGCACAGAAAGAAAGCTAAACAAAGAGCTTCATTCACTCCAGCTCCATTAAAAACATGGAGAACAAAATCAGTTCCAGACATGTGGGAAAGAACCAACAATTGCTAGCAAAAACAGTAATACCAGCATTAGTGTTCCAAGAGAAAGAAAAAAACTGTGATGGAATAAAAAAATTATTCACATGAATCATAGAAGAAGCTTTCAACAATCTGAGTACAATTTAAAAATAATTACTAAAAGAAATCAAAACTAGCTTACTGAATTCAAAATGTACATGTCTGAAAGATTAACACTGCTTCAAAGATATTCTTGTATAAATGGTCAGTAATAACAGCCTATATAATGAGTACACGGTAATTAAGAAATATGGATAGCAATAACTTAATGAGGACATCGTATTTTCCCCTAAGGGAGGACATTAGCACTGATACCTCCATCTGCTCTCTTCATACCTAGAGTCTTGTCCTGGTGGCACAGTCCTCACAAACTTCAGCCCATACTATTTTGTGAGAACCATTGGTCAACACAGTAAATGTCCTTACACTTTTACGTTGACTTACAAATAACAAAAGAGTAGCTCACTGATGTCTGATCTAGTAAAAAGAGGTTTGTACCTAGCCATGCTACTTATTTCATCCGTGTCTGGCAAAGCTAACTGAGACTCTCTTCTCTACTGGTAAGTGATCTTACTGCCCTGTCAAACTGCTCACTCCCCACTCTCCCCCACACTTGGGAAAAGTCCTGCTCATAGCCAGAAAAAGCAGTAATAATCCATCATCATATACACAGAGCAGCTCCTCAAGTCCCTGTTTTCTTTTATTTTACCTTCTCAACAACCACTCACTTCTCCTTCTTAGAGAAACCTGTCTCTCATTCCTCTTGCTGAAATGGCACCCTAAACTTCAAACACAACTGCCTCTACTGCCAATGTTTTTTTTCTGGCATCTCCTAAAGCGATCAGGGCTTTTGAGGGCACAGCACTTCCCAAGTCAGCCTCTTGCAAAGATTTGATGGATCAAGTATGCCCGATATTTGTTCCTGTCAAATGTATCACACAAATACTGCTCTGACAGTGTTTTTATGAGTAGCAGAGAAGCATATCTGGAAACAAACAAATCTTATCCTTGGGACCAGAGACAAGGATATTAAGGAAAGAACATTTTGGTGCATGTGAGTGTATGTTTTCCTACTTACTGCCCAGCAGGGAGGAAGGTGAATTGCTACTTACTTTCACAGACTGCAGTAAGATTTCCGATTCACCCTGCCAGGCTCAGACAGTATTATCACCTGCATCAATTAAGGTACCTTAGCAAGGGGTTTTGCAAAAAAATTACAGTAATGGCTTTATCAAAGCATGAAAACATAAATGTACCCTCATTTATGAGGAGGAAACAAATGATTAGAGTATGAATGCATCGTTTAGGGTAATTTGCAAAACAAGAGGACCTGTGCTGTAGGCACTTTTGTTGGTAGGTAAAAAATAGTCACAAGAGAACAAAAAAAAAAGTCCCACTGAATCTCCTCCCTCCTGGCCATTGTCCTCCTTCCCATTTCTTATTTGGCATTTAACTGATACTTTTATTTTTTCCAATAAAAATCTGGACACTATTTCTATGAATCTGAAGGGTTTGTATAAGGTTCCTTATAGCAGCTGGGACCTCAGTCTGGGTTCTCCCAGCCTGCCTACCGAATCACTTCAAACCAGTTCCACAAAGACTGTCTACAAAGCCTCTCACATAAGCACAACTGCAACAAGGATTTTCATGATAAGAACAGTCCTTTCTCTAGGTATCTCTCTCTGCTGTGGTGCAGTTTTGCCCACGATCCTCCCAGCTTAAAGCCAGAGTCAGGACAATACAGCCTGCATAAGTACGCCTGGTCAGTCTGCCTTTTCCCGCTGATAGAGAAATAATAAGTTACATACTTTTGTAATGGGTTTTTGAAGTTTTTCACCTGTTTCTACTTTTCCAGATGTCCTAGGCCAACCAGCCCCTGAGACTTCTACCCCTGGCCTTTATTCTTCATTACTGGAGACCTTAAGACAGCAATGCTGTCCTCTCCAACTGCAAAGCAAAGGGAGCAAAATCTGACTATGAATTTCTAGATGAGGATACTGCTCAGCAGGGTCTATGTCCCCAGAAAGCAAAGGCATAGGCACTGTGTTACAGGCTATTTTCAGGGAATAGTACAGAAAGTGGTTTCAGAGGGAGGTAGGATACGGCAGGAAAGCAGTTCTATGCCCTGTAGGAGAGATCCCATGCATTAGTTGAGCCTCTTCAGCATGGATAAACACTGAGAAGCAGCAGCTTCATTACAAACTAAGTCTGACCACCAAAGTTTTCACTGAAAGAAATTCCTGACAAGGGTTCAGGAAAAGGGCTGGTTATAATATAAATGGACACACTGACCATGGTGGTTGTCCACCCATTTGGTTTGATGTCAAAGAAAACCTCATCCCACAGGAGAAAGTAAGGAATTCTGCAATAGCTCCTCCCTACAGAATCAAGGTCTCATGGAGTTCACATGGCACAAAATCATAGACTCACAGAATGGTTTGGGTTGGAAGGGACTGTAAAGATCCAACCTAGCTGAACTAGACTGTCTAGTTCCAACGCTCCTGTCATGGGCAGCGAACCTTCCACCAGGCCAGAGCCCCATCAAGCTTAGTCTTGAACGAGAATTGTAAAACTGTTTCAAATCATTTACTGGTGGTTCTCATGCTGAAAATAATTCTTTGTTCAAAGAGATTCAAAAGAAATCTTTAGCATCATTCGCTTTCTACAGAAGATTCGCATACTTCTTGATTTTTCCACTTTTAGTTGTCCAAGAGAAGAACTGGGTCGATAGGGGAAGTGTTTATGGTAGACACTTGTTTCCTGCACCATGTGAATGTCTTCACCTCTGGAAGCAGGACCACAGTGGCATCCAATGTGGGTGGCTCTTGTGTTGCTCAGGCAAGCTGACAAAGCTTGGCACTGAAAATTGAACTCTGTGGAAGTTCAAGGGTTTCTCAGTTGCACCATTAACAGATCTCAGAGGAAATGACTGTCAGGAGACAACAGTGAAAAGGTGATATTTGAAGAACATAAATGAGAGCAGACAGGAGAGAGAACTTCCAGCAACAGGTTTAAAGCATCATGCACTCTCAGCAGTGAGGTTGGACTATTGGGAAGCACCTGGTTCTGTCCAGGTCTCTTCTCTCAAGACCAGCACCAATGCCCATAGTCACTGGAAGTGTTTAAGCCAGAAGAGTGTGCCACAGTCTATTTGCAGGTCTTTGTGAATGACGCATGGAAACTATCAGGCTGTTTTCCTAATATATGCCTGAGCCTCACCAGGGCCTTTATAGGAAGACTTATTTTGTGGTAAGATTGTTTCAGGAGTCAAGTGCCCATTTCTTTCCTTTGGGCACAGAAAGACATTAAGAAATTATTCCCATTTTGGTACCCCTAATTGGCAGTCTCAAAAAACTGCTAAGTATCTAACTGGGATTTCCTGAAGCAGAAGAGACATACACTCTTTCTGCCCTTTTGGGGCAGTTACCACACAGCAGGATGGGTGAGGCTTAAAAACAGAGTATTTTGTGTGCCCATTTCACAAGGGTGCTTTGCCAGTCTGCCCAGCTGTTTGTTACTTCACAGTTATTGGCATTCCCACCAGAAGCGAGGACTGTAAATGAATCTACAGATTGTACAGTCCTCGAAGATTTCAAAGGAGTTCAGCCTGAGCTAAAAGCTGGCAAGTTGGAAACCATTTAGACATCTTACTGAGATGGTCAGTAAGAGGAAACCGAGTTTCAGACTACCTCCTGCCTTAAGTAAACAAGATACATGTGTAGCCCTGTCAGAATCAACTAGTCAAGAACAAGTTTCAAGCGCATTTAAAACTGAATCTATGCTGACCCTGACTTAAAAGAGAAGCATATTGTTGGTAAGCATATATAAAATTCATTTCTCATTTACAGAAAGGAAAAAGAAAGACCAATTCTGATACAAGCTTGAGGGTTGTCTTAGTACTTGAGCCTTCTAGATGTAGAAAAGGGTTTGCTAAGAAAGGAAAACATGCTGGGGATTTGATCTATATTCCAAGAGGTCTTTGCAGTCATATAAAATGACCCAGACTTATTACAACTTCAAAAGACACACATAGTTAATACTGATTTTATCAAATATCATAATACTACACACACTAGCATTGCTTTTGAAAGTATTTGCATAATGAATAACATATCAAGCTGTGTAAACCTTTACATTTTTGGTTTCTCATCTAGATAGCTTTTAAACAAGGTCAGAAGCAAAGCTACATGTTTATTTTGCCTTTTTTTTAAACTCTTAAGCAGAAATAAGATTTGCTATTTTTCAAGCATTTGTGGTCCCTCCTTCATTTTGAGCAAGGAGAAATGGTCCTGACATATTACATATGACATATGACATAATGGATTTTTGGAGGAATCTTTTGCTGATTAACCATGCAGTGAAATGAAATGCTTAATAGAAAACACTTGGCACAAGCTCCCTGATCAAAATGTCACCTTGAAAATGGCTCATAAGTCATTTATCACTGTACATTTTACCCACATTGCACAATACTGGCATCCCATACTAACACACTGCAACTGTGAGTAGACAGCCTGGGGTGATAAGGAAATTACAGGTATTACCTTTCTGGTTATCCACAGATAATTAGCAGCTCCCGTAGATTGCAATGATCTAGGAAATACCATGTCAAAGGCAATCCTTGTGCAAGTACTGACTCTGACAGTGCTTTACTATCCTTGGCCAAGGTTAAATTTGGGTCACCGTACATGTGAATGTATGGAATCACGCATATGATGCCAAACAGGCTTCGTCCAGTGTTTGACCTTTACAGAGAATGTTTTTCTTGCAGTATCTAGAAATTATTTGTAAAAACTGGCATCCAAAGTGTGAATACAGTTGAGAAGTTATAAACAGAACTAGGTATTTTCATTTGCTCTGCTGCTATAAAGTTGTCTGGGCCCTGATATTTTAGACAGAACTGGCTTCAGCTGAGAAATGACATCAACGTTAGTCCACACAGTGCCCCTTCTGATTGCAGGCAAAATGAAGATTCCTCAGACAGGCGACTCAATGCTCTTGTAAAGGGTAAAAGTCAAATTCTGCCCTTTTGAAGAAAAATGTTGGTAGCTGTCTGCCTGCTTTGAAAATTGCCATACACTCTCTGCAGATATGACTGAGAACAAATACAGTTAGCGTTTTACCCCTACACGTCTTTCTGGCTTATTATTTTTATCATTCAGATTACCTCAGCATTATTGTGCATTTGAGAAGCTATTTATTTCCCCTGCTTTTTAGGAAATGATGTAAATACCTGGAACTCATGAAACGTTTGGGTAGAAATGCCACAGTCTGATTTTTTTATCCAGTATTTGTGGCATATGCAATCGAAATCAATCCATCACAATGTTCCCTAATTCCTGTATTCTCTTCCCATACGCAGTAAATGCAGCCCCCACCATAAAACACTGCACTGCAAGTGCAGTGGTACCTGGCACATTGCATCCTTACCATTCTGCAGAATTGCACACCTGCTTTCTTTCTGCCTGTGCTCTTTGTAACCCATCTCTAGATGTCCACCTTACGTCTGTATGATGTAGCTCCAGTTCCCTCTAAAAACTCAGTGTTATTTGTCCAGTCAAGGGAACAGAGACACTTAGCCCATGGTGACAAAGCCAAATGTTCTGCAGCACTTCCTGCTGACAGAAACATGCACCAAAACCAGGATTCACTGCATAACCTGAACAATACACCACATTGCATCACAAAAGGATCCTTGGATGGCTTCCTGTAGCAAAAAAAAGGACCATATTTCTATTTGTATGAGTGGCCTGCTTCCCTAACCAAAATTACTGAGCATACCTTTTATTTTTTAAAGTGAGATTTTTATCCCTAAAAACTGAGAACCTCTAGTGCTACCACATCTGTCAAAATGCATCTTTACTCTTCCATGCATCCCCACATTTGCAGTTTGAGCCAGACCATTTGGATGGTCCTTTATGGTGCTTTCTTCTATCTACAGCCCTGGAAAGACTACAATACACAGGGGTGAGACACGCTAACACAAGGTCCATAAGTGATTTAATAAGGCCTGAGTGGTTTTTTCTCTCTCCCTGAACAGTCTGTGGTACAGAAGGGAAAAAACAAAATACTTCCATCGTCATAGTACTAACATTAACCTTTAGGTAATGAGTACCATAATTCAGGCCATTCAGTTCAGTTCAGAAAAATCACATGGAAACATGAAGAGAAGGATACTAATGAGTATGCCTGGATGTATCTACATGTCCCTGGGAAACAGGGGCATGATGTGGTGGACCAGTGCCACACAAATGGTTAGGAGAATCCTTCAGTCTTACCACCCTTATGGGTGTTTCTGTGTTGCGTGCAACCAACCAAAGAACAAAGCAATCCCAAGCCATGAAGGGGCACAATCTCTCAGAAGAGATGTGGTAGCAACAGGAAATGTCCATCACTGGCACATAAACGTGGATATAACACACGGATGCCCTCACCTACGCTGCCTTGTTAGTGGCAATGAGCAGAAGGCACCTCCCCCTACCATCTGTGCCTCCTCCTCCTCCTATTTGTGGAAGAAAGACTAGCATATTCCTCAAAAATAGCACATATCAATGACTTTGCTTCTTTCAGTGAACTTTAGGTCTTAAGTGAAAAAAACTTACACCTTTGCATGTGCCATAATCAAGTGAATCTTCAAAGGACTCATGGACTTGCAGGAAGACAGAGGACATGCCAGATTATAGACTCCAATCAGCATCTTTGCCAGAAAATTGTGTTATTCAAGTCCACTCACAAAACACAAGGGACATCACCTTATGTCCCTGCAGCTGATTTCGGGAGGCTGCTCTGGAACCTCCCTCCTCTGCTGGTCAGCAAAGCCTCCTTTCCTCTACAAACTGCATTCACTTTCAGACCTGTGCATTCCCAGAGCACTCTTGTGCAAACACTGTCCTCTAGGTGTAACTAATCACCTTCTCCTGTAGCACTGGGGCACTCAGAGTACACCGTGCCACTGCTCAGCCTGCACTCTGCTAGACTAAACACACAGGGCTCTTTCAGTCTGCCCTCTCCATGTCCGCTTCGAGCTGAGACTCCTTCTCCTGTTGCACAACACACTTCCAGTCCTCTACTGCATAAAATTTCAATTGTTCCAGTTTTAACGTGTGGGAAGTGCTGAGCCCACTTCTTGGTTTTGCTTAAAAAAAAAATTACTTCTAGACAGTGCATTTACAAAACAGGCTGTTAGCAAGTTATGCATATAAAATAACCTAACCTAGTGAAAATACAGCATATAAAAAAATAGCTTCTATGGATCATTTGATTCTATGATGAAATATAAAGCATTTGCTACTCTGGAATAGAAGCTAATATTCACCATAAGCTTTTTGATTAAGGTTTCTGATTAGGACTGTGTTTTAATGTCTAATACAGTAAAATCCAGTGTTCATTTTAGGTTGCCTCTGTACATCAAAGCTTGTCTCACACAACCTGTGCGATTCATTAATTTTATTTTCGTGTATCTAAGATAGGTCATGTCACATTCTGGATGTAAAAAAACTAAAAAAAAAAGACAGAGGGGGTAGCTTACGACTCCACTCTTTTTGCCATTGCCTTGAATAAAATATTAGGTTTAATGTAGAAGAGATGATGATACTCACTTCTTCTGTCAATGTAAGCAGTATATTGGTCCGGTTAAAAAGACAGCATAGGAAGTCCTTTACTGCAGCACAGCAGTGAAATACACGGGATAACGCCACATATGATACACAAATCCCTAAAGAAAGACTTCCTGAATTCCTTTTAAAGTTTATTTAAGCTTATTTCCTTCAAAGATTTTTCTTCTTTCAGAAGAAGGTCAAGGCAGCTCTCCTATATTTCTCCCTGAGCAGAAAAGGAGACGGAACATCTACAAAGTGCCTGTATTGCTTAGATGAGCTCAAAAACTGGTTCTGTGGCCCAGAGCTGTTGTCACCTTTCCCATCCCTGGAAGAGGACAGCATACCATTTCTTACACAAGTTCAGAGTAGTCCCTGGCTCACACATACTGCTGCTGTTTCTTTGTCCTGTCCTACTCGTCTCATCTCCCAGTTGTCTGGCAACCATGTCTGAAAGGAGAAAGTCTTCCTGCAGGTGATCCAAGCCACCTGAACTGGAGCTGGTGCCACTAACAAGTTTCCAGCTTCCTTCACCAAGGGAATTGAGGTCTTTCCGAGTGACCACTCATCCCCAAGACATCAGTGGCATGTATCAGATTAATACCATCTCTGAGAATGTGTTAACCCAAACAGAACCTCAGTGCGACTACATGAACCTTTTACCTGGGACAAAAGGTTGTTTCCTATCAGCCGCTTTTTAGTATCCATCTGCGTACCCTGTGGTAGAGACGAGGCTGATTAATTCCTCTGCAAAAGATGCTGTGAGATAAGGCCAGTCCCTATGGCTCGAGTGAGGGACCTCACAGGAGCATGTCTGCGTGTGGAAACTCCAAGCTGTAAGTGATTTCTGCCCATGGATGAGCACACAAACCTCCCGCTGAGACCCACAGGGAGCCCAGAGAACTTGTCTGAGGGCAAAACTCAATCCTACCCTTATAGCTCAAATTAAAAGATAATTAAAATTCCCTCCACACATAGTCATGTGACATGCAGCTAATGTTGCATGATGGAATAGTACAACTCCCTCTGTTTCCTTGGCCTTCTTGCCAGAAAAGCAACAAAATTAATATTTAGCTTCACGCAGTGCTTTTTTGTCCTATTTCTAAACTCAAAATAAACTCTGCTTGGAAACAGCATTTCAGGAACAGTGACACAGAATGTCTTCACTGGCAGAGCCTCAGTAACAGGCATGTTTGGTCAGAGATGTGCCTCTTCCAGTATCATTGCTCCCCGCTCCCCAGGAAATACCAACGGGAAATATCTGGCAGCAACGAACGCATGGCACAACTGTGTGAGCTTACCATAGCTTACCCTGCACACAGAAACGTGGAGAAAATACTGCAACATGTTTCTTCCCGTCCCTCCTCAATAGCACATGGACTTTTTAACCCAAATTTTCCCAATCAAGCCTTAATAACAACACCATTAGTTACTACAGTAGATATTTTCATAGCATATCATCTCCTCTTTAAAAAAACAAGCAAAAAAAAACCAAAACTGTCCAAGGAGTTCATCCTGAAAAAATAAACTCCTGTAATTCACACAGAGAAAATTCCACTGTGAAAACATTCTTGTTCTCTTCAGGAATGTGAAACTGTTTAACTCCATCTACACACTGGGCTCCACAGCCTGGAAAAGACCCGGCTGGGCTTTCTATTTGTAAACCAAGCTGAACGTCCCACCAGCCTCAAATAAAGCCACCTAGAAGAGAAGAAGCTCTCCTCTGCCTTCTGAACCTGTGTGGGGTTTTTAACCACGCATGCTGCATTATGCAGGTTTTACTTGCCTGGTCTGAGCATGGTGGGAAATGCACTGGTCTGAAAAGAAACCTCCGCAAATGCAAAAAGTGCAGCAAATGCTGAGAGGGAGAATCTGGGAAATTGCTGTGTGTAACTTTACAAAATCCTATTGATATTGTGAAGTCATTTAAATAATTAAAGTACCAGCAAGTGCCTCTACTGATACCAGAAATCAGGGTGGGCAAGCTGGGCTCAGACCAACAATGCTCCCTGCCACTCTGTCCCTCTGCAGCCGACGGGTGCTGGAGCAGGAGCACTACCAGGACAAGGTACCAGAAGGGGTGTGACCCTTTTCCACAGAAATTAGAGAGGGAAGGTAGTTCTTGGCAGCACATGGCCAGTGCAGTCCCCACTCAGTGACAATATTTCATGTCGCAAAAAGAGATGGTTTCTACATGTTGAGAGGAACAAAACCAACCTGGAAATAAGACAATAATCCTCATCTTTCTCTACGTTGTGCACACACAGACAGGTGTGCACATGTGTGTGTATATATATATATACACACATGGTTTTAAATAATAAAGAGTGCATAACTTGCACATATCATTGCACATACACATGTAAACCATGCAAGCATGTGAAGAAAAACTGGGCACTTGGCAAGAATATTCTATATCATCAGACACAGTCAAATGTGTATTTTGTAACAAAAAGTTTCTGTAAAACACCACAGAAATCCATGGATAAATCTTACTCAATTTCAGAAAGTCTGGATGTAAACACCACAGAAATGACCTCATGTTTAATGCAAACAATAAGTCACTAAATTTATTTTCATTTTTTTACGCTGATTCCACACAGTATAGAAGTCTTTCTTTTATGAGAAATCCTACATCTAAGTACTGTATCCATGTTCAGATACAGGAGGATGTTCTTCATCCTTTGACAAACCTTGGGGTGCTAAAGTTTCTCTTGCATCCGAAAATGTTTATTTTATTTTCTTTATGTCTATTTTTTTCATTATACTCATTCAGAAGAATAAATGTAGAATGCATTCAGCAAATCATGCTAACAGGCAAATTTTCTTACAAAAATATAAATACATGGTTTTTTTAATAGATAGATAGATATGCATATATATGTATCTGGAGACATATGTGCTTAGGCTGTCACTGATCTTCACTAAGCACAGATTTAACAAAATTTTCCTACGGCAGGACCTTGTTACTATTTTAAAATCATAAATACGTGCAGAGGCAGTGACAGACCTTTTAATTTATTCTGCACACAGTTACCGAGACTTGTAAGACACACACAAAGAAGCACAAGGAGAGCTAAAAGAAGAGGCGGTATCTGGCCTAATTTCAGCATCTAGAAGTTAGATGTCTAGTTCTCAGTTAGTCAATAAGGCTCTTTCTACATTAAGTAGGTATTTATAAGCATACCTCAGTATCATCCTGCCTAGACAGTCACTCTGGAAGTGCTGGTTCACTGCCTGTCAAGGGGGCTTATGGTAAAGAGTTAGTGGATAAGTTTCAGAGATGCCTAAAACTGGGTGAGATAAATCCAGACATCCACATATGCCTTTGCAGAGGTGCAGGAAAGACTTTTTAACCCACAAGACCTGCTTGCCATGCCTGAGGGCCACCACCACCTTCCCGCGATGTGATGCCCACAGCTCGCAGACCATCACTTGGCCCATCTCTTACTCTTGCAATGCTGCAGCCAAGCCCTGAATACACATCAGATGTGCACCATTAGCAATGATGTTTCCTGCATTTGCAGCACATAAACTTGTTCCTATAACAGCTCTCGCTATTTTCCGCCATTTGGCTGGCGCTCAGTGATGTAACCCAGAGTGAATGAAAGAACCCCCTTTTTCTCCAGTCTCAACAATGTGCCTATTTGTGAGCAAAGCCACTGCTTTCCCCCACGGATCTGGTTAGTAGCGATATTTTATTTAAAATTCTTGTGGAAGCTTATGGGCTGAAGTAACTGTGATGTGAAAACCAGATGTCCATGGCAGAGGAAAGACTCAAAGGGCTTTCAGTAACAGGGAGAGTCATATTCGGCTTCAGAGACTGAGTTATTCTTCTCCACGATGGGTCCTGGCGATGGGCAGGGGGGTTGCTTGACGGGATAGGTGATAAAACCCATCTGCACTCTCGCTGTGGGACGGGCCTGTGCTCAAACACAGGGGGAAATGGGGTGAGCTGGGGCCCTACTCTCCCTCAACAGCCACATCCCACCAGTGCCACCTCACTCATGCTCACAAGCCTCATCCCAGGAATGAGCAGGGGCACAGCCAGCACAGCAGCAGCTCTGGGCATCATCCTGCATCCGTTTATGTGGCCTTAGTCACCACGTTGCAGATGTCCCCATGGGGTGACAGCAGCTGTAGCAGGCCACGAGGCCAGCAAGAGGCTGCTTCATCACCCCACTGGGGATGTGAGCTGCAACACAACCACGCATGAGCAGGCAGCGGGATGCTGCTCCAACATGCTTAATCTTGGGAGCTCTTTAGGTACCTCTGCTCAAGCCTACCTAGGCCACTAAAATAGAGGCTCACATGCTATCATACTGCAATGATACTGAGAAGAAACTTGAGCTTGGAGTCAACAAAGAGCAAACATGCTCTCCAACTACTTTTCTTGTTCAAAACATACACCTTACCATCTGGAAGTTTAAGGCAGCAAGGAAACTTTGACGGCAGGCTTCAGCAAAGTAGTATCACTAACTTTGTTACCACCAAAACTATGCATATATAGAATAATTGAGACTAGAAGTAGCCAGGTCCTTGGAATCATCCTGCACCAAAACACAAGATCAACCCACCATTGCTATCGCTGCAATCTGTGCTTCCACTAGAAGCACAGCTGCAGCTAGTTTAGGATTTTCTGAGTGTGCTGTATGACTGATCTACTTAAAGACACAAGAAATTAAAAACTTGAAATGGCTCGACTATAAAACAAGATCCAATTACATGTCAAAGCCAGCCTGACTGTTTTTGGATACATAAAAATTTTGAAGATGTGTTTTTGTGACTGTAGGTGCTTCGGTTTTCGCCAAAATAATTTTGAATTGTTTTAAAACTCCCCCTGCATGTCTGCCAAAGGATGTGCTCACTGACAGGAAAAGCTAGTAATAGATGACAAAATAGCAACAAACTCCTTCCCAATCAAAATGCTGATGAGGTCTTGTTTAAATGGGGAGATGACTTGTCTGCTAGTGCCGTAACAAAACTCCTGTACTTTGATCGTGTTTATTTTAATAGTTTAAGCTGTAATTATATCAAGAGGAGTTCTTCATTCATTTTTACAACGGGTATAATGAATGCAAATATGCTTTTTTAATAGTTTGTGTCTTTCAGCTTTATCCAAGCACTATTAAGAAAATGGACGTGGAGTTATTCCAGGATAACATCGTCAAAACATATTATTTTTTCCTCTCTCCATTACATAACAAAACGTGATTTTTACTACGAATTATTATAAGCACACTCCTGGAAGCTAGTCTTTTACAACCTGATATCTTGTTCTGATTGTAGGAAAATGTGAAAATAAGGTACACAATCATCTACATTCCTCTAACAGTTACCTTTGAATATGTATTTTAAAACACCATCTCTGTTCTCTGTATTTTTTTATAATTTTAGCTTTGTTTCCTTATTTTTAAAGACATGCTTTAACAGACAGATAAAATTCCAAGTATTCTGCCTGTGTTACGACTCCTATTAATTTTCCCTCTTGCTAATAAAAAACTTCCTCCTTTTTGAGGTCAAAGAGCTAAAGAGTTGAAGCTAAACCCCAGGAAGTCAAGGGTTTAAGTCGGGACATTGCTGGCTGTGATTGTCCAAAAGCAAGCATTGCTGGTGGCAGCGAGGCAAGCTGTCCCAGCAATACTCCCAGTGGTATCACCCTTTGTGACATTCATCAATCTTCTTGACATTTAGTAGCAGACAGTACTGCCAAAGCTCTATGTAAACAGAAGTAAGGTGCCTGCAAAGGTGTAATTTCTATTGGCCTTCAAGTGAGATAAAAATGGAAAGCTGAAAAATGTAACTTACAGGTACAACCAGCAAACATGCACCTCAGCACGAGCTCATGCAAACCAGAGCCTACTGTCTTTGCTTTCCACCTTCAAAAGCACCGTATAACCCCCACCCCAAACCTGAAAATTTTAAATTCAACAACACTAAAGACTGCTTTAACCACTTTAACAAAACCAGAAGCACACAGACACACGACACAGCTTCCCGCAGGCAGGGAAGTGCCCTGTATTTCCCTGTAAGGAGGGCCCTTCTTTAATAAGAGCTTCATCCGATCACTGTCATTGTTCTGGATAATGGATTACCTACACATACATTTTCAAGTGTAATGACACTCTTGCTTATTAAAGACCTCTCAGCTGAAGGGGCAGAATATTATGAACTGGCCAATCCATTCATTCCCTTGAATATGTTATTCAGTATTTTATGCTAAACCAGCAATACACCATCCATTTTAGTACAATGATCCTTATGTTCAATAAAACTGAAGTGCTGGATCATAAATCATTACAGTCATTTATTTTACATTAGACACATTAGCCACTATATTCCATAATCTATTACAATAAGGTGGATTTAAATGTACCCCAAGGAACTACAATAATAACTTGAGAACCAAATATAGCAATTATGGATAAAATATGCTTAACCTAAAACTGCACTAGCTGCATAGACTGCTGTGAACTTTAAATAAAATTTAGGGAGGATGATAACTGCCCTCGAATAAACAAGTAACAGAGGAAAATCCGAACCTCCTCTCTATACTTCAGATAGTTTAACGTGCCCTATCTGTGGAGGAGGGGATGTTATGCTTATAACCCAGTGTCTACTAAAATATTATTATTCCTTTATTACTGGTTATGTTATCTCCCCATCATGTGAAAATTTCCCGTATTTTCCTGGTGGATTACAACCTACTTAATGTTTTTTAAATAGCGCTCTTCCTTTCTAGCTCTCTGATTAACCTGTTTGGATTCCTTGTATGTTCTTCAGACTCCCTCCAACCATTTTTAACAGTTTTGGTAAATTTTCCACAACATGTCCAGACCTTACTGGTGCTCTTTCGGATTCAGGCTGAGCGACAACAAAGGGCAAAGCCTGTTTGTCTCCTCCAGACGCAATGTCTCTACACAGTCCCACAAAAGGGGCCATTGGTAACTTTCTGGCCCCAGACCAAGAAGCAATCTCAAATGCTTGTGAACACGGTTTAGCATTTTTCAGAATTAGTGCTCTGCCAAGTATTAAAAACAACTACATGTTAAAGAAAGTGATTGTTTTTTTACAGGAAGGTTCCACACTTCAGACCACTGGGACTCCTGACAATGCCTGCCACCAGCCTGGTGTGGAGGAGAAGGAGGATTGAGGGCTCTCAAGCATCGCCTGCACAAAGAACAGAAGTATGTCATGCCCAAACTTCACACATGCTGCTTTGTATTTACAAAACCATGTTGCTTTCTGCATAAATTCCATTATCCTTGAGATATTTTTCTGTGTTTATTGCCTGTTTTCTTTTCTTCCCAGGAACAAAAATCACATTTAAGAACTAAATGCTCACTGCTACCAGAGTAGCTGCTCTTGCCTATTACTATTAATTACTATTTTCTGTGATTTTTCCAAAATAACTGCTATCAACTTATATTTCTTAAATGATTTCCTAAGGGGCTTATTAGCTAGATCTGCAGATATGTACACTGGAAATTCCCTTTTCCAGTTGTTCTAGAGCTTTTTTAGAGGCCTATTTACACCACTTTCTTTGCTTCTTTCTTTTTTCCCACATGAAGGCCAAATATTAGGACTGGATATTGAGTGTAGCTCCTTGTGCAGTTTCTAGAAGTAATCGTGCAGGTCCAGCTGGAGGCTGACAGGCAAACCATTGCTGCCCTAGATGCACTTCTGTTGCCTGCCCTGCACCGACACACTTCAGTCTCTAGCTGCCATGCCAGCACCTTTCATGAGACTTTATATAAGTAAGAGAAAATGTACACATTATTCACTACAAATTCAAGATAAAATTTTGCTTTGGTTCCAAATCGTTAAATATATTCAGGCAAATAAGGACATCCTAACCAAGGTAAGGCAGAAGCTTGCTTTTCCAACCCTGTGTTCATATTTTACTTCATAGCACAAGAGCCATAGTAGTGAAGGGTGTGCTGAATGCAAAAAACCTCAGCTCTGGTTTAAATGTTCTTCCTAATTCCTATCGAATGTGAGCTGACCTGTTTGTTTTTATTCCGGAGTTTCTGACTGAGGGGAGCTGCTTTGGTGCCACCAAGAAGGGAACAATGCACCCAGCTCTGTATGTTTTGGGAGAGAAAGTAAATATTTTGTACAACATCCATTGTTGAATAAATAACTTTCTTTTTGATAAACAAGCACCAAAAACCTGTACATATCATGAGAAGAATTCAAACCTCTGTGATAACCTCTCACCACAGGCATCCAGCAGAGCTGTGTAACAGGCAGCTGAGAAAGGCAACTACTCTCCCATCCCATTTTGGTCTCGCACTGCTCCCTATGACTCTCACGTTCACCCACACGTATGATACAGGAACAGAAAGGAGACACGAGAGGCGTGTATCTAACCAAGTCACTGAAAAGTTTTGTCTGAAGCAGGACAGAGCCTCAGGAGAGGCAAGCTGCAGATGAACCTCAACTCCTGCTTGCTTTATGTCCTGGGCTGTGCTCTGCCCCTCCACTGGCACTACAGCCAGTAAGCGACCTCTATCTGACATCTCCAAAGGGGAAACTATTTTCCAAAGTATAATGCCAAAATGGAAAGTGGTGCACAGCGAGGACATCTGGTCACTCAGGAGTTACAGCAGCCACTAGAGTCCTGCCAAGAAAAACCTTGCTCTGTCACTGGGCATATTTAAAGAGCATAAATGGATCAAGTGGGGCTCTCCTTCCTTCTTGGTTGTCCCTGCGAGAACAAATGGAAGAGGGAGATGAAAGCAACAGCGACAAAACCAGATGGCATGGCATGCTTAGACTGGAGGCAGACAAAGCTTGGGCTGTACTCAGGGGTGAGGGCTGCCCATGCAGACTGGGGCCAGGACAGCTCAGAGACCTGGTGGGCACCATGGCATGCTAGATCAGAGTGTGCCACCCAGTAAAGGCTAGTCCCATGTCCCGCCAGCCACATCTCATGCCAGGCAGGCACCGTCCCACTGCTGCCATGGATCTCCAGCACAATGCTGACTGCAAACAGGAGAGGAGCCTGCCCACAGTGAGGCGTGCCAAGGCAGCCATGCTCTCCCTGAGGCAGGATGGCACAGGCAGTACCAGCAAAGAGCTCACAGTTTCAACTGCATAAACACATTCACACATCTTTAGTGACACAGAGTGCTCACGAAGGGCCTGATCTTGCCTAGGCATAAGATGTATACTTTAAAACAGAGACAGAAGCCCTTAAGGTATTTATTAAGTTCTCTCTAAATTCAGCCCTGGAAGTTGCGACGCCCAAAGAGCCCTGCCCACTCCCAGGGCACTGGGTGGTGCCCCTTCCCTGCACAGGGAGAAGGTCTCCCTGCTGGACTGGATGACCCGCAGCCAACAGGCCAATTTCCCTGTCCCCAGCAGGGCCCTCTCTCCACAGGCTGTGCCGGAGGCTGGGGCGAGGCGGCTCTCCCAGAGGACACCCCTGCCAGCGCCCGGGGCACCGAGGCCCTTCCCGCTGCCTCCCCACCAAAGCAGCTGGCCGCCTGAATTCCAACAGCCGCTTCCTGCCCGCACCGCTGGCAAATGAACCTGTGGAAAAGTAAATACGTTTATCACACAGATTTCCTCTGCCCCTTTTTAAATAAGGAAGGGCTCAATTGCTTTCCTGAGTCAGACCCATACCATGCTGAAGCCATATCATCGATAAATATGTGCTCCCATGCTCAGGCCAATGACTACAGCCACGGGTGATAGGGGCTTGTGTGGATTTAGGATAAAATGCAAAAGAGCCCCTCTGTGAAGGCACATTCCCAGCCAGAAGCCAGCATTATGTATAATGTGGACCAGCCTGCATGAGCCAAAATGCCAGGGCAGCTCAGTGAGATGAACGTGTCCCTCACCCGCTCTTGCTGAAGCCAGCAGATTTGCAGCAGCTTCCTAATGCAATGCCTTCCCCTCACAAATAGGAAGGCCTCTTGAAAGGAATTGTAAGTGAAATTTAGCCCTGTTAACAGCAGGAAATAGCCAGCAGTTTGAAATCACCTGAGCCAGGGATTTGGCCTTAAATTTTCCAATCTGACGCTAGCATGGCATCAGTACCTTTAAAGTCTCTATTAAGAAGGGGTAAAAACAGTTGGAGAAGTCAGGGTCATCTCTGGGAATTTATACGAGAAATGTTTGCTGTACTGCAGATCAAAATAGCATTTTGACTCATTGATCCACTGAATGCCATAAAATCTGAAGCAAGATCCTAGTGCTTAGCAGTGGGAAAAATGAGTTTCTTTGGCCTCCTATCGTAACATAAAGAATGAGCAAAATAAAGAAAAACAAAGGAAAAGAAATGAGATATAAAGCTTGAGATGAGGGCAAAGACAAGCAAGCAATTAAAAAAGATATATGGACTTCAATTTACAAAAAACACCCTAAACCTCCGCCTCAGTAGCATGTTTAGCTCTTAATCAAGTCTTATTACAATCACATGCAAATGCCGAGATGGCAGGACATTCCTTCAAACTATGTTTTCATTAAAGATTCTGCTTTTTCCAGAATAATAGTAAATGACACGTGAACTTCATATGAACTATAGGTCATGAAAGGATTTAGTATTGGCATTTTTAATCTAAAAAGTCTGTGCCAGAAAATCAATATGTTTCAGTCGCAGCATTCGAATGCAATTTTCTTCACGTAACAGGGTTCTTTCTTTCACTCCTCCTTCCTCTCCCTCTCTCTTTCTCTCTCCCTCTTCTTTAAAAATAATGAATAATTCCCAGTTTTTCTATGAAACAAGCAGGCACATTAGAAGGCAACGACATCAATAACGCGTTACATGTAAACAGAAAATGAACAAAAAAATCATTCAAGGCCCCTTTCAAACTGGCGTGCTTTTCATCAGCGCTATTACAGGTTCCATTCACATTATCGGATTGAACCACGCTGCATAACCAAGGTGCTGACAAGCCTTGATTACCCAATAACTCCTGTATTCCTTTCAGGCAGGTTCACCGAGAGGACAGGAATGCGCGGCCTTCCTGTGGGGCAGGCTGCTTTCCAGCCAGACCAAGTCAATGAAACCCAACGCCCTCTCGCTCCTGCGCGCCGAAACAGCCCCTGCATTTCCTGAGAGGCAATTATGACTTTTCCCTTCTTTATTCTCAATTGTTTCGGATAACAATTTATTGTACATCGGAGGGGCCAATATAAACATTTTAAACTCTTTTCATAACACTTAGAGGGGGCTGCTAAGTCATCTCTGTAGTAAATCTGTTGTCGGCTCTTTCCCATGCTGCAGAGTCAACAAATCCGTCTCTCACCCAGGGCAGGGCCAGCCAGGCGCTGCAAAAACAGGGGAAAATGAATGCAGCGCCTCGTACGTCGCGTCTCTACTTGCTCTGACTTTCCCTGCATGCTTGTTAGCTGCCCACCTTTCGGTTTTCCCTTTGCACGACACACCTCTTGAAAGATAGATTGCTCAAAAAAGAAAAAAGAGGGGGAAAAAAGCAGTTTCAGGCCGTAAGTGTTTTTCACGTTTGAATTAAACCCTGCTCCATCCCAAGGAAAGGCAGAGGATGCATTACACACTCGCTCTTTCTAGCAACTTAGGCTGGAGCACTAATGAAAAGCAGGAGACGGAGTTGGCAGCCAGATGTGGGGTGAGGGCTTCTACCAAGAGGGAGCTGGAGCCATTAGGGCTGGGATCTAACAGAGGCTAATTCCCTCGCTATGTCACTTGCCTAATTCCTTGCAGACAACTCCTTCTCCATTCCCTAAAAAGTATGCACATATCAAAGGCAATCAAGCAAAATAAACATTTGCAATAAATTTATTTTTGGTAGCAATTTATATTGAACTTACTGTTATTTCTCCCTAACTAAGCAGTTCTTAGTCCTCATCTATGTGTCCCCCGAGTGAAACAGCTGCTTTAGTATCGCTTCGTATCCAGAGCTGTGGGTGTAATATTACTCACATTTCTCTAATTAACTTCTAATGACATGAGTTATCTGCACGGTTTTCTTGTTATTTTTTATTGTTTTAAAGTCAAGCATAATCCAGCTTTTACCTGTGCCTGCTGCACATGCAGCAAGACTTGTAGCGCTGTGTAAAAGCTCCTGCCCGGCTCTGGCTCTGAGCAGCCCTGACCGCCCACCAGCTGTAGGGCCACTGGGATCTCCTGCTCCCTGGCTGGTTCAGTTTTCTTACCAAAGCCTGTGGGATCAAAGGAAGGACTATGTGTGTTCCTCCCACCTCTGCCCAATGAACCAAGCCTGTCCCTCCTCCCAACAGGGACTTCAGAGGGAGCAGAAGGAAGATACGGCTTTTGCAAGCCCTGGAGATTCTATAGCAGTGGGCGAAGGAAGGGAGAGCTGTGGGATATGGTCAGGGGACTAAATTCTTGCTGAAGGTGCGGGGCTTGGCCAAGTCAGCTCACGGCACAGACCTCTGACAAGGCACTGCCACACACATATTATATTCTTCTTTAAGGCCTCAGTACTCTGTTCCCCTGGACAAAGGCATGGGTGCGTAGCGCCCACAAAGCCGTGTTTCAGAACTGGTGTCCCAATACCGGGTCTCAGAAGTGGCTGATGCTGAAACCATCTTGCACAGGCATGCAGAAGTGCACACATAAGTCTGCAAATACACGCAGAGAAACTTCCCTGCTGCAAATACTCACTGTCTAGTTCTCAGCTTTTTTATTTTGTCTGTTTTTCCATTCTCCACACGTGGCTGTTACACTCAGCTCATCACTATGGTCTATTTGTTGTCACAAGCCTTCTAAATGGCAAATATTTTGAGCTATCTGTGGTTCCGTCAGTTTACTTTTCAACACAGCAAACTAAGGGCTTTTTACTTGGTATCTCCTAGAACTGGAACAAAAAGCAATTTCCTACACAAGTACAAACAAACAAAAGCTAGAGCATTTTCCTTCCAAGCAGTGGAGTTATTCTTCCCCAAAGAACTGTGCTTGATAACTTTCAGCAGAAAACACACTGCACTAGGGATTTTCTCACACACTTACAATATCAAGCTTTAAACTTTTCTGCATCCACCATCAAGGAAACAGTGTCAGACAGGAGCAATTAAAAAACTACAAATCCGACCTCAGTTTTTACCTCAGCTGACCATGGCTCTAACAATGCAACCACTAGAAATACCCATGTATTTTTAAAGCCAGTATTAGGGTAACATGGGTTATAGAAACACATTAAAATAGGAGGATGAACAAGACAGATACACAACCTTCAAAAAAAATTCTTGTAAGTTATTTTCCAAGATACAGCATTTACAAAAAGGTTTCCATTTTAACTGTATCTACAGTAATTTGCTACGTTAAATGAAAAAGAAGGGATTAACAGAACTCCAGGAAACCATAATAGCAACGGCAATGGATTACTTGCCTATTGAGTACAGAATAGACTTGAAATCTGTGTTATGGATGTGCTGATATTTGGCTGAATGAATAACCTATAGGAATCTTACAACCAAAATGCCTAAGTTGTCTCTTCCTTATTAATTTAGTCATGGATTTTTTATTTTACTTACTCCTAGTTTATATGAAGAAATCAAAATTGCACCTTGTTGTATTTGTCTGGTATCTCCCTCCCAGCTCAAGGACAACTGTTACCAAGCAAATGCTCCAAGGAATATTTACTAAACATGACTCTAAATTGCAGTCTGTCCCCAAACAAAAACACAGTTGTGAACTGCAGCTTTACAAAATCTCAGCATACGACAAAAAGAGACCAGAACTGGACCACTGGATTTTTGCAGTTCAGTCTCAATTCTCTCAGGCTGGGATATCTTCAACTTACATACATTTTAGAATCTTCCCTTCAAAATTATCTGTATTCTTCAGCTTCTGTTCCAATGCCTACCAGAATGGAGAAATTTGCTTCAATAAATCTAAAAGAAAAGACATGTCATCATCCCTCTCCATCCATCACATTGTTTGTTGCATGTTAAATTGTGACTGCTGTGGCCTTGCATGATATTTTTTTAATTTTCTGAGGAAGCTTCTTCCTTAATCGTGCTGAACAAATCACAATGATGTTTTTTAATAGACGCTCGGGGACAGTTCGTAAAAACTCTATGCACCATTCAAATAAAGGTTTTATAGAGCTTAACCAGATAAAGGTGAAATTAATCTATTTTCAAAAAACTATTATCTTATACACTGAGATATCCTTTCTGCAGTCTGGCTAACCATCCCTAATCTGTTATATCACCTCCTGGGACGATAAATCATAGGAAAAGGAGGAAAAGCAGGCTGGAGTGTGAAGACAGTGCTGTACCACATAAGCATAAATCATTACCAACCCATATTCAAACTTCAGAATAAAGTCCATGAACACTGCAATCCCAGGAACTTTAATGGGACAGGTTGCGGTGCCGACTTTGTTTTCCAATGTATGTGTTATTTTTATTGCCACTGTATGATAGTAAGTCCTTTCATTGGGAAAGTCTTTAATTAAATGATTTTATTATGAAGTTTTGCTGCTCCATTATATCTTGAGTGGCCTTTCAGTCAATGCAATGCCTTTGTCACTCTCTGCCATACAAGCAGGAGATGTAACATCAGCCAACCTGCTCTCTTCTCAGTAAATACTGGCATCAGACTTCAGTGATACCAATCACTGGAGGGCACAACATCCCTCTGCATCCCAGGGCATAAGGCAACACCCTGAAAAAGCTCTTCTGACACACAAGCTCATGCCCTGTCACTAAAAAAACCTGACCCCCAACCATCAAACTGTATGGAGTAACCCACTCCAAAACAAATTTCGAAGAAAAAAGTTCAGGATCAGCCCAAGACAGAAAGAAGAACTTGGGTCTGAGCCACCAAAGAGACTCCACATTAACACAGGACCACTGTCACCAGCATGGCAGGTGACTACTCTCTCTAAGCTCTCTCCCATCCATCCATCCATCCATCCAGATGGATTCAGACCAATTTTGCTATGGAACTGTTCCTAAATCTGTATCTCTTTCTCAAGTGCCACAGCAGATGCAGTGAGCCACATTACCATCTAGACAGACAACCTGTCCCCAGATGCAAGCAGCAGCCATCGGGCCAGCACTGCCTTCTGAAATAACACCGATGTGTACAACACACAGCTGTCCACAGGACCAAACGGGGCTGCAAAAGGAGCTTTTTTCATGAATTAGTCCCTTAGGAAAGTGTTTACCCCAAAGCAAACTGCTGGCAGCATGAGATGGATGAAACCTGTAATATTCACCATGCAACAGCGTGTGGAGGGCAGCAACACTGCAACCGCGCACTGAAATTCTTTGTCACCGCACAGCAAACTTTTCCTTTTAAACACAGGAATAAAAGATTTAGTAGACGGTGTGACAAACAAAATCAAGTGACTGTTTACATAGGAAAACCAGCCCTCTTGTAGCTGCACAAATAAATAATATTCTTTTTTCTTTGAAGAAAGAGCATATGCTCAACATTCCTTTGTCCTGTATCACAATAGAAAAACCCTTTGCACTGGAATATCTGAATCACTTCTTGGCAGTCCCTCAAGGTAAACAGAGTAAATTAAAAATGAATGTTTATCGTAGGCGCACACATACACACACACTGCAAAGTGGAGTGCTGTATTTGCCTATCAAACGTAAGAAGCGATTGAGTCCATCAGTCATTCAAACAAGCAACTGAAAAGTGGAAATAATGGGATGACAACGTCAGAAAACAGCCTCCCAGAAAGAGATGAGTTTCCTCATAGCCATTTGTCTTGTCTAATTAATCCCACATGTGGGACTAGGCTGGAACATTAAAAAAAATTAGGTACAAAATATTACTTTCAGTGGAAGCTTCAAAAGTACAAAAGAAACAGAAATGCTTTATGGTCACACTTTGCTTTCAAACCCCCTTTTTCATATCATTCTCTTAATGTGGGACTCGGCCCCTGTGCCTAGATGAGACTAAGATAGTGTTAACAGTACAGAGGAAAGCAGTTGGAAAAGCTGGGGAAAATTATCTCGTTGCCACTAATAAAACAACTTGTCAGTTCCTAATAGATTTAAAACCTGTGTATTAGGTTGCAGACTATTCCTGGGCACCCATGGAGCGGTCATGCCCAAGAGCGCTTCCCTCTGCTCAAGACCGGTGAAAAGGGCATGACCTATTCCCTTCCACGCAAACCTTGTCACAGTTTATCCGTATTTTTGTCAACTTGGAATTGGACTGCTGTAACACACTCTCCACAGGGCAAAACAAAATGCAGAAACAAATGCAGAATGTGTCAACTGCTGATTTAATGGAGTTTCATGCCAGGAGCTTGTTGCCCTAATGTGCGCGGGTCTGTGATATCTGTCCTCACAAGAGACCGTGTAGGTAGAGCGAGGTGGTGGGTTTAATATGTAAACCCAATAATTCTTCAAAGGTATTTCTGATCCTGAGTATGGTGACAGACATACACCTGCCAAGGTTCTGAAAATTGTGGCCACTTTTGAAAGACGTATTGGGGTTTTATTTCTGTTTGGTTGGGGGTTTTTTTGTTTGCTTTGGGTGTTTGTTCTTTGTTAATTTTGTGGGTTTTTGAGGGGTTTTTAAAGTGTACAGCAGACACTTCCTCCACCACCATGTGGATCAAGCAGGCTACCGGAGCTGAACTGAAAGCCCCCTCAACATGCCAAGAAGCATCCTCCATATGCCAACTACTCTGAAGCAGTCTACCTGTCTCCCCATTATGAATGTGACATAATGTGAGCAGTGCTAATCTCTTTCCACAGGTTTTTGGAAGGAGAAGGGACTGCAGGTTGCAGCATTTCACCGACTGCAGTCTGAGGGGTGACAGATGTGTAACAAATGTTTGCTACAATATTACTGATGCAGTTAATAACATCAGACATACACTGTATACCACTGGAGAGATCGGGCAGAGAAGAATGGTCTGAAATTCATCAATGGCAAATGCAGGGTCCTGCCCCAGGGGAAGAATAACCCCCTGTACCAGCACAGGCTAGGGGCTGACTTGTTGGAAAGCAGCTCTGTGAAGAAGGACCTGGGGATCCTGGAGGACAAAAAGCTGTGCATGAGCCAGCAGTGTGTCCTGGGGCCAAGGAGGCCAATGGTGTCCTGGGGCACATTACGAAGAGCATTGCCAGCAGAGCAAGGGAGGTGATCCTGCCCCTCTACTCAGCCCTGGTGAGGCCTCCTCTGGAGTGCTGTGTTCAGTTCTGGGCTCCCCAGTACAAAGGAGACATGGAGCTCCTGGAGAAGGTCCAAGGAGCTACAAAGGCTACAAAGGAAGGCTACAAAGATCAATAGGGGACTGGAGCACCTCTCTTACAAGGAAAGGCTGAGGGAGCTGGGCCTTTTCAGCCTCAAGATGAAAAAATGAGAAGGAACCTCATCAATTTCTACAAGTATCTTCATGGAAGGTGTCAAGAGGATGGAGCCAGGCTCTTCTCATTTGTGCCAAGCAATAGGACAAGAGACAATGGTAAGAAACTGATGCACAGGAAGTTCCACTCGAATATGAGGAAGAACTTCCTTACTGCGTGAGTGACCAAGCACTGAAACAGGTTGCCCAGGGAGGTTGTGGAATCTCCCTCAGTGGAGATACTCAAGAACCACTTGGACACACAATCCTGTTCCATGTGCTCTGGGATGGCCCTGCTTGAGCAGGGAGGTCAGACCAGATGACCCACTGTGATCCCTTCCAACCTGACCCACCCTGTAATTCTGTGATTTTTTTAATGCAATGCAGTAACATATATTAACTAGCCTTTTGCACATTAACACAAGGGGTGAAAACTGTTCTGGCACTTGGCACAGTGACGACACCGTGCCTGCTGGCACCATTTGCCAAAGAATCCCCTCCAAGCAACATCCCACACTAACGCCAAAAGGGAAAGTGGCACAGAACAAAGCACTAACCAGCTAACAGCTTCATACACAACTTTGCACGTTTTAGCAAATTTTTAACAGAAAAGTAAAATGAGGATTCAAATTATGAGTTGTGCCTCCATCGAAAGCAGGCAGCAGTGAGCCTACTTGAGGCATGCAAACACTATCATGTGCTGTGCGTGTGCATACGCATCTGTATATGTATATGTATGTACACAGATCTCCTGGCACCCATATGTGGACCACTGGAACACTTCTGAGGCAAAAAATAATCTCACATCTTTTTGTTTCTCAGGGGAACCATAAGGGACATTTTCAGGATTTTGCTGAAGACAGTCCCCAGTTTGCTCTCGCAGAGTACTTCTTCCCCCCACCCCACCTCCCAAATTCTCTTCAGTTTGCTTTCAGAATAAGCAGGCGCCACTTGATCCTTCCCACTTTGGCCAGGAATGAGGTGCCTGAAGTGCTCTACTCCATTCCCCTCTCTGTCTCCATCCAGGGAAGATGCCCCCCATGCTCAGGGACATGCAATAGCCCACGCCAAGCTAAATGCATTTAATTTATCCGCTCCCTGAAAACCACTTCTCCCATGCTTCCTGTCTTAGTTGAAAGTAAGCGGGTTAATTCCTGTTGCAATATATTTGAACCAGATGTACTTTTATTTTTCCCCCACAGCCAGAAAGAAAGGGGGAATTGCAAAGTCTTCCTTCTCCTTTGAAGGAAAATCTACAATTTGGTTACTGAATCAGCTCCAGATCTCACATAAAAACACCTTGGCATCCAATTCCTCCTCTGCTGTATTGCACTTGCATGTTTTCCTTTGGCATTTACGGGGGCCTGAACACAATATATCTGTTAGAAATACTCCCAGCACATAACTCCCTAAATAAAGTAGGAAGAAGATTACACCCTGGTTAGCACACCAGACTTTTATGTCAGAAACACTGGTAGCCAAAATGCCTGCCTTTGCCATTGGAAACCTCTTCAGGAGAAGAGTCGGCTCACAGTACTAGCGGAAAAGTCTAAGGAATATATCGATACACATCAAGATTTAGGAAAAACAACAGCAGAGAGATCTGTTCTCCCAGCGCTGCTAATAAATAAGGTATTAAATCGTTAAGATTTCAATTACAAGGGAAGAATGTGACTAACCAAATAAAAGCAGGAGGAGTTGAAATAAGTAGTAGGTTAAAGATTAATATTCTGGGTTCAGAACAAAAGGATGCTCTTTTGTTGCACTGTGCTTATGCCTCTGAATGTAAACATTGTTCCGAGAACCATTTTTTCTTTGCCCAATCTTTAAAGGGTAATAAATTAGACCTTGGACAGCCATACAAGCTGCTACTAGATGTGAATGTGAATGTGTCTGTAGAAAAGGCTGACTTTCAATCAAAGTCTATTGAAAGAATAGTTGGATTTTCTAAAGAAGCATGTTGTGCCTATTAACCAACTTACAAAAGGGGCCATTTTCTTGATTTATGTTTGGTTGCTATAGAGATCTTGCAGTACAGACTGGCAGGTGAAGCTCCCATTTAACAATCTCACAGGTTTTTCTTAGCTGTACTCAGAGGACACAGAGCTACAGTAGGTAAAAACCACCACACAAATATACCATATCTGTCAAACTTAAAGATCAGATTTAAGGCTTTTCAAGAATTTATCGGGAATACGGTAGAGTTATTACACAATCTTTGCCTACAAATGCTTTACACCCTGAAAAATCTTATCGCTGCGAGCTGCTTCAGCTCTGTTGGGTTATGTCACTGATCCACTTCTTATTCAGCAGGTAATTACGTGTGAGCAGGATTCCAGCACATTACAAGGTTGTCATTTATTTGTGGGGTCTTTTGCAAAACATACAACCCATTCACAAGGAAGAACCTTTGCTCTGCAACAACAACAACTGATGCCAATGCGTGCAGGGAGGTGTCAACTAAAATGGTAATAATAATAATAATAATAATAATAATAATAATAATAATAATAATAATAATAATAATAATAATAATCCCCTTGTCATGAAACTCAAAAAACCCAGAGAACATGCTACTGAGAAACAACATGTCATGTTGAAGTCACATGAAATACTTCTGCATGTCAATAGGTCACAGGCAATTCAAGACCTGGACTTTAAAATGATATTTTATAAGACCAGGTCTTCTGCCTAAACTCTGACAATACATAGCTATGCAGAAGCTAGAGTCCTGTAAGAGGAAATTATCAATGAATGTGATGCTCCAAACAGCAAACCCAGAGGAAAAACTGCAAATCTGCATGGCAGTATATGCTTCAAGTCAAAACCAAACAAAACCAAATCAAATGAATATCTAGGATGCCAGTTTTTCCTTAGTTGCATCCTGGCATTGGCAGATACAATATCAAATACAGAAAACTGAAAAAATATTTTCAAAAAGAAAAAAGAAGCAGAAATATTATTCTTAACTGTATTTAACACAAGAAAAAAAAAAACCCACAACAGTTATTCCCATGTGACTCCTTGATTCAACAAGGAATTTCCATTGGCCATCCTTATCAAAAAAGAATCAGTATTTCATCAACCAGTGAAGTCATTTAATTGAATTAACAAATTTTGAAGAAGGCAGTGCCTCAAAGCTGCTTTACTTATCAGTGTCTTCTACATTACTACCACCATACAATTAGAAGTTTTAAAGAAATAGAGGGACACAAGGAAAATGAGAAATTAAAGCATTATGGCTCCCCATCATTTTACAGAAGTAGTGCAAGCTGATAGGGGTGCTTTGGCAGAGCCAGCCCCACAGTTCCCCTTACCATGACCTCTATATTCACAGCCCATGCTCCTTCACCAGAAACTCCCACCTCCTGCCAGGAGAAACGACCAGTTTTGCTTCTCTACCCTGCACAAACCCATCACGTTCACTTGGCTCAACCAAGGCAGAATCAAACTGCACTCGTCACCAATGAAAAATACCAAAACCACCTTTTTCTTTTAGTTACTGCATGAAGTTTCTCCCAAGGAGGCCTGATTTCAATTCCTGAGGTGTATTTAGTGTCTGCAGAACAAAGATGATATTGGGGGGCACCAAACATCTGGAGCCACCAATGGCTGGAAAGGCAGCAGCATGGCATGAGATGGATAAAGGTGGAGTAACTTCCATGTGCAAAGGCAGCTTAATCCAAGGCTTATCAACAGACAGAAGTGAGAGTCATAGATGGCATTAAAAGGTGTAAGAGAATGAATGGTTACCTCTTGCTAAGGCCAATACAGATGTCTCTCCTGAGGCAGATGACTTGGGGTTGAGGTTGGTCTGGCCCTGTACAGCTGAAGTAAATGAAGAGGAGCTTTGCCACCAAGTTCAAGAGGGCAGGATGGAGGCATGTGCAGGAGGAGCTCTGACGTCAGGCACCCAGAATTCAGCCTCTCTAGAAATTAACTTCCCTTTCTAACCCCCCGTCAGAGCAGAAAGCTGCAAAAGCTTGCTTATGGTTTAAAGGGGGAGGGGAGGATAATTGCGGTAATCTTCAAAGGATTTGTTTTAATTTTTGCTGAAAGGACAGCAAGTCTTTCGTTGTTTGAACATATGGCTTTTGGGGAGAGGGCTCCGAGTTATTTCATTACTGCTCTTTTGAAATTTTGCTGATTATCAGGAACAAATACAGCCTTAACACCAGAGCTGTGATGAAGAGAGATGACTTCCTTGTAAAGCTCTTCGTTGTTTGCATCCTAGTAATTATTCAGCAAATGGATTCCACCTGTTGTACTTCACCCAGCACATACAGATGGGACTGAAACACATCCTGGATTTATATTTTATTTGGACTAACAAAGCCAGGATTTGAATTCAAGGGGCAGTGAAGAAACTAAGAATGTTCTGCATCAGAGACTTGGAAAAAGAAATACAGGGCTTTGGCTGTGGCCCTTCTGCTCAGATTATTTCCAAATACTTGACACAGTGACTCCTCCTTAGGAAAGCAGGAGCGATCAAATCCATTATACTCTGCTGCTGAACCCTGTCTCAGGCCTCCTTCTCGACACATTTCTTTAACTTCCTGTAATTTATTTTTTACATTAAAATCACTGGCAATATTTTGACCACCTCCTGCTTTAACTCCAATTCATGATGAAGGCAGATTTGACCGCTAAAACAGTATTACACAATATCTGTCATCCAGATTGGACAGTAACTTATTAGACCCTGTTTTATTGAAAGTCTGCATGTCGGCATTTTGTTTTTATACCTTGCATGTGTTTTGAGTGTTGAACTTGGCTTTTCCACGAATCTTATAAACATAAAGAGCATGAAGACTGAAATCCAGTCCCTGCTTAAGTAATAGGATTTTTGTCACTGATGTCCACAGGGTAGGATTTCAACCCAGATTACTAACAGATTTGGGTTTTTAACAAAAAATTTCAATTTGTGTCTCTCCAGTGTGCACCTTTTGACTGGAGAGGTCAGTAGGGAGGGAAAAAAAATCAGGACGAAATACTACTTTTAAAATCGCATTCTAGACAACATCCCTGTGCATGTGCATGCACACCCACATCTGGAAGAGCTGCTGAGAGCACATGGCGTCACACAAGGTCTGACACCCCAGCTAAGAGAATACCAGCTTTAGACCTGGAATCTCTAAATCCCTGAGGGTATGTCCAATATCTTAGAGGTTCTAAACAGTGCAGACAAAGAACACTTAATGCCGATCCCCTAACCATATAAAAAAATACATTTTCTACTTTCTGTCATTCTACAGGATACAGCATTCTAGATTTTGGTCTTCAATATACATACACATGGTATATACAAGCAAACACAAAAGGGTGGTAATATCCATGTGGAAAGGTGCTGCATCATATAGTAAATTAATTTATTGAACATATCCCCTCTTGCCTGGTAACTTTCGGTGCTTTTGAGTTTCAATGCAGTTAAAGTCCTTTCTACAGCTGTGCACTGTAATTCCATGAAAAGCAATGAAGGTAGGGAAAGAGGCCATCTTCTCCCTGCTCTGTGCAGAAATGGACAACTCTGGGAATCTAGCTTCTTTGTTGTTGTGAAAGTTTAACAACTACCTTCACCTCTGCCAGTGAGCACCAAAGATTTGGTGTGCCCACCAGTCAAATCTTGAAAGTTATAACATCAACCCTTTTAAGAGAAAAGTTTGCAGGCCATTTCTAAAGGTGTTTTGCTGTTTAATAAGCATACCTCCTCACTGTGCAGGAGCAGGATCTTGGAAAAAAAGTAACAATAAAACTTAAAGCCCTCCAAAAGATTCTTAAATAGCTTTTCTACAACCCATATGGCATATTAATGAATATAGGATAGTTTTGTGTAACAAGTTTATTGGCACACAGTTGGTATGGCCAGATTACTTGTCCTTTTAGTGTGTAACCTTAGACTGCAGCCATCTTAAATGCATGCTGATAAATCTTAAACGTACCAGTCCACTGTGCGTCATTTGTTCTTCATACATACACTTCTTTTGGAGTACGTAAGTAGATATTTACATATAAAATTCTGATGGGACACAAAGGATTCGATTAATGCATTCCTTTGTAAACCCACCAAGCCCGCTATGTTTTCTTATCACTGATAAAACCTCTAGGCTTTTAAACTCACAAACGCATTTTAACAATTGTTAAGCTGCTGTTACGGCCTGTGAAGGTTCCTGGTCTGGTAACAATGGAAACTGGAGTCATGTTTATCTTCAGGCCAGGACGGATGGAGGCAGCAACAGTATATGCTTTCCTAAACTGACCTGCTAATGACCTGAATCCTGCCCTGAGGGGTTAGTATCCCTTGGAGTAAGAGGATATTTAGCTCTGATGCCTGTTCAACCTACTCATTTAAAAGAAATTGCCTCATCCAAGCTAAGGGGTTTAGATCCTATTCTCCAAAATTAATCATTTATGCAGCATGTGTTATTTCAGAAACATAAATGTTAGTTATGAAAAATATATGCATTAAAACCTGAGCAGTCTTGTATCACAAAAATTAATATGGCCAGTGCCAAATGTCGAAGAAAACTTCAGTACCACAAAGACTTGATAATGGGTTTGACTGCTTATTCAACAGTCAACTTCAGGGCATCTGTTTTGTGCATCAGCCATTCCTGTGTCTCTGCTGAACCAAGGCCATCCAGGGATACCAAGTTCTTTACTGACTACCTTCCTCCCTTAGAAGGAGGGAGCAAGAAGTTTGGATTAAATAGAGTGACTTCATTCACTCTTTGGATAAAGCTGATCTGTCCTGAAATTATAATAAATTCAACTACACTAAATAACTATTTTGCTTTATCATATGCACGTGCATTTTACATGTTTCTGATAAAGATCAGAGATGGAAAAGGGCACAGGATGGCTATTTCCATGATATCCTCTCACACATCTGGAGATTATTGACACAGCGTTCCAGAAGGATTGTATCATTTGGGAAACCCCAAGATATTTTGAGCACTTACTCACAAACCCAAACGTGCAGCCTCACCAAGCACTACCAAAATACACTCTCTAATTTTCTTCATTATCAGAGAGTAATGATACAACCAGGACTCCTACTTCCTGTAGTCTATGCTCTCTTCTTTATCTCTGTGTACATCTGCCACTCAGTCTTGTCCAAATTCAGAGCAGTACTTGCTATTATTCTATTACAGGTTTTCCTTGAATGCTAAACCCCTGGGAATCTGGCATCCCAGTTAAGAGCAAATCCTGTTCATGCACATGCTCAAAACAAGAACCCAGTTCACCATTTTGCAGAAACATCAACAACAAGAATTAAAGCTACAATAAAACTGCACGTTTATTTAAGTTTCTTGGCACAATTCCCATCCAGATAAAATCACCAGCCTGAAAAAGTCACAAAAAAAAGTTTGCTGAAATTTTGCACCTAAATAATTTCAATGTCTTGGAAAATGTTCTCCCCCTCCAATTCCCCTTCCACTCCCTCAACCCCCTCCAATGGAAGAAAATAGATTTGTATTTTAAACATTAACTTTCAGGTAAATTCTGCTCTGCAGATCTAAATATTACTTCCTTGGGATATTCCACACCTCCAGAGGCAACATTTGCCTTCTTCAGCACGTGGCTAAAAAAAAAAAAATTTAGTACCACACACACAGCTATGTGTAAATCTACCTGCCACCATATTCATCATATATATGCATATATAAAAGTATTTAACAGTAAAGCCTTTCTTGAAGATTTTACCGTAATTTCCTTGCTCCTAGAAAACTTTACAAACTTACAGTCTCAATTGCCTTTGAAACCAAATTCAGTGACTCCTAGAAAGCTAATTTAAAAAAATGATTTGCAATTGCAAATGAAAAGCATGCTACCTACCAACTGCTCTATGCCAGTATGGACAACGAATACTAATAAATCATGGTATTTGAAGAGATCAAAGCTTGTTCTTTACAACTTTGCTCACTTGAACATACCAGGCATGGAGCTAGGTTATCCCAACAGCTGGGATGAGGGTCAAACCAGAGCACCTGAGGCTTTCCAGGAGGATGCACCTAATGCTCCTGCACCAGGAAACACCTCCTCATCTCCCAACAGTTAGGCAATGTTTCTGCCTTGCTCACTTCTACCAGCCACTACCTACTCCTGTCTATCTACTCCTATCCTATCTGCTCTGACTGATTCAGAAATGGGCGCAGCCTGGGCCCACCAGGGCTGCCCAGAGCCATGACCTGGAGCCTCGGGTGATGAGCAGAAACAGGAACATACCTGGGCACCCCTACAGCACTGAAGACAACAAAAACTCGCAAGCTGTTGTTCAAAGCCTCCACCAGCCAAAGGCCTGCAGGCAGCACTTCTGGAAATACGCCCAGGCAGGTGGCCTGCGCCTCCTGACGTGAGGTTGGAGATCCCAAGGCGGTCGGTGACCTTTGTGCTTGCAGCTCCAGCCCTGGGATGTTGCAGGGCACGACTGGCACTGGTACATACCACCCCTGGATCCAGGTGCACTGTTAACAAAACTGTCTTTCCCACAGAGCCTGCAGAACAATACACTTTATATTCTAATGAAGTAATTATTAAAATAGGTAATTATTGAAATAACCGCATCAACTCCCAGTCATTAAAATCCTCCTAAACAGATCGGCATGATGGCTTAGGCTATTAGAAAGCTTGGCAGCCACCCAACGCCTACAATAGCTTCTAATTAATTGATCTCACCTCTAATCTGCTATTGTTAGCCTAGTGCTGATCATTTGTTTGGCCTACAGATCCTATTGCCCCTTTCATTTGATTGTATTTGTTACTGTACCCTCTCTATCTCTTTCAATTAAGCACAGGTTAAGTGGTTCAACCGCAAGAGAATAGGAGATAATGGCACCAATCAAAGTAATCTCTTTAATTTGCTAAATGGATTACAGGGAAACCCCAGCCAAAGTGAAGTCATAGCTGGTGGCCTTCACTTGAACTACACACAAAGAGTATCTAATTATTAACCCACCACATGCCAAACTTTACAGATATCCAATAAAACAACACAGCAGTCCCGTGCTAGCGGGGTTGCTCTCATTACAGGGTTTTCCACTGTAAAATTACTTTGACTGCAAAATCCCTGTATCAGTGTCTTTCCAAGCACGTCATACGCTGCACTTTCAAGTGCAACATATCTAGATATAACAGTCAAAACACTGCACTGCATACCAGTCAAGGGAGTGGATTTATAATCTCTTTAAGGACATGCTCGTGGTAGAGTTCATTTTTCATATTTGTACTATAAATGCAAATGCAGCTTTGCAGCTAGTATTGCTTCTGCTGACTGGAGAAGTTTTAATAGTAAATAAGCTTTGTCCTTAGACTGGCAAGTGGGTTTCTTCCCCCTCTCTTTCCTCTGAAGTGTTTTTGAGCAAGCTGTCTGGCAACAGAGCTTCACACCCAGTGCTTTGGCTGTGCGTGTCCTTGGCTAATCAGTCAGGCAGTGAATTCAAGGTGAGCTGCATGAGACAGAGGGTCATTTCCTTGCAATGACAAGGAGAGTGGGGCATCAGAAAGAAAAAAGATAGGAGGGGACAAGAAGGTTTCATGCCGAAGGAAACTCAGCTTGTTGGAGAAGCAGAATTTCTTAGGAGCAGCTGGATCTCTGACTTCATAATGAAGTTTTTACTAGTGACAAAACAGAGATTACCAAGTACAAATCTACTGCTCCTGATAGAATTCAACTTGCATCAGATGATGGGCCAGTGAAACAGAACATGGTATCATTTTGCACTTCCATTTTGCCTGTGGTTGGTTGATTTCAAACAGAATGATTACATTAGCCTCAAGCAGAATATCTAAGTGAAATCTCCTTATTAACTTAAAGGAAAGTGAGGTATATGGAGATATAATAACTTGTATTCCAGGCTGGATGACTTCAGATCCTACAAAAAATCCATTAAAAATGGAACAGAACTTGTACTTTCCAAATCTGACACCTGGCCCACAAGAGAGCACTTATTTCTAACATTCACTACAGTTGTCTTGTAAAGTCAAAAGCTACAGTTTTGATTTCTGACTTAGCTTTTCGCATCCTCACTTGTTTGGGCACCAAAGCTTCTGTACTAGGATTGTCAACTTCACACAGTTTTGTGATGGTGTGGTTTCCATGCAATACAGGCACGAACAAAGAAATTGTATATATACATCTCCAAATTTCCAGCAACGCTCCCAGCACAGCATGCCTCTGTTCCAACAAGATGTCATATTTCATAACATGTTTTTGTTTGCATGGTAACTGGCCAGTAACTTGGCATTCTTCTGCTGTTCTGTGTTTCGACACCAGTTCAAGCACTAACTGCTTAAAGCTGAGCACCTAGTTCCAGCATTTTTGAATTAGCAACTACATATACACACTATAAACTTCAGCAAAGTCCTTGCAGCAACTGCTTGCATAGCAGGTATGGTGCCACAGGAAAATCACAGCTGACCCCAACTTTGTCACCCACAGTCATGTAAAGGTAGACACACAAGGAACCTACTTACTCTGAACATGTTGAGCATTTTGGAAAAAAAAAGTTCCTTATGGGTGCAGTTTGGGGAACAGGGTGAGATGCTCTTCTTTTTCCACTCCCCAGACCTCAGCCTCACTATACACTGCTCTGCTTACTATGCCTGAGGCATCCAGGACATCTCCATAGGCTGACTCCACTCATCCAGCCAGCAAAAACAGGAGCTGTTCTCCACAGGGAGACGTGGGACTTGGTCAGGCTCACTGGAGAAGCACTGCAGCACCAGCAGAGACTGGGAACCAGCCTGGGGGAACAGGATCCTTCAGCCACCCTCTCATCTGCCAGGTAATACTTGTCCTCCTCCTCTTTTACATACAGCATGGAAACAGATCAAAAAGATCTGGAGCATGACCTGCAGCTCATTTCCATTTTTACCTCTGACAAGTCCTTATGGAGATGCACTTTCTGCCCACAGTGATCCATTGTGCCTGCATATCCACACCAGACCTAAAAATACATGGCTGGCTGACACCTTCAAGCATGGAGGAAATCAAATGCCTAAATTTCCAAATGCCTTTGCCATTTGAGAGCACACGTAAGGCTATATTCTGCTTTCCAGCTGTCGCAGCTCTAACAACCTTAATGGATTTAACAGCACAGATAAAAACAGCCTTCCAGACTTTACCCAGGAAAAAATATTTTGCTATTTTACATTATCCTATTTTTCAGGTAATTCATAAAGATTAAACTGGGCAAAAGGGAAGGTGGAAGCTTACCCAGTGGTATTGTCAGGTTGGACAATATTCAGAAAGCTCAAGCTTTGGGGATATGTGGTGCTGATTCAGCCCATTCACAGAGCCAGGGGTCAACCCACAGCTCTACTTCTCTGGAATGCAGAAATATTTATTCACATCTGGAAACGGCCCATCTGCACTGGAAACTTTTCTAGCATTTTCTCTTTTATTATGATATAAAAGGTACCAAGCAACCCATTTTTTTTTAAAATTGTTGTTCTATTTATCCAACAGTCTTCCCTTCCATTTATATACCTACATTAAATAGGCAAGTCATGCCTGTTAGGAAGTAAATCAAAATGCTCTGAAATCTGCCAGAGTGAGTACCAATAACACAAATTGGTACATAAATATTGAAGCCCTAGTAATCCTCCCTCAGCAAGTGAGCCAAACAAGAAACCAGGTGAAGCCCTCCTTTTTTAATTCCACTGAACTGTTGCCGTTAGCATGGAGGCACCCCAACACACACGAGTCCCTGGCTCGAGTGACCATTTTCAACACCACCTTAATTAAACCTGCTCCAAGCAAATTTAATCAGCACGGCGAACAAAATGGCTTCTGAAAGCAGGGAGCACTTTACATCAGGGTTTCCGGCACAACCGTCAATAGTGCTGCGAAAACATTTTGCTAAGCATCAGTGGCGACTTCTGGTTACAAAGAAAATAAATCCTATTGCAACTCTTTGAGCAAACCACTTTAGAAAGATCCTGAGGAAAGCGAGGACAGGGAAGACACTTTCCCATCTGCATCCCATCCCTTTCAATTTCAAAAGGAACTTCTCTGAGTATCTGAAATCTGCCCCTATGTTTAATGTCAGTGGTCATATTCCAGGACTTAAATTCGGATCACAGACAAATCTATTCCTCTTTTTCCTGTTCTTTCCTAAGTGTCTGCTTACGATCAGGGCAGAAGACAGATTGCTGGGCCAGACGGACCCTGGGTCTGAGCCGGCACAGCCTTTCTTACACTCATTGCAATATGTTTCCTACACTACCCTGTCACAGGCAGTGCAGAAACTATTTGCTCTTTCTTTCTTCTGGCTGTATGAAGTCTATTATTTAGGTAATTACACTAGGAACTGTACCAAGCAAATGGTTTCCTCCCCTATTGATGCAAGACAAGTCTCAAGACTGACGATAATTCCATTGCCTTGCTATACAAATAACATAAATCTCACTGATGGATATTTTGCATGATCTCTGATTGAAAACAGCCCTGAAAAAATACAACTGTCTTTGAGTCCTTTCTTCCCTAAACCCAAACTACTGTGGAAGCAAACAAAAAGCAACTCTTTTGTTGAGCAAACTATGACAGCACTGTTAAGCACAGCCCCAAGGTAGGTATTTCTATTAATTTCTGTATCCAGCAGCACAGGCAGATCTGCTCAAGAGCTGCCCTCCCTCCTCCACACCACCAGCCAAAGGTGTGCTGGGCAAAAGGCACAGGACTCCCCTTGCAACCCACCTGCTGTGAAAAATAGCTGGTATTGGCAACGAGGGCAGGCATACAGGGCAGAGGTACAAACTCTGATCTCCTACTCCCAGGGACCATAAGGAGAATGGGGCACCAACCTTGGACAGGGCTGGGGTGAAAGCCCTCTCTTCCCGCACATCGTTGGAGCCAGCTGGCATTCCCATTGTTTTGCTGCCATGTACTCCATTAAAGTGGATGTTCTTAGGGACTACAGTCCTGTTGCCTTTCCTCAGCAGGGACATGTCTTCTGCACTCACTACAGACCACAGATTCCCAAATGCACAGTGTAAGAGAGGACATCTAAAGGCGCAGTTACATCCAGAAAATAAAGTTTCACCTCAAGCAGTTTAGTTCAAATGCAAAGATGAACATACACATAGATCATCAAAAGAAAGGCCCTTTGCAAGGACTGCTTTTAGCAGCCAAGCATAAAAAACCAAGAAATTTGCAAAAAAACCACCAAACAACCAAACCAACTCAAAAAAATATTAGTAAAAAAAAAAAAGAAATTTCTTTTAATTTCTGTTGATAAGTCAAATATCCCATCTCTCGGTCAATAAGCACAGACTTCTTCACAGGCCCTATACTAATTCCTATGCTTTTCAGGCAATGAATATGTAAAAAATTTAATACTACTTCAGTAGGAGTTAAACAAAAATGAAAATACCTTATGTCAAGAGCACTCTGCCAGAAACCATCTGCTAAAAGTCTCCAATTTAAACTTAGGCTTATGACATGCCTGGTTACTACTGCAATTCCAAAGTAATGGGAAACACAGGAGAAAATGGCAAGCTTTGGTGCCTTTCCTACTAAATCTCCAACCAATCTGTGAAAAATATCTCCTTCTTGAGAGGTGGAGCCTTCCCTCCTAATATTCAATTTTAATCTGCAGAGGAAAAATCACTTTCTTAGCTCAGGAAAAACATGGGTTTTTTCTTTCTCAAAGTAGAAGTGTTTTCTAAATATGACCCAAATTATCAAGTAATTTTGCTTCAGCCAAAACTGAATTGTTTCAGCAAATTAACCCTTTGCAATTTGCAGCCATCTTAATGCCACCACACTGTCTGAAGGACCGGGTTTGCACGTACTATTTATACAGTAGCAACTACAATGCAGTTAGAACCTGCTCAGAGTTTTTAGACTGGATACACAGAAGAGCATTGCTGCTGCACAGTCCCACAGGGCTCTCCAGGCTGCCTGGTTTGGCTGGAAGTGAAGCAGCACCTAGTGCTAGCCAAGGAAATACTATCACTCAAAGACACCGAAATAGCCACGGAAAGAAGACACCATGCAACAACACAGCACTGCGACAACCCTACTGTAGAAAAGTACCTCTCTTCAAAACTCTTACAGAAAAATCAGAATTGCTCAGTAAAATATTTTGGATTACTATTCAAAGAGGAAAACAAACAAAACACCAAACCTTTTACAGCTTCAGCAGAGCATGAAATATAACTTAGAGAGAAAAAAAAAAGAATAAGCAGTTTCAATCCTCAGGCTTTAAACACACTATTCACGTGATTTCCTAGACAAAATTTAAATCCACCAGTATTTCAACAGTTCCCTAGATTAATAAGCTATACTATCTTAGCAGAATCTGTTCAAACAATAGAAAAACAGAAAGTGAGTGGTGTCAATTAGACACTAGCTGAAAGTTCTGATGTATATTAAAATCTAAAAAGTATCTAGAAGTTAAGACTTCAGAAAAATATTAATATAAAATACCTATGAGTACAGTCTTTGAGGAAAAATAATGTGTTAAGCCAAGTACATATGGAAGCATCTAAAATTACAAGCTCTTATTCCAATTCCTGGTTATTCAGTAGCTAATCTGCACTGGAAGAAGGTAACAAATACAAATGAATTGTTAAGAAAAACACCCAGTATTTGCTTGAATATTGAACAGCTGGAACAGCTGGACTGGATTACTGAACAATGAAATTCAGTGTGCAGTCAGGTAGCGAGGCAAGAAAGCTCCCTGAACAAAGCCATAGCAGAAGGAAATAAAATAATAAGCATTTATAACAATCATTTTTTTCATCTTCTTAACCAGCTATTAAATCTCACACTGAATGTCCCATTTCATAAATACATGTGAATCAAATCAACACATCTAGAAGCCAGTTTCAAAGGTTTTTAAAGGCTTCTTAATTTCATTTTATAGTGACAAGATAAAATGGGATTTCTTTTTTTTTTTTTAATTGAACAGTTTGGATTCCCAGTGCTGGAAGGATGCTAAATTTCATTTATTTATTTATTTATTTGAGAGTATATGAAATCTCAGGAACTTTTTCAATCACCCCTTATCTACACCGGCTGCCATCGTTGAAAGCAAGAGGCTTATCTCAGATATTGACCCAGGACAGTTTTATTGAAATTGTGTGAACCTGCTGTGACTCTCTCTGAAATATACAAAAGTGCAGTATAAGCACAACAGAACAACTCCCGAGGGACACGGGACCTCAATATGCAAAGGTGTCTCTGGATGAGGAGTTGTAGCTCAGTGATGGAGAGCAGTGGGGATAAAGGGAACCATTTTTCATCTTTCTGTTTCTGGTCCCAACAAGCTCATGGATCATCTCCTCATCGGATAACAGCCAGCGAGATCCAGTCCACCTAATTCAGATGGACTCTCTTGCATGGGTATATTACACACAAGCATTATTCTTTAAACCTTGCTTAAATGCTAGCTGCCTAATGGCAATTCCATTTGCAAACTTTCAAAAGCATCTTTTGCTTTCCAGCACAAGGAAGTTGAGTGCTTATTTTACAAGGACTGCAGCACTGGTGTCTAAAACCTGGATTCTCTTCTGATCTGCAGTGCTATTTTGACCTGAACCTTCTGCTCCCTGGAGATGGACTCGATGGTCCTTCCACCACCAACTTCTGCCTCCAGCTGCCTCATTTTCCCGATTCAGTGAAACATCTGCTGTCAAGTGGCTCTTCTGGTATCAATATCACTGCAATAGCCAGGCAGTCAAACACCAGGGCCATGAGTATACAGGGTAGATATCCCAACAGAATGATCACAAATCAATCAATGAGAGTGACCAAGTTCTATCTCGACAAACTTTTCTTAGAGGGAGCCAAGACCTCATCAGGACGACCAAAACCTTGGAAAACACAGCAATATGGAAGACACCGTCAAGTTCAGTCAGTTGATGCTGTGCCAAAAGACCCATCAGAGCTGCTTCAGATCCTCAAGTGGAATTCCTTTATGTTCAGGCACTGACTTGTCTTGCCAAATATTTCTAACGCGATTTGCATACCTCAGAAAAGATCCAAACTTTGCAAGTTAAGCCAAAACACAAGCCTAGCCAAAGCCTCCACCTGCGCAAAATGTTTATTTTTAGCAGCTGCAGACTTAGGGGAGCCTGGCAATAAATTTGACCTGCAGCTGCTCATCATGCCAACGCTGTGTCAACAAACGGCAGGCTGGCAATGAACACATTAAATACAGCACTATCCGATTTATTCAATGCATTCCTAATCGGAGGGGAGACAAATGGTGGTACATGCAGGAGACCCAGATTTAGAGGAGGCTCCTGTTTATCCATTTGAGAAAGATCTGGCTTGAACTGACTTATTTTCTGGTTGGCCAATTCCATCCATGCCCATTCATGGACTGATTCTTTACTATTTTACAAAGGAAGTAGGGGCTCAACAACAGATGTTTGATCACAAATTTTTCATTGGAGTTCACTGTGAGCAGGGAAAAATGAAGCAGAACACTGCAGAAGTGTATATGCAACTCACATCCACAGACCTCTCTCCTTACTCCAGTCCTGGTGGCAGGGAATTACCCTGGGTGCACTGGTGAGATGCTGCATCCCGCCAGCACATTCAGCTGAGCAGCTGCACAATGCCCAAGCTTGCACAGCTTTCTGCTCCCACCTGCAGTGCCAAAGGAGGCAAGGACCAAGCATGGTGGGGAACTGAGGAGCCCACAGGATTCCTCTGTGCCTTCCTTGGTCATGCAATGGCCTGGAAAGGGACCAGGGAGGGCTCTGGTGCAGTGAGGCATGGCAGGAGGGAGGGGACAGTGTTTCTCAGTGGGAATGTAGCAGTGACCAGCAAGGAGGGAAAAGGCAGGGAGAAGGACAGTCTTAGTGCTCAGGTCCAGGGCAAAGGAGTGAGGGAAGACAAAAGCCCATGGCTGTGATCCATTCAGTTTCTATACAGCTGAGACATCCTGAGCCTGCACTAGTGGTGCCTTTTCTCAGGCCAGAGGGAGACACAAATACGTGTGGAAACAAGACCTTGGGTCAGGCCCACCTCATGTGCAGGACCTTGCACTACGTCTAACCCACACAGCTTTACTGACTCAGCCCAAACCCCAGTAGGGTTTGGAAAGCACCATTGATCCCATGGGCTGAGTCACCCAGTGCAGTACTCCCAGCATCTGCGCTCGCGGAGAGGCTCAGGGACCGTCACCTCCTGTTCCCAGAGCAAGAGTGTGATGGAGAGGTGAAATATTTGATTTCAGGTAATGGAGAGGTTGTCAGCTGCTCTCTTTTTTTTCCAACATCCTTGCCAGATTATTCACAGCTAAATTTAAGTGGAGAACAGTTTCACAGGTGAAACAAATACGAGGCCAAGCTGCACGTCACCTCGTTACCTTTGCTGCCTTGGCTAAGTGAGGGAGGTTTTTTCATTCTGCTGTGCTCAGTGATGATCAACGTGCAGCCCTGGCAGCGTTTGACTGGTGGGGAGGCACCACTCATGGCACCTGTCTGGTACGGGCTTGCCCAAATGCCAAGGGGATTCGCAGTCTGACGGTTAAATGCCAGCTTTTCTCCCAGCTGAGAAAAACTTCCCTGCACAGAAAGCAGGAATGACACACAACCTTCGCATAACCCGACCCCTCTGGGCACATACCTTCAACAGACAGCTAAAAAAAATAATTTAAAAGCTCTTTATCTGATAGACAAGTTATTATTATACAGAAAGAAGGGAAACATCAGAGACAAAATTCTGAACAGGGCTGACTTCCCACAAATCCCATTAAATGAATTTTTTAAAAAAGCCCAAAACAACAATGAAACTCTTCACCCTTAATCCTGGATTTATACATGTGTTGTAATTAAATATAAATTGAATTTCAAAGCCATTTCAAATAAAAGGGCAGCTCAAGAGGCAGAATGATAGAGAGATCTATATATAAACATCAGTTATACGAATACCTACTCTACTTAATGCAAACATAACATAAGCATCAACAGCTCAATACCCTGTTACACAACACTGGCCAAGGTTTTGTAAATTTGGTGAAGAAATGGTACTTCAGAGCAAACATAAGAAAACAATGGCCTGGCAGAGGGAAAGAGCATTCATACTACAACCATTAACTCAAAAAATAAATTGGGAAGAGCCTTCCCTCTTTGAAATCCACTATTGTGTTCTGTTTTCCAAATACCTGGTGAAGATATTTTTGGCCCCCAGACCACAGGTCTGATTTTGGCCATCCACTGTTAGCCTATGAAATAACTGCTATTTTTTATCATCCTTTCTTTGCAGGATTAGAGGAGGGGAAGGCGGCAAGAAGAGATGCCTCTGGCTGAACACACGGAGGATACTTTCAGCAAGAAGCCAGGCAGGTCTCTGGATATAGGCCATGCAAACCTCCCCCCAGTCAGATCCAGACTGGAAAAAGCTGGGAGTGGGCTGGGCTAATCTTGGAGCTGGCCCTCCTTCGAGCAGAGCACCTGATTGGAGCCCTCATGGAGTTCCATCCCACCCGAGATATAGGAGATGCCACATCCTCAATGGAGTTGGCAGCCTCATACCAGAGCTTGGAATGACCAGGTTTAGTTTCCAGCTCTGCCACAAATTCCATATGTTACCCTGGGCAGGGAAACCTAATCCCCATGCTTCCCTTCTCCGTTACCTCTGCTCTTCCTGTTCGTCCGTCTCCTCTGATTAAATGTTGAACTCTAAAAGCAAGGGCTGTGTGTTCATATGGTGTTTCAAGCAGTGTGGCTTGATAGGATTTGGCACATTCATGTGCAGTGAAATAAATCAATCAATAGTCAGGAGAGTTATATTACAGCACAGAGTGGGCAGAGACATCTACTACAGGGTCTACCTTTAGTTTCTTGATTTGTTTCCAAGAATCTTAAGGATAATTTTGCTTAAGTATGTAACGAAAGATTAGGGCTAAATCTGTAATAAACATGGAAATGAAGTTATGCCACGCAATGAATAGTCATTATTGTCCTCCTCCTAGTAAAAGTTTATTACACAGAAAAGCATTCTGGAGGGATGGGTAGCTATTAAAATGCCTACACATCTAATTCTGGTTTCACTGCTGCACAAAGCAGTGGCTTCATGCAGTGGCTTCTTCCACTGCAAGCTCCCAAAAATAAATGGCAGTTGTTTACTGTAAAAAACAAAAAAGGGGGGAAATGCAGGAATAGTATTTATGCACCGAAACAACTGCTCCTGTTTGTTTCAGCAGAGCTACCGTACAGCAAGAATGAACTGTGCCTGCTGCCTTTCCCAGCCGTCAGTGGCTCACCAACGCCACACCTTCCCTGCCTGCCTGCTGCCAAACACGACCTCTTGGGTCCTTCTAAGTAACCACTGGCATCGCTTCGGTGCAAACCCTCTGCCGAGGAGGACACCTCGTGGAGGAGGACACCAGTGTGGCAGGAAACTTGCTGGAAATGACAGGGAGAAATGTTCCAGCACTGAATAGCAAAGCCATAGACTCTCTTAAACCAGCCGTTACAGCGCCTATATTTTAATTTTAATGGCGAATCTTATGGAACAGACATGTTGGAAGAGCAATAAATAATAAGTTATTGTACCCGGTCTTTCATTTTTGAATAGTTAAGGAGATTAATGTACTCGTCTGCATTAGTTCTCTGAGCTATTCTGAAACGAAACCCCAGGCGGAGCAACTTCTCCACAGCCATGGATGTACCAAACTGTGGGCATGCTTTGCCACGTGCCTCCACAAAACATACTCCAGCATCTTGTTTGGATTGTCTTCTCTAAATAAAAGGTAGATCAATAAATAAATTTAATTAGCACATTAGAATAGCCATTATTTGCTCTGACACGTAATGAGGGAAATGAAACAACTTCAAAAGAGATTTGCTCAATTAACACAAGACTTTATAATGGCACTAGAATAAGATCTTATCACAGATCTAAATAGCCTGGATTGCAATTTCTCTCTGACACATACTGGCATGCTCCTGACAGTCACACTATCATTAGAGGGATCTGTCTGCACTTCCATGATATCCCTAATCCCCTGTTTTGAATATTTAATAACTACAGCAAATGGAAATCAGTGCACCATGCTTCAGAGATAATTCCCGTAACAAGGACGGAGGGGCTGTATTGCTGCAGCATATTCTTCTAGCTGTTCCCACTCAAACTTCTCAGCATTTCCCTGTGGAAAAGTCAGAAGACCTGGCTTTGTTGTGGGTAGATCTGGCTCTGTCATGCAGTTATCCATAGCTGCAGACCCTGAAACGCAATTCATCAACACGGAGCAAACATAACGCTAGATTATGCACTTCTCCTATGCGCCTACAGCTGAATCAGCAGCCCTGCTTGGCCACGTGGTACATACAGGTACAGCATGGAGAACAACTCTAAAATTAAGGAAATTCAGCACAAAAAAGATTAATCTCTTCAGTATATTTTTGTTGTTAAAATCTCTAATAGAATATTTTACAAGGGAAAATCACAAAAGTTGTTCTTCAGAACAACTCCACTGGGTCTCAAACTAAATCGCAGAACAATCTTTCAATGAAATCATGAACCAGTTTTATTTCAGGCAAAACCACTGAGATTTTCCTTAAAAGACAAGCAAAATTACCTACACATGACCAAGATGCTGCAAGCCTTTCTTGTTAGGATACTAGCTGAAAAGCAGTCAATAAAGATTTCTCACATCTTCAATTTGTCTTGTCTTTTTTCTTTTTAAGAAAGAAAACCTTTCTTGCAAAAAGGAGGAAAAAAATCCCTCAAAATAGCATTTTCCCAGGCTTGCAACAAAATATAATTCTAAAACTGTTGGGTCCAAAAAAAATAAAAGCTTTATGGGAGTTTTCAACACCCATGACCTTATCCATAGGCAAAGGCAGAAGTCTGCCAAGACAGCAATTCTGTGCAACACACACAGGTTCTTCTTTTAATGTACAAATCAAATGCCTAATACCAGCACTCACTGGCGACTGTGTTCAGCAAAAAAAAAACCAGGCAGCTCTACTAGCTGCTACTTTTCAACATCCACAAATATCTATGGAAAAAATGGTGTAACTAAGAAATTCTAACAACAGGCATCTTTCATCTTAACTTACTGTTAATTAAGCCGCTCATGTAATTTATTTCTTGGTAATTTTACAAAGAACCTAAGCAACTGTGAACTCAGTTCAAAAGCGGAAAAAAAACCCCTTTCTTTGAAGGTTTCTGTGAAATTCTACTGCATGTGCATGGAAAAAATAACCTTGTCAGTACAAAATGCCTTAAAGGAATCTCCCATCAAAACCCCAGCGAGGATGTAGACTCTTGACTGAAAAGAAGAGATCAGTGCAGTCTCTGGAGACAGTATCAAAGGCAGAGACGCTAAGCAACAGCAGATTTAGCAGATCTCTCACTTCCATCTCTTCACTCCAGGACGCCAGCCACCTCAAGAGACTAGCTCACATCAAACAGAGAAAACGATCAGCTATAGGCTCAAAATTAAGCTTACACGGTTTCACAAAAGACCTGAGTGTTTCTGAGAGATAAATACACAGCTCAATTTTGAACAAGGAGCACGCCAACCGCTGACGGCATCCTGCTCGTCTCCATCAGCAGCTTTGACGGGAGCCATGGCAGAATTCCATGCATGCACTGAGGATGCTCGCTTGCCTTTTAATTCCCCAGGTAAATATGCAAACCACAAGGGTTTGACATCATTTATATAAAGAATGGTTAAAATACAAGTTCAAGAGACACTGCTGAGAAAGACCTGGATGGCTGGACAGAAAGCACTACAATGTTTGGGACAGTGAAGGAAGAGATGCCAAGAGATCACACAAATGCTAAAACGGGGAGCTGCAGTTTGTTCTGAACATGGATCATGCCATAACAACAACTTGACACTCATGGGGGATACAGATTCTCGATAACATTAAAGCAAATCTCCTACTTCTAAAAGCCAGTCTACGTGCCATCACTTGGCAGACGTTTAAACTGAAAATCTTTACAGTTACAAATTAGTGGTTTTGAACACTTACTCAAAATACTGCTTGTTTTAAGGCAAAATCTGCTCCGACACAACGCAGAAGTATGGTGCTCCATGAGCTGAAAATCTGTTGGTTTTTAGGTTTTTGTTTCGGTTTTTTTCCTGTAGGACAAACAGCCTTGTCCTAGCTCTAGGTCACAACCAGCAGTACATATTTTCTAAGATAAAAATGCTAGCTTTCCTCTTCCATGATTGCATGATGCAGACTGATTAAACATTTGTCCTCTAAAATTGGAAATGTTATTTTACATCAGGAAATCACAGAGGTTTTGATTTGTTTTGGCTTTCATTCGCAGTTTGCCTCTCTGAAAAATGATACGGGAAGTACCAAAACGTACTGTACTTCCACGCTACATAAAGATAAGGTCTATCAAAAATCCCTTCACTTGTGATGGATAACCTTTGCAGGAACAAATACAAAAATAGCAATACTCTGAAACTGCCTTCTATTCATATATTCAAATCTTTGCAAATTAGACATGTTTATGATGTCTGGAACAGCATAGAATGAAAATGGCAACAGATCCCACCCCAACCTCACTGGGAAATCCTGGGTGAGCTGCTGGAGAACTGTCCTGTGTCATGTGGCAGTGCTTGGCAATGTTTCCTCCCCCACAGGAGTACTATCTTATCAATGGGCAGGTGGAGAAATTATCAACTGGGAGGGTGGAGCACGAAGAGAAAAAGAAAGCAAGAAGAGGGAAAAAAAAGAACGAGAAAGTCTGTTCCTTCACAAGACTTTAAATCTCAAAATTGTTGGCAGACCCCCATGAAGCTCCCAACTTCTCTCCTGGTGAGAAATCCCACACAAGCAGGAATGACTTCCAAACACAACTTGAATGGCAATGTTTTTTAAATATAAGCTTCTCCATGCCTCAGTTACCCAGCTGTAACACACAGACAATTGTATGCCTCGCCACACTGAAGTTTTCTGAAAAAAAAACCCATATGTATTTAAGGCAACCAGACAAGATATGGTAGGATTGATTGCCCCACAAAGGTCTCAAAAAAATTAGTATTATCTCAGAGAAAATTTTCAATTACATGCAATAAATACTCTCCAGCTACGACACAGTGAATTAATTCCTAATTATTCACTGTGCTCAGAAATATTTTTTATCGCTTCTTTGATTCCTGGCTTTTCAAATATGCCTCTTTTCTCAGTCATTTCCGCCAGGCAAAAATACTCCCCAGGTAAAGTGAAAACACGACATCAAATAGAAACCAAAATAGCACGGAATGCTGGTGTACAGAGTGCTTATTGTGCTCGCTGTAATAGCCTGATGCAAGAGCTGCACAAAAGTCCTGTGATAATACAAATATAAAATCCTCGCGCACATAAAGATACACGCCGAGGCATGAAATAAATGAATGCCTACTACTGAGTTACATCAAGGCTGAATTTTCCCCTGGAGTCCATGATTGATTAATTCCTGTAACTTTGGTACCTGAAAGACAGGAGATTTTTCTTGGTAGTAAAGAGCCTTATAAGATATACTTAAACGGATTATGTTGATACCTTTCATGATGTAACCCTAATGATAATTTAATTGAAAAAGTGCTTTAAGCCATAATAGCAGAGAAGACAGGATTTCCTTTTTTCACTTTGACAATTATGGGCCAGTTCAGAACTGCTCTCAAGGAAGAAGACAAATTTCCAATCAACTTAAAAGAATGTGTCAAATTCTGCATTAGTTTTCCTCAAGCCAAATACAGAAATGTACTGGCATCAAAGCCCACAGATTTTTCTCATCTCTATTCTCAGATCTTTCCTCTTCCATCATGGAAATCAGTCTATGTTTATCCACATGCAAGAGTGCTCATTACTACACCACCTCGTACATACCATTTTTGCTATCTGCTCCTCAGAGCAAAGAGCTCCCCAGTGATTGAGGAGCCAGTGGGCGAGGCTACCAGACTTTTACCGGTTGTTCTCTACACTTTCTTCAATCTTACATCTTTCAGTGCTTCACATGCATTTTTTGAGATGCCATCAGGCATATAAGACTGAGAGCATCATGCCACTCCTGAGTGTATGATCATCGTGGTCATGCGCATTGGTACCACCGCTTCACAAACATACTGAGAGTAGAGACAGAGTAAAATAACTTTTTATCTTCATATGATCATTTTCCTTTCCGTAGCTTCCTGCTGATTTATATACTTCTTGTAGCCATCCTGTGGGGTGCACATGAACCAGGACTCATGCTAAAACTTCATTCACGGGGACAGTGCAGCAGGACATGGCAGGAGTTTGTCCATGATCCCATCGTGTCTCCCAGGCTAGGGGAGCCAGCCGAAAAAGCTGATTTTCTGCCAGTATTTTAAGAGGGCAGTCAGGATGAGCTAGGTATTTATAGATCAGCTAACCTGGTATTGATTTCAGGCAAAATAACATAAAGGCCATTATAAATGCAATCAGTCAAGAATTAAGGGTTGGTAACATAACTAATGAAAATCAACAAAGTATTACGGAAAAGTAGTCTTATTGCATTAGCTTGGTATCCTTACACCAGTACGGTTGGAAGTACTGCTGGGGAAATAACACACTTAAAACCACTGTCAGGCACTGGAATTAGTTTTACATGACATTCCAATTAAAAATTATCAGTGGACATAATCAATAGAGAGAAGAAAATAGCTTAAAAAGCTGGCTAATCTGTCCTAAAAAGTAATTGTAGATGGGAAGCTATCAGCAATTACAGATATTTCTATGGCAATTTTACATGGATTTGGTCTCAATCCAGTGTTGCTCAAATTCTGTCAGTAACTGGGGTATAAAGTGAGTAATATTAACAATATCCCCAACAAAGGTTTTTGGAAAAACAGTACTAAGCAAGTGAACATCAGACCAGATCAGTTCCAGAGAGTGATGCAAAATAATTGATAAAGGAGGCTCAGCCTCAGATAACCAGCCTCCCAGTATCATCTCATTTCAAGTTCACATATGTACAAATAAAAAATATAGGTTACCCACAAAGGGCACAGGATGAACTTGAAAAGCTATGACTTAAAGGCATTTATGACTACCGTGGCCAACCAGTCAAAAGTATAATTACCAAACAAACCAGTCACAGAGAAAATCATCTCTCGCATATGGAAACTGGAGAAGGAAGTCAATACTTGCAAATGTAAATGATGTTAATGAAGCATTTATGGCACACCAAAACTTCTGGCACCCACTTTTTCCAAAAGGAGGTTGACCAGCTGAAAATTACTCAGAAAAGGGCAAACACAATCATCTGTCCTCTGGGTACTTTGCCATATTCTGAAAACAAGAAACAAAAAAGAAGACACACACATATAGCAAATCAAATGAATAAAAAAAAAAAGCCTGCGACCCAAGCCTAGCTCTCAATTTGTCAAGGAGAAGGAGAAATTGGAAACACCTCGCATCATCTGTAGAAAGAATCCCAGATCTGCACAGCAATAAAAACTTGAGTGGATGAACTCACAATGAAGGAAAAGGAAACACAAATAGATAAACCATACTTCTCACCCCTCCTCCTCTAATATCAGCCTTATTATCCAGCTACATTCCATGGCCCAGAACCTGAAAGACAGAAGGAATGAAGAGGAGGCAGCAGCACTGGGAAGTACAAAGCAACATGCACTAAGACACGAAGCAGCTAACCAGGCATAAGTGCTGATGCTACAAACAGCAGGGCATTGACGGTGTCCCTCTGATAAGCGGGAAAGCTTTCTTTCCCAGCTATTCAACAATCCTCTGCCTAAGGCATAAACATACTCTTCAGCCATAGAATTCCATCCCTATCTATAATGAAGACAAGAACTATGTATGTGCGTGCACTGATTGGTGAGGAAGCTCAGAGCAGTTTCTACCCTCAACTTGCTTTTCCAGAAAATTTATTTGTATTGTCGAGCAATCATTTTGATGAAAACCCTGCAATTTATTTTGCCTTCCAAAGCAGTGACATCAGCACTCCCTAAGCAGGAAGGATCCAGAGATTCAGAAGAGTTATCGTCTAGCCACAGACACAGTCAGGTTTTGGTCACCCAGTGGGCTTTTCACACCTGATTCAACCACAAGGACCTTGGCCACCTTTCATGATGGTGCTCAAACCCATGTCTAATCACCTACTACCCCCTCAACCATCACTTCTAGTAGTAGTGTTTCTCCCTTCATTTCACAAATATTCTGAGAAACAAAATACATAGCAAAAATAATGCAAAATATTATTTAGTCATGCAAAAACTAGATAGCTCCAAAAGATATTCAAGAGGATAGATATCCTTTTCAGTCTATCATCTAAACATTAATGGGTACCACTGACTTGCTCAGATAACTGTTCAACTTTTCTTTGTGGTCCCTTGCAGGTGTTCTACTTCTGGTTTCATGAGATGAGGGAGGAAAGGATTAGTAGAGCCCAAGAGAGTCAGAACTGGCATTACAAAGCAATAATATGAATGGGCTAGTCCAGTTTCAGCTTTTCAAACAGTCCTATATTCCTAGAGACATCCTAAGGTTGTGAGCATTATACGAGCCTTCTGTTTGTTGTATGCGCCCAGAACATTTTCATATGGCAGGAATTTAATACTTGCATTCTCAGGCGTTTCCATTCACTGGTGCTCCATGCATCCCTCCTGTATTTTCTCACTTTTCATTGCTGCACGTCCTTCAATGGATATGCAGCACTCTTCCACAGATACGCAAAAACAAGTTATTTCATCTCTAACATACTGCTGATCTGCTTATCACCCACACTTCTGACAGGGAAATCATGGAGGCACAGAAATCAGCATAAAGACTAGCACATTAAGGGATGAAAGAGAAGCATTTAGAAAAACTTAACACAAGAAAAGGGGACAGAAAAAGACAAGGTTAGATCTAGACATGATGTGAACAGAATGAATACGCCCACAGGGCATAGAGGATGCAAACAGTAGGTGGTCTTTAAAGCTCTCGTCTTCATTCCCAATAAACTAGAGGTGGCAGCTGGAGAATGCAGGAAGCCTACGGATAACCTCACCACCTTTGCTGTTAGTGTGTTCCACCACCATACTCTGGAATTCAGCTTGCACATCTACTGGCCATTTACCACTGAACAACATGTCCCACCTTCCTCCTCCCTGAGCTCACAGCTGCAAGATCCCAATCCCTTCATGCCAGCCTCAATGTTCATCTGACCTGGGCCATTGATACAGCAATTTAGGGATCTAAACTGGCAGAAAATTATTCACTTTTAATCTTCCTCACATCTGGTAGCAGTTTGGTTCTCTGAACTGGCTCCCCAAGGATGAGAGGGGCACCCAGGAAAAGGAGGCCGCAGCCACCACGGTGCAGGAGGCTGGAGCAGCACCAGCACTCCCAGCAGCCACCAGCCTGGCCACGAGCAGAGCCTCAGCACGAAACTGTGCCCTCAGCACAGAGACCCTGTTTTCTAACAGTATCACATTAATTACCTTACAGAGCACCTTCTGAATGAGGATACGCTACATTTTTGAGTGATCAGTCAAACCCAAACAATCAATTACACCTTTTGTCAAAACTGTTTACGCTTTCACACTGTGCTGGAGTCATTAAGAACGAACACTGAGCAGGACTGGTTATTTATCCTCCTCCTCTTGCCCTGAAAGGGAATTAATCTTAAACTTTCCGTTTAATGATCTCAATAAAGGCTCACTGTAAATGACAGCAGGCTGCACTGAGAAATATTTAAAAACAGAAGGGCCTCTGAATGACAGAGTTTAGCAACACACAACTGTTCCTCCACATGCATGCCAAGGGAAGCCAAACCTCTGTGGAAGGCAAGGTTAAAAATGTGCTGCGTGCCACTCCAGTGCTACAGAAAACATGCTGTAATTAGCAACCTCTAGAGATTTATTCAAGCTGAGAAAGATAAAAGTGAAAGGAGTGATTCAAAAGCAATTCTTAAAACTGCTGGCCAACCCACTTAACATTCTCTCAGCGTCTACACAGAAAATGCAATTCTTCTGTCAAAGAAAGGTAATTAATGAACCTGCCCTACCCATCCATCGCCCCTCTCGGGATGCTGGCCACCAGCGTGCTCCAGCCCGCACAGAAGGGTGGGAGACAGCGCCACAGCCCCACATGGGTGTCAGTCACACACAGCACCCTCACAGTGAGTAACGATGCTTCAGCAGAGCGTATCAGACTTATTATTAAAACGTGGTCCAGGGTGGGACATATCCCTTGGCTTGGCCTGGCTGCGGTCTGCGGTCCTCAGCAAATCCCTCCCTCTCACTGCCCTGTACCACCATGACCTTTCCATATGCACCAAAGCCAGCAATACATTTTGTCAGAGCAGAATAAACCAGAATGTTTCATATTCTGGTCTGGATGATTTTCATGGATATGCAGGGGGGACATGGGATTTGGTCGCACGGCGATCTCCTCCCCACCGCCATATTTAGCAGACTTAATCAGTGATGCTTGTCTAGGTGGGGTGCTTAACTTATTCCCTTCCCCTCCGGAGGAAAAAGAGGAAGAGTATGTTCTTTTACATACTTTAAGAATTTTTTAATCCCATTTTAAAACCAATTTAATTTTTATCATTATTTCCCCATCATTCTTACTGCTCCCCTCCACGGATCGCCTTCCACCCGAGCAAAGCTGACAGTTCCCCACAGCAGCAAGCCACACTGACGGCCATCATCTCATTCATATGCACACTCAGAGCACTATAAATCTGCTCAAATATCATTCCTCCCCCGGGGCAATGTTTTTTTTTCCTCAGAATATCTACATTGCTAGCTGCAGAAATTTCTCCTTCTAATTAACTTACAGGTTCCAAATATCACCAGCTGGAACCACAGCACAAAGCCTGGGCACTGAACACAGGGGAAACCAGCTGAAGGATGAAGGTCTTTGCTATCCCTTTCTTTGCTTTGGTCCTTTTTTATTTTTTTTGTTTTCCCTTTCATTTAAGAGCCAGCAAGTTGAAAACTACTGAACCCTTTATCGACACATGAATGGACAACAAATAACCCATGAACTGAATGAATCGAAACTATCCACAGAACCCTTAACTGATATTTTTGTTGGCCGTGTCACATCACGTTATATTTCTGACGTGTCATGCTTATGCCTGAGTCACGGTGCAGCCTGATGGAAGAACAAAGCACAGCGCGATGCAACAGGACATACCGGTGAGGTCAAAAACCCCATCTGACCGTTGATTGACTCCCCACCACTAATTTGGATTTAGTTAATTCCTTCTAAAAGACAAGAACAAAGTTCAGAGAAGGTTAAAGGGCACATGCAGAGTTTAATAATCTATTAACACAATAACCTGCCATATATGACTATGCAATAAGCTGAGGGAATTTGCCAGAAACACTTCACTCTGCAAACATTATTTACAGCAAATCTTGATTCATTACACTCTCTGTATACAGAGAGAAGGGCAGTGTTTCTCTAACAAGAAGGCTCCAAGACATGAACTGAGTAGCTCTAAGGTAAAAAACAAACCGTAAGCAGCAGACAAATCATAAAATCAAGTTTATCATGTTTTCAATTTTTGTTGATGAAAACTTTTTACTGTTGGGGCTGAATTCAGGCAGGCTGGGAAAGAAAACCTAATGTCAGACAACAGCAGGGAAACAAAGAAGTCATTTTAACTTTAAAGCCTTAAAAACCATAAAGATCAACTCACTAAATGATGTCTGCCTTTCAACTCCTGCCTTTCGATTGGTAGTTTTTGCTTTTATTGGATTTTCTTTATTTAACGCAGTCAACAAGGTTGATCTTCACTTTTATTTAAAACCAAAGGCAATTATCAGACAGACATGGTGCTGACCCTGAGAAAAAAGTCCCCAGACTTCAACTCTTCTGCCCATGCCTGATGTACAAGCAAAGGGTTATTCCTTCCACTGCTTCTGCATTAGCACAAAAGAGTTGTGCTGCACTGGCAGCTTCACCACCCTCCTGGAGAGAGAACTGAGACACTGGGATCCTAAACTAGTCTCAAGCAGAAGCTTCAAAAGAACAGGTCTGCATTCCTTACAGCAGCGAGGAGGACCCTGATGTTGAGAACCGTGCGATTTGTAATGATGATCTTAACCTAGCACCACTTCAAGAAATAAACTAGTTACTGTCTTTTAAGGCCATTCATACTTTGCCCAAATAAGGCTTCAAGAAAGTTACAGCTGAAGTTCTTTTGGCTTGGAATACTGTTTTTGCTGCCTAAATAAGCCCATAGAAAACTTAACCAGTAAAAGAATGACACCAGTAAAGTTCTCCTTGTGTTATACCAATACATGCATACTTTGGACCAGGGCAGCAACATCATGAATGAATGAAACAAGGTACAGCATTAAAAAAATATCCATTTTCCTGCAGTAACAGAAGGCTCAGTAGGTGCTCCTGCAAAAACAGTCGTGCTGTCATAGTATCTTACTGACATGGGTATGCAGAGAGAAGCAGCTGGTAAAGAACTTACGGAAGCATGACAGGAAAAAAAAAGGGGTGACTGACAAATAGCAAGAAGGCCACAATCATGTTCCTCAGATCAGTTATATGGTAATACAAGAAAGAGAAGCAAAGCAAAAGGAAACCAAATTTTGCTCAACCTACTCTACAACAACGCCTTGGTTTTGATGAGGTTTTTCTGTGACTAGGAAGTTTTTTTTAAAGAAAAAACAACTTGTGTGCAGCATTTCAGCATCAAAAATATGCAGCTTCAAAAGTGCACTAATGTTCAGAATCCATTTAGGTTTCCTTGTCTTCCACCAGTTAACTTGATGCACCCAAAAATCATTCTAGAAAACATTGGCCGTGTATAAAATCACCTTCCAGAACTATTCTGTAGTTAATATTCCCTTCAATCCTACTACAGATTTTTCATTTGGAGTAGTGCAGTCTTTGTATTATATTAGGTGGACCACTGGCAACTATGTCCCTCAATCTGGCAGTCCCTGGGACTGCTGCAATCCCATGGAGCACCTCACAGCATCACAACTGTGATTCAAAAGCATAAAGCAAAACCACCTGATTGCCTCCCCCCCTGAAGTAAACCTTGCCCTTGAGACAACTCCCGTGGGAAGGATTGTTTTGCTACAGGATCTTGCAGACCACAGAAAATCAGTGGGTTGACACACGGAATGGAGGGGTTTCATTTTTGTGAGACGTTCTTTTTAAATGTATTTATCTTAGTCCATGTGACTGAAACAGGAAGGTGTATCAGGGTGACACTAGAAAAATCCTTAAAATTGCAAATTTTGGCACCAAGTTTTCATAAACGCTCTCCCCATTCTCAGGAACCATATAACAGGCACTCGGGCAGCCAATTTACAGCTTCCTATTGAAGCCCTCCAGCCATCCATCTAAAGAATCAATTCCTGCTCCTCCCAAAGAGCAATGCAGCCAAAGATGGCCCAAGCACACCTCTTTGAAAACATAATCACAAACTCAGAGCATACAGAAGGTACCCTCACCATTAACATAGTTATGAAACTGGGAAGCTGCATCAATCTTAAGCAACATATTTTGCCTCCGTTCATGCTGTTCTGAAACAACACAAGGACTGTGAGATGATTTTCTTACTGAGTAGCACCATACTTGGAGTAATACATTACTGGTGGGACTCCCCTGATGATGTATTACACTAATGCATCATTAGGATGATGTTTCACACTGATGATATATTGCAGTGCAACATAATGAGAGCAATAGCTCACTGGGTGCATAATCCTGCCAGGATCTGTACGCCTGCAGCTCTCCGACTTCATTTGTAGTTCGGGGTGTCCAGAAGCTTAGATGGATTAGATCCTCAGATACACACATCTTAAAGGATGGCAAGAGTTAGAAAAATGCCAGCGTACAGGTGGGTGCAGTTCATTACAGGCTTCAATGTACAGTATGCTAATATCAAGATGTACTTTGGCATCGCATTTTAACACCTGTGCAAAACATCTTCTTCAAACGAAGAAGTGGCTGTAAGCAGAGCTGCTGAAGCTCCTTATTCTTATGCTTCCCTGCAGTAGCCATCAGAGCAGACTCTGGGTGCTTACAGCCTTGATAAAAATACCTAGCTTACATTTTCCATGGCAGATGTCTGTTAGAAGAAGGAGGAAGGCTGGGGAAAGGGGGTGGTTGCTTGTTTTTAATCAATAAATTCAGTGAAAGCAGTTCTGTTCAGCTATTTTTATGACCCAGACTAAGAAAAAAAATAGGTAGTTTTGCCAACAATGAAAGATTCTGGTGACCTTTTTTCTGACCTTTTTTAACAAACAGAGCTATTTGATCTGTATGAAATTCTAAAAAGACCTTTGCAGTACGATCAGTGTCACTGACAAGAAGGCAACATTTTAAGATTTGTGAACTCTTCACCGTGAAGTCATATATAATGTTCAAAAAGAGGGCAAACTGGTAAATAAACAAGGAAGGAAAAAGCCAATTTGAATAATAAAAAAACTTCTTCAGTCTCTCACAGAAACATTAACATTTACAATTGAACCACAACTTCATTATTTATTTAGTTTTTGCTTCAATACCTTTGGGGTTCTCGAATAAGTCTAAATGTGCACGCACACACACAAATATAACATGGATCCTGCGTGCAATTTCCACCTTTTTGTATTTGTTTAGTTCTGAAAAACACAACAGTATTTTGGACAACCAACTAATGTGCTGTGCATTTTCATCTTCAGGTTCTCCAAAATGGACAGACCAGACTCCTCTCCAGGGAACAATAGCCTCTCTGGACACAGATCTAAAAAATGTAGCTTTCATAACTTTCTTCTGACATCTATAACTGAGAAACCACAGGGTAACTCATGAACTGGAAAAGAGTATAGACACCTCAACTAGCTAAATGATGAGTTAATATCTCTTCCTTTCCCTTTTTTTACCCCTTCATGTGTAGCTTTTCAGATTGCCTGAGCTATAGGGCTCTGCCTTATTGTGGACATTGAAAGCTGGGTTGCAGAGAGATTTTCCAGCTTTCTGCCTCCGTCTGTGAGAAAGTCTTTACTTTTTTTCACAGAGGCAGAAAGCTGGAAAATCTCTCTGCAACCCAGCTTTCAGCATCCACACCTTGTAGATGCTATCTCTAGCCAGTAGAGCAGAGGTTGAAAATATTCAACAAAGAGCTGATCTTTCCAAGATCTGTGTGCACCAGAAAAAGTAAAAAAAAACCCCAAAACCCAAAAACAAAACAAAAAATACCCAACACCCAAAACCACCCAAACAAAAACCAAACAAAACAACTTCTCTTATACCCTCCTCACTTTTAGGGGACCACTTCTGATCAGCCCTCCAACACATCCTGCAATAAATTAAATTCTAGGAAGACAACGCCAGCTGAGCATCACTCTGACCTGCAGTAGCCCGAATCCACCTGTCAGGGTACTGTGTGTCTTCCAAGCAGGACTATTCCCTCCCTGTTTCCCAGGGAGAGAACAAAGTCCACAGCAGAGAGAAGGGGCCGGCACAAACGCCACCTTGTAGTTTGCAGAATGCTGTCCCCAAGCTTGGGGATGGCAATGAAAACTCACCTCTTAAACAGACTACAAGATAACAACCAAAAAAAAAAAAAAAAAGACCAGAATGACTTCATGCATTTCCCCCACCAGTCGCCTATGCAAGGGCCAACCACGTCCTGGCCATAAATTCTCTGGCACGAGAGCATTATACCAAAGGAAAGGAATGCCTTTCCATCTGTGTATTTCCCCTCAGGCACTCACTTGATAATGAAACCAGTTAAGGTCTTTGGGTTCACAATGTTATTATAGTCAGATAATATTTTGTTTGCAGCCGAGCCTGAAGAACTCCTAAGTAGTGCAGTACAGGCACCATACACCTGTTAAGTCACGGCGTTCCTTCTCTAAGTGGACAAATCTGTTTTAGCCATCTCCCGAGATTTTCCCCTCACAGTTAATTACAAAGCGATGACTGTACTCATTTCCTGATCTTAGAGGGAATCTGTAACAAATGTCTGCCACAGGTGAAGGCTGTTCCCTCTGTCCCTCAGAAACACCAGCTTTTCCCCCAGTCGTCCCAGACCTTCTGCTGCAACACAAACACGACACAGAAAATAATAACCTTTCACTAGGAAAGAAACTACACGGGCTGACTAACATTTTCTAAAATAATTGAACAATGCACCTCCTCAACATAAAAATACTGGCATCCAGACCAAGGTCATTCTGCAAAGACCTACAGTGAATATTGAGATGGACAGACCCAATCCTGTCAGGGATGTTCACACAGAGAGCCACCCAGCAAGGCAGCAGGATTTTATGCACTCCCTACATAGGCATACACGACTACAGAGATGAACATGTGATTCCCAACAACTTGGGGAGCAATTTTGTTTAAAGTGATTAACAGTCTCACAAAAAAATTTGACCCTTGTTGGATCTGAAACTCATCAGAGCCACTTCCGCCCTGTGACATCTATTCTAGTATACAATTTTGGTCCAAAGTATTGCTGTGTCTTGTAAAACACAAGATATTCTGAAATCAGGTCAGGCACAACAAGCATTCTGGGGAAAAAACAAGGGAAAAGTAGTCCATCCTAAGAAGAAGTGATACTTCATTGTGACAGCGACCTTTCTTCATGCTCCTCCTAGCAGGCTGATGTCTGATCCTGGGCACAAATCCTCGGAAACAGGTCTCCCTGACCTTAGAGACATACGTTAGGTCAATGGTTCCCAACTTTCCGGACCGACGGCCAATTGAAAAGGATCAGCATTTTTTGCAAATCGTCACACACGCTTACCATCGACCTCGCGATTGGAAGCTCGAAGGTGATGTGACTCAGTAGCGTGGCTCCAACGCCTTCTTCATTACCTTCGTGGGATGACCAGTACTTGGCAGACACAGGAGAAGAGCACTCCTTGGCTGGAGTCATCTCAGAGAAACTTAGAAATTTAATTTGTTCACAGGCTCCCACGTTTTCACAAGTTGTTTCACACCATATCCCAGGAGCCAGCTCCTGTGTCATCATCCAGGCATGAGCCCTGTCACAGATCATGGTCCCCCTTTTCTTGAATGCCAAGAACCAGCCTAACGTTCTAAAAAACCACTTCTGAATCCCTCTCACTGCAAACACATCTCACTGAAGATGCCACCCCTTCCACTTTGAGGATAAATACAAAGCAATTCCTTCAGCAAGGAAGGAGGGAGCAGAAACATTTTCTGGAATTAAAAGCACAGAGGCACACAAACACCACATAAATCAATTAAATAAAACCAGACACAATCAGACAACTTGCAGGGATAAGAAAGTAAAGAAACAGATTAAAGAGAGAGCTCCTGGGTGATGGGCAGATGGACTGTGACTTGAAGCTCAGGTAAGGAAAGGGACCTTAGGCACTGGATTCGTTTTGTGATATAGCTCCACTTTGCCAGCCTTGGACAACAGACCTGACGCCAAAATTACTCTTTTCCTCCCAAGAGAAGAAAACTGCTAGACCCAAAATGTACTCAGTACTTCTGATGAGAAAGGAGAGGCACCAGCTCCAGAGTATCCTTGCAGCTGTAGGAGAGCATCTTTAAAAATTTTATTAACACCCTCTGAAACACTTTTACTTTTTTATTTTCCCCCACAAAAGAGACAAAGTTTACCAAACAGGGCCACATATTCCTTATCGCTTCATTGCTTTCTTACTGGAACTATAACTGTGGAGTCTTCTGGGCAGTCAAAGAAGTTTCATGGGCACAGAATTGATTAAAAAATGTATTACTAAACAACATCTCAGGAGAAAAAAAAATGCACATATCTCACTCTGGGTTTAGTGTTAATGCTCGTCCTCTGCACACTTGATTAGGTTTTTAAATTCCAGGCTGTCCATTGCATAAAATTCTCAGCACTATTAGAAACCCCTGGCACTCACACAGAGTGCTTCAGAATGATGACAAAGGTTTGGCAGAAACCCCATTTGAACTGCCCACATCAGTGACTCTCCATATCCTTGCACTAGTGTTGGACTGCCTCAACTAGGCTTCACTTTGGCTATGGAAGGTTCCAGCTTCATCTTGGACAACAAGGTAAAAAATTCTTTGGTTATTAAAAGAAGTGAAATGGGGAATATATCCAAAACAATACTTTGGTACTCATGGACTAAAACTGCGCATTTTCTGTGACTTGTGCTATATGCTTTAATTCACTTTCCCAAATAATTCATAATGATTCTCATTTTTTACTAAAGCAAATACCATTACCTATTTAAAAATCAAAGCTATTGCAACATTTTTTCATCGAGTTTGTGTGAGTAATTACATATTAAAATGGCAAACATCCCTTCCAATAACACCCTGGCAGAGTTCACTTCTTCTGCAAGTAATAAAAGTGAAAGAGAGCAAACTGTGCTTCAAGATATTTGGCTGCTGCACCATGAGGCAGCTGATGCATTCCAAATGTCTGTCAGGTCACTTTGCAACACCAACCACTGCTAATCATTAGTGAAATCTTTCTCTCTCTGGCTTAACTATATTTCTGGTTTCGTTAAACAGAAGAAAATTCCAAATTAGTTGGACACTGCCACACCATGCACCTTGGAGAAACACGCTGCCATCCTGACTGGTTAAGAGTTAAGACGATGCAGTTAAATTACAACACTTAATCAACTGTCGAACATGCACATAGGTTTTGTGAAATGCACTGCAGTATCTTATTGCTGGTCTTCACAAGAGGCAGGTCAGTCTCCACAGGCTGTCTTGTTTCTAAGCATCCAAGCACTTTTTTTAAAGCCCCAAACTCAGCTTTCCCTTTGTAGGGTGCGAGCCTTTCTTCGCCTCCTTCACTTGGCCCACAAGTCATGTCCTTTTCTCTTACTCTTCATATATCTTCCTTTTCTTGATTCCAAGCTACTTGGAACAGAGATCATATCCGTCTTTGTTTGAAGACTCTATAGCAGTCTGCATGTTGCAATGGTACCATAAATAAAAAGTAATAAAAATGTTAGGAAAGTCTTTAGAAAAGTCCACGTTATTTTTATTATTACTCATGCTGTCGCTATTTAAGAAACAATGCCAGGAAGATCTAGGACTTGAAGGGGACTTACAACACTTTTTGTAAGAATACACTATTGAAACTATGATGTTACTGACAGAAAAGTGTTTTGCAAGGTGTACAGGTTCTCCTGCTGCTTTTTTGAGTGCTTCTAACAGATGTTCAATTTCAAGTGGTCTGCAGATACCAATAGGCTGACGGTTCTGCAGGAATCAGAGCAGCAGATGTGCCCTCCATTATGTTTTGCTATTCCCTTTATGAATCGACATGTCACCCTGTGGGTTTATAGCCAGTTAATTTTGTAATGACATCACTATTTCTGTACTTTTAACGATTCTCGCAGGATTTAATTTCTCAAATAACAGAACTCTTGATCCTGGAATTGCTATGCGAAAGTAATATATAATAAACAGATTTCTTTACATGATACAGTTCCACTTCCCACCAAATGCCTTTGCTGATAGCTTTTAGGTAGTGCTGGTATGCACGTGGATTCTTCCAAAGACTGCAGATTTACAACGTGGCCTCATTTTAGGGCTCTAGACGCACGTCTGTGCATCTCTCTACAGGATCATTACCCTCGAACAAGTATCCCTCAGTGGCTGGAAGGAATGAGGATAAGAAGGGAATAAGGATAGAAGGAAACGGGGATTTCCACTAGCTTTGCTGTAGAAGGGTAGGTATTGCCCCTGTCAGACACTGTGTTCCACGGTGGCCACGGCACCCAACAGAAGTCAGAGTGCACAGGAAATTGCGTTGCATTTTCCACTGACAAGGACCTGATTGTGAGGACAGCACTCCGGCTTTTGGCTTGGATGCTTTCAACCCTAAAAGAGAGCCAAGTTTTTTCTCCCTCAAATACAGTTGCAGAGATTGTTAGAGCCCAGAGGTTTTTGGGCAGAACCTCTGGTAACAGCTGGAGGCTGCACAGAGCAGCCATAGGACACCACCTTTTCTTCCCTGGAGTATTCAGTACTGGTAAAGAATGTCTTTCTTCTTATTTTTAAATACAGAGAGGAAAAAGTGATGCTATTACAGCTGTATTTAAAAGACTTTTGGCATTTCCTTCATTGAAATTAACTTCTAGGTATTTTTAAAAAATTGACTGGGAAAAACATCACAGGTTGTAAAAGTTTCTACTTAGGTATGTTATGAAGCCTTAAAACACACTTGAAAACTTTTAACTTTGGGAAATGAGAAGTGCATAAGCATACATTTTGCCCCCCCATGTTATCTCAGAAATTATATTCCCCACATTACTGCAAATATCAAAATACACCTTTAGTAAAAGCCAGGTTTTGAAAAGCATCTTAGGTCTTAAATTTAAGGAGTGAGTGCTATCTGCTCTTACTGATCTAGCTGAGAGATCAAGGCCTTAATTTCTAAGAATCAACTACATAATTTTTGCACACATACAGGAAAAAATGATCTCCAGTTGTGACCACAGGCAGAGTCTTCACAGCGCTCACAGGAGCTGTGCGGTCATCCTGGGGTCTGAATCCACCCCTAGAAAGGATGAGGAAATCCATCCTAAAAGGATGAGGTTAAGTATTTTTCTGAGTTTTCCACAGTATTTCTAGGGGTTTTATTGCCCATCTTAATTTCTTGCCATTCACATTTCTTTAAAAAAGCTGAGTATCAGCCTTAGTGCAAGTCGTAGATTGAAACATATGAAGCTCAGGAAAGCTAATGCTGAGGTTAAATCAAATTTGACTGGCCTTCAACACTGAAAAACAGCAAAGACAAAGCTCTTCCTGGAGGTCCCACACCTATTAAGTGCATGAATTACCTGACTTCCATCTTAACTGAAGCTGTAAGCAAGTGTGCTGTCTAGTGGCACGCCAAGCCCATGGATATCTCAGAGTACTCCAAATGCAGAAGCGCATTCCCCAGAGAGACGGCACATCACAAGCCTCCAGATCCACCTCTCCTCTTCTGCTCTAGCCTCCCAAGAAATGCTGAACCAAACTCTTCCATCACCTGAACTCACAATTTCTGCCCCGGATGCTCCCAGCACTCAGTCATGACTTTCAGCCCCTCTCCCAAACACCTTGAACTTTGGGATGAAAATCATACTCAAAAACGTTTTGCTCCTCTGGCATAACTGAAGTACTTACACCTGTGAAATTTGTTTTTGGAGGCACCTAAACATCCTTGGGGGCTTTCCTGAGAAGTGAGGACCACCATAAAACTGCAGAGCTAAGCCAAGGATGCATTACCTTTGTTCAGCCTTCCCCCAATACGGAGGCATGGCCAAACAGGGACTTCCATTGCATCTCCAGCACTTCCCCTGCTTCAAAACCCGAACTCCTGGCCAAAACACACACCTTGCTACCAACACGCTTTCCCTGACTCAGACCATGAAGAATCAAACACACAGGGAAGATGCTGGGCATGTTGCTCACTGCACAACCTCAGGGTACTCAGAGCAATCGGGAGCTCGCAGCTCAACCCTGGTGAGACCCACTATATTTAGGGTATGACTACTTTCTAAAAATGCATTATCTAGACAAAACAGTTGAGTATCTTAGGGATGCAGGTTCTGGTTTTCCGAATATTTCTGATATTTACTCTGACATTTCCTCTGACTGCGCGTGGTGTTTTGAAAGGAAAAGAGTTTTCTGTTGCTTAAGGCCAGTCCTTCCTGTTTGTTAGTTTATACCAAACCCAAGTTTTGACATGAATAAAACTGCTGCTTTAAGTCTGATTTCAAACATGTGCTTTAGACAAATCTAACAATTTTATGAGATATAGTTACTTTTGTAGAGGGTGAGTCTGCCCTGGGGAATTTTCCCTGACTAGATTTATCACAAGTTTTTTGAACCAGATAATTTTGTTTGATAGCACATCTGGCAGCATCATAAAATCTTGACGTCCCAAGCTATTACACAGGAATTACTTTTGTAAATCATTTATGAATATTACTGATGTAGGCCTATTCTGGGCAGTAAGAAAGGAAACGGAGCGCTGAAGGACAAAGGAAGGGAAAAGGATTCCCTGCCCTTTTGGGGCTCATCAGATAGGGTGGGTATTTATCATTTTAAATGGGAAACATGTTGTCATTGATACAGCTGAAAAGTCCACATAACACAGTTTGTTCCCCATATTCCACAAACAGGCAAAAGGGGAATATATTCTACCAGAGGAAAACCATAAATAGATCTCTGCTGAAGAAAATCTGTCCCTGTCCAAATCTTAAATAAGACTTCCCAATTAAACACTACATATTGCTGAAACCATAGTAAACACAAACTAACGACTCAAGTAGATTAAAAGAGTAAAGTCTTACCAAGGCCAGCACTGAAGCAAAATAAAAAGCCCATTTTAGCTCACAAAAAAAAAAAAAAGGTATTTACAACCCCCCCCCCCCCCCCAATCCACACAGTGACCTGCCTTTTCAACACGGCAATGTGACTCAATGGAAACTCTCCACATAGCTAAAATGACATGATTAGCTGCTAAACATACTCCTTTCAGACAGAAAGCTGACAAATCAAAAGCTTATGTTCACTTTTAGTATCATAAACTATCACACTATTTGCAATTTCAGAAGATTGCACCTATCGATTTGTACTGGAAACACATCAGACATTGAAGTAACTTTGGGTGCTGCCACCTTGCCAAACCCAAAGCCTGGCATTACATTCCTTTTGAACATGTAGTGGGTGCTCCACATGCAATGGATGACCCGACACCAAACACACCATCACTGGGTGGAGGGACAACAGAGGAGTCACCCTGAATGAGCCAACAATGGGAGACTAGAACAAGCCTTTCACTCTTCATTCCTGATGTCCCTAATACTGCTACTGGGTGTTGTTTTTGTTGAGCCAGAGCAGAGGAAAAGGTCATTTGCAATACTCTGAGGAAACATATTTCCAGCCTTAGGTAAGAAGGCATTTTGTTGGGGAATTTCCTTGCTTGGGGCCCATAAGGAGGGAAGGAGCAGTCCTCTGACAGCTCTTATTTGACTTCCAAACGCCCGGCTCCTTCCGACTACGGCATGTCTACGAGGGATGCACAGAGCCATTATGGAGCACATGCCAGTATTGCACCACAAGCTTTCCCTGCCAGAGCAGAAAATTTCTAAATTTGGCTTCCTCCCAGGAAACAAATTCCTGTCCATACACACCCAGACTGATTTCTCACAGATGAGCGTGCTGCCCACTAAAATCTGAAGTGGACTGCATCCATAGGATGCTGAGGACCGACCCCAGCAGGGCAGTGGTGTGGCAGGAGTCGCCAGCTGCACTGAGTGGAGAGGAGCTCCTGGTTTATTTGAAAGTGGCAATACTGAAAAAGAAGCTCTAACATGAAAAGGCACGTTTACATTTTTGGTAATTTCAGATCCATTAGAATCTGAAAATGACAATGTAACATAGTTTTAATAATTGAAGCATGGATGGTTTCAAGCTGCACAAAGAGCTCCACCAGGAAAAAATCCACAAAATGACAAAAAGGAAGAACTGAGAAGAAATGATGGTTTCCAGGGTCACAAATGGTATCTGTAGAGTGTCATCTGGACATTGGTCCTCAGACTTGCCAGCATGAGGCAACATTGGCTGCGGCTAAGAAATCTGAGATTCATGTTCGGTTTATCCCCCTCTTTCTGAATGCAAACACATGTTCTGTCTTTCCAATAAAGATGGACAACACGTGCACTGAGTAGGTACATTGAAAGTCATCTGCTAATTGCAGATACATGTAAATGACCACACAGCAAGCTTTCCCAGGGAGACAAGACTGGAAAAAGGGAGAGAGCTACACTAAGATTAGACAATATGAAAAAAACTTGAACAACATAAACAAGGTTGATTCAAGTATTTTTTCCTAATTCAATATAAATATTATAATACTATTTTAGACAATTCCAGAGAGCCAAAGAGTGATGAGGTTGTTTTATTTTTCAGTCAATTATAGATAGCACTTACCTCAGTAACTATGCCAATGGAAGAAAATCCATCATGTACTAACCATACTCCAATCTTCAACAGGAATATTCCCTATTTTGTGAAGTAAAGTGAGATGTGGGAGTCCTTGACCTTCTGAGTAATTAAGGGAAACTGAGACATTCTTGTTTTTATTAGAGACACACTAAACTATTTGAAAATAATTTGAATAGCTGGAGAATTAGTGTATTTGCCTGCTCATGAGTAGTGCAGATAGTTTAGAGTTCTCTTGGGGGCAACACATCGTAATGAATATCTGCTATTCATATTTAATGCAATCTGCCAAAGAGTGCTTTTGGGAGGACTTTCTGTGTCAATATAATGATTAACAACAGGACTGGAAAAGTAAATGAATTCCTGCAACGGGTGGGGCTGGCAAAAATATCCTTCAGTACTATACCAGTTACACTGGATTTAACTGTACTTTTTTAATGATACCAATGGAAAATCTGTTTCCCAGGGAGAGGGGGAAAAAAAAAGCAAGCAATCTTTAAGATGAAGCTCAAGTAGTAAATAATTGCACTAATGGAAGGAAAAACAATTCCAGCAGAAAACAATGCCCAAAACAACAATCTGCCTGTCCTGAGCATGTCTGAAATGCCTCATATGTAATACTGACTACTAAATAAAATAATTAGAATTTACATAGCACAACCCAGAAATAATGTCGTAGGTACTTCCTTGTCTACCTCTTCGAGTTCCTCAGAAGATCTTACTTTCCATACATTTTCTCATATTTCGAAGACTTACATAAAACAGAACATAAAGTCCTTTACTTTCAATACACTTTTAAAACACCCCGACAGAAAAGAATGGAAAAGCTTGGCTAAAATACAATGAGTGACCTTAATATGGAATTTTCTCCATGGCATCCCAACAGTCCTCTAAATAACACATTCAGATCACTTTTTTCCAAGCTATCTGGATGAAGAAACCTTACTAAGTTTGTATAAATTCCAGGACATTCTTGTATCAGACTGACTGCTCTTCCCTGTCCCCTTACCAAGCTACTCCTAGTCCTCCCTTGCAATAAATGGAAGGGAGGATATCAAGGATTCAAAGGCTCATGTTTGGCAGCCTGAGGACCAAAATGTGGGGCAAGGATTAGAGGTAGAATATGGGGTTGCTCCCAGCGAATGCCATGGGCTACACAAATCACCTCATTCAAGAAGATGCTCAATCTAAGCAGAAAGGGAACAATTGCCAAACAAAGTGTTTTATTATCTAGTGGCTCCCACTGTGGTTATTGTCCAGACGCTTTTTTAATTTGATCTAGAATACACTCAGGGATTCCTTTCATCACAGCATTAGCTCAGATTAAGCGTCTTCCTCCAGCTCACACCAACTGGCTTTGTTATATAGTGGTCTCTACCCATATTAAACTAATGCTGTAAAACTCATTCTGCTGAAGTAATGTTACAGGAACCAGCCTTGCAAAGATACTCTACAAACAAGCAGCAGGGCTTCATCTTCCCCATGCTGAGATTTGCTTGTGAAACTGCAACATCGCTGCGTGCCTTGCAGTTCCATCAGCCATAACATAAAGGCAGCACTTTCCTCATCAGTTTTCAACTCCCTGGATATACTACAGTGATCTGTGTGGCTTTTACATACCTTCCTTCTCAAATTTCAGGTGGTGATCCACTTGGTTAGGGGTGTCTCTTGTAGTCTGGGGGTTTTCTAAGACTGATTTTTATAACTAATCTTTTTCTATAAATTAAAATGTGCCGTTACAGCCACAACAGATGTTTCATAAAGAAGGCAAACTCTTCCAAAGCTGGTGCCCTCATGTTGTGACAGTTGCCTCACTGATCTCTAGCAGCAACATTAGGTCTCATGCTGGCCAGATGGGTCGGGGCCCTTCTTCCAGGGCTGATGGAGAGCAATGTCACTCAGATACCAGAATTGCCTGTGTGACTGCTACTCACCTGAACCTAAGGTGTTTTTACTTTAATAAAATGTCAAGTAACAATATTTGCCCATATTTATTTATTCCTTCCCCAAATATTTCACAAATGTTTCCTTATTTTCCTATTGCAAACAGGTCTCTGCAGGACTTTTGCCCATCTCCCATAGGTGCTCCCAGTCTGGCAAAGAACTGAACTCTCTTGGTCTACAACAGGCTGGTGCATGACCCAAAAAGCACAAGAATGCCCCTAGTTTTGCCTTCTCTCACCATTTCTAAATGAGCTAAGCAGTAATCTCCTGAAACCATCTCTGCTGTGTAGAAGAAATTCCTCATTCATTAATGTGGCCAGGGAAGCCTGCACGCCACCTGATCTCAGGAGTGAAGATGTCTGCTCTGTGCTCCATGGGGTAATACAGCTGTAGGTAAATCAATTGGACTTCACAAAAGTAACGATCTTCTTGACCGTGGTCTCATTCGGTGCTAATGCATCGTTCATGTACCCGTAAAAGTGGGTTTTTTCATCTTGTGACCTCTCTAGCACTGCGACCAGACCTCCAATTATTAAGTATTTTGCACTATGTATCTCAGTATAAAAACAGAAGCCGAGTCACAGGTCACAGAGGCAACAGCATTATTAACATCAATGAAACTAAATCACTCCATCCTGAGCGTTTATGGTAAGCCCCTCGTGCTCACACAATTCATGTGTCTATGATGTACTGTTGTCTGTTTAATGGGACTGGAGATATCTACGCCAACTGTAGATTAAGATAACTTAATGCAACTTGATATAAGGCTATTCTTCCATCATTAAAAGTCTAAAATCAAGACAGAACAAAATAAAACAAGACACTAATACGAAAGCTCAAATGGTGCTTGAACAAAAGCTGTAGAATGGCATTGTTTTAAAAAGATTAAAGAGATCTTTATAACATTCCTATTATGTAAAATCATTTCTATTGGATTTTACATACATGAAAAGAATTTGGAAGATAGATAGTACAATAGCTTTAAGCATGTAAAGAGCACTGGTTTGGCCAAACTTTAATTTTTTCAGGTCTTTGCAAGAGAGTCCTATATTATTCCATCACACAGTATAAATTCTAACTTTAATAGAGACCATCAATCATACTGACTTTGGCCTATGGGTGGCTTCATTGGGAAAACAAACAAATAAACAAACAAAATCTACAACGAAGAACAGAACCCTGAAATACAACCCAAAGCTCAACCTGCATGCTTCCAAGAACTTGTCTTTATAAATCCAGCAATAGAAACCTCAAGCTCCAGAATCAGAAGTCTACAGAGTGTTGACACTACAGGAATGAAAACAAAGTAGTACAAACCAGAAGAGTCATCCTGCAGTCTTAAAAGAAATCCTGTGTCTTAAAAGAAATTCTCATTCAAGTCATCCTCCTTCCTATCTTGCCAATTTTAGCTGGTATTTGCAAACACTATTGCCCTGAGCTACGCACAACAGCTGCCAGGCTTTTGTGCTCAGTCACAGAGAGGCAGTGCTGCAAAGCACCTCAACAAAAATACTGACCTGAAAATGCTGGGACCAGGGCATAAAGAAACAAGCCCCAAGATTCAGAAGTAGACACTTATTTTGCATATTGACAGAAATTCATACTAACCACTACTTTTCTGAGAGGCTGAGCACTGACTGGTTTATTAATCATTAATAATGCATCAGCAACACAGTCTTAATTTCACCGGAATAATTCATAGAAAAGAAAAACTCTGCATTGCTGATCATATAATTTTGATATTTACCAATGTATGCCTCAGAAAATGTTCCCATTTACTAATAAAACTATTTCTTCAACAAGTGAGTATTCCTGAAGTAGTGCGGGAGAAATTCAGGATGGTAACCTGATAATCAACCAGGATAATTTCTGATAGGATTGGAAAATGGAAGTTACTTGTAGACCTTCTGGCTGTTTTGTTTTTCATCTCCAACAAAGATAACCACCCTGCAATAGAACAGGGCAAATAAAAACCTGACTCAATTATACTTCTTCGCATGTGTGACTGGATGAAAACTGTCCACACAGACAGAAAAAAAAAAACCAACAAACCAACCAATAAAAACCCCCACCAATTAACTTCAAGACTGCCCAGCATTCCAGTATGTGTGTATGAGACGTGAAACCAGAACTGGTATCAAGCAGCACAAAACATACAGCTTTACTCTTCAGAAGTATTGTCTTCACTGTGATTTCCCATTTAAGTTTGGAGCCAAAACTTTGTGAGATTTCTGTTGAACGATATATCAGGGACACTGCTATAACAAGTCTCCTTTTCCTTTAGTAGAAAGTGCATTGTTCCAGACATGTGCTGTTTAGTCAAGACTTCTCATATCCAACAGTCACAGTAAAGTATTTAGACAAGCACCTTCGACAACAAACTGATCTGCAAAGCTGTATACATCTGGGTTTCCCTTGTGGTAAATACATCAGTCACCCACTGCAAAGACCACCAGAGATGTATCTTGTCTAAGTGATCCTACTTAAAAAGTTTATTCCTGGGACAGCTTTGTTTGAAGCCACTTAAACATATATAAAACTAAGACCAAGCAGAAAGCATGCTTGTCCTAAGGCAATGAAAAAGCCTTGCCCAGCTACTACACTCAGCAGTGCTGCATGTAGAACTGTCCTGGTTTCAGCTGGGAGAGTTAATTTTCTTCCTAGAAGCAGGTAGAGTGCTGTGGTTTTGGGATTGAGTATGAGAATAACGTTGATAGCAACTACTAAACATCACTGTGTTAAGTAGTGTTTACTGAAAGTCAAGGGCTTTTCAGTTTTCCATGCTCTGCCAGTGAGGAGGTGCACAAGGAGCTGGGAGGGAGCACAGCCAGGACAGCTGACCCGAACTGGCCCAAGAGATATTCCGTGAGGTAAAATGCCATTCCCAGTATATAAAGCGGGGCAAGTTGGCTAGGAGCTGCTGATGGCTGCTCATGGACTGGCTGGGCATCTGTCAGCAGGTGGTGAGCAACTGCAGTGAGCATCTCGTGTCTCTCCTGGGTTTTACTTCTCTCTCTTTGTTGCTTCCCTTTTGATTACAACTATTCTTATATTTTATTTCAATTATTAACTTGTTCTTATCTCAAACCATGGATTTTACCTTTTTTCCCCCCGATACTCTTCCTCATCCCACTGTGGGGGAAAGGTGATATGAGCAAGCGGCTGTGTGATAGTTGGTCGCTATCTGGGGTTAAACCACAACAGAAACTTAACCACAGACTCAAGGGTTCATTCTGCAGCCACAGGCAGCTCACAGCTACCAGCTGTCCACTGGGCTGCTCTTCAGAAGCTGCACAGGAAGAAAGCAGTAACTTATGGCAGAACACTAAAGCAGTATTAATAACTGTGCAACTTAAGAGAATTCTATACTGAGGAATCATTGCCATTCATGAATACAAAAAGGTAAATTTTTCTTTAAAAGCAACATTGGATTCTGCACCTAATATAATAATACAGGATATACCAAAATGCATAGCAGATTTTGTTTGGTTTCCATACCTTTGGTATGCCATACAGTTGCCTGTTTATTTTTATAAAAACAAGAGGAAGTGAAAATGGTATGTCAGAACAAATGCATGCTCTTTGCCCAAGTAAAATATCATCATAGATGAACAACTGCAATTACTCTTAATATAATTTCAGAATGAACACTATCAGTCTCTATTAGAGGAGAGCTGGTCAATAAAAGGTATCAATACCAAGCACTTACTTGCAGGTGATGGGGTGCTGCATCCACTAGTTGGTGGGTGACTCTGGAGTCCATGGAGGGAAGGTAGTGACAGTCCACCAATGACTGGAGGAAAAAGTAAGGGATACGGTGCTGCTGGATAGTGAGTCATATGTCCATTCACGGCCGGTACTGGACATGTGCGGCTACTGGTTGTCATGTTAACACCTCACAGTGGACAAATATGTTGCATCACTCCAGGCCAGACAATTAGATACCTCAAATTGTGAATGACGAGGGCTGTCAAGCCTGAAGGTACAGCTTGAGCTGGATTGTGTGATGATGAAAAGGTAGTTCACTAGATCAGGTCCATCCTATATTTCATCACTGCTTCCTACTGTTCTCTCTTCTAGGGCATTCTTGCTCTGCAGACTGTGGGTAGAAAGTCTTCTTGCTCTGGTATCAGGGTGCAGCTCAGCTGCTTATGCAAATGTTTCTTTGGGAGCACAGTTGCTCTCTACAGATGCATACTCACAAAGTCTGGGGGAACAAAACAATATATTGAGTATAATATACATATTTTTAAAATACGCACATAGAAAAACCCTTTTTCCCATTGTTACTTTTGTTAAGTTACAATTTATTTATCAGTATCCCATGAGATCAGCTTGATATTTACCTAGGAGTAAAACTCACCCTATTACTGAAGCTAACAGCAGAACACCCATTAAGTTGATTTCCCTGCACAATATGCTACACCAAAAGCCATTTCTGGTGTGACGTAGTCTTGTTGTGAAAACACCCAGCTTTAAAACCAACGTATCGATAATTACCTGAAATATTGATGCTGGGGGAGGAAAAAATGATCAATTTCTAAAAAATTTCCATGTATATAAAAGCTTTCAGTGTCCCCTTAAAAGCTACAGAACAAATGGCACTGAGGAGGCTCTCAACTTCCCTCATTGCCATGGCTCAGGCAGGGCACTGAGGCATGTGTCTGAGGGCCATTTTGGGTTGGGCTGTTAAAGCAGTAATTGGTTTAACAATGACTGTTTTCACAAGGAACAGTTAGTTTATCTTATTATCACTTAGGAGACACCTTACTGATTGCTCTCTATTTTTTTCTTTTTTTTTTTTTTGAGGGGCAGGGGGAACTGCCCAAACAAACAAGCACCCATTATTTCATAATGTGGGTGGGTGAGTGACATGACTCAATACACTGCAATACATTGCTCCTGTGCTGTGCTAGGGAACTTGCTCGCTCTCATGACCACCATCTTCAAAGTCATCCAGAGCTACACACACTTTCCTCAGTGTTTCACCCAATGGCTGCCACTTTTCAAGGGGTCCTCATTTTTTCAGGCTCTGTACCGAAAGCCTCAGGCTGAGAACAGGTCACGTCTTGTGATATTCTCACCCATGAAATTTGCTCCCACCATAGCAGTTCAAGCCTACATACAGCAAATGGCTGGTGGTCTCTGAATCAACCTGCTGGTGCAATACCAGTAAGTGCTACTGGTGTCTTGAGAGATACCGTACTGGGAAGGCTGCAACTGCTCCATGTTGCAAACACTGCTCCTGTAGGTACTCATGCAGTGCTCCAAGCAAAAGCCGGTGAGTGCTGCAGCCAACTCCTGAGCATCACCCTGCACAAAGAGCTTACTCATCTGCTCCAACACATGCTGTAAAAGGAAGACAGTAGGAGCCACAGAGCAAACGCAGCCACCCAAAAGTAAGGCAGTCCACGGCTGCCTAAAGCTTTGTTTCCTGAGACAACGTACTACACTCTTGCATCTGCCACAGTCAGTGATCAGTAACCACATCCACCGCTACACAGCACTTTTATCTGTAATTCTTTGAAATTATAGCCTGAAACCAAAGGCAAGAGGATTTTTGGGTGGGAAAATAAAGGAGCGGTGGGATGATGTGTCAAGGTCACAAAGCAAAACTGATGCCAGAGGAGGAAAACTGCGACAACGCAACACTGACTATCACCACTGCTACTCAGTGCACCAGTTGTTGGTAAGAATTCAAATGAGCAAGGAGAAAAAAGAAAAAACCCAACTCAGATGCATATGTTTGCCTGTCAGAGAGCAGCGGAGTGTTTCTGCTCTGTGTGGAATACCAGCAAAGGTTACCAGCTGTGCATGTTTTCAGACAGCAGCTTCTGCCGAGTGCAGCCTGCTTGGGGATAACTGAAATGTAGCTTGTAAGTATTGATAACTGTGTAAATTATGCACAAAATGCCTTTAATACTAATCGAGGCAAACGTATGCAGAGATGAGGCTGTAAGAAGGGGACATAGAAAGCTAAGGCACAGCTGCTGGCCAAGCTGAGCTCAAGGACCACATGCCCAGAGACCAGTAAAACCAGGCAGATCTTTGGAGGGAGCCCCTAAAAGCAGCTAAAATACATTGACTCACTAACAACACAAAATGAGATGAACCATCCCTGGCGCCTGTTTTACCTAGCTGAGGCTTTACGAAGCTTAAGAGACAAGGAAAGTCAAGTATCAAAGGAACACGCAAAGTTTTATAAAGCGATTCCACAAAAGCCGGCAAAAATACCACACTTCTAAGTGTTTGCAAAAAAAAAGAACAGGAGAGGGATGCTGATTAATACCAGCCCTAAAAATGTGTGCATTAAATTAAACACAGAACAAGGTCATCTATTTTTAAATGATGCAGGGCTTTGGAAACAAAATTCATCTTATAAAACTACCTAATACCTTCAATTATATTCCTATTAGCCAGAAAAATGCAGAGCTCATGGTAACTTAAAAATGTTCCCAGAACCACATCAGATATATTTGTATATTTAAATGAAAAAAAATCAGAAAAAAAGCAACTCTTTCAGGACAGAGGGAAAAAAAGGCACTCAGGAAAACTCTTTGGTCACTTCTTCATTACTGAAGGAACATTATCTGTGATGGAGCCGGTGATGACAGAACACAGTAGTGTTATCGCTCCTCAGTATACAAATACATATATTTACAGTGCCAAAAGCAGGTTATAATCCTATACCTTTGCATGCTTATAATCTTATGTGAGATATAATTATAAACTGAAATTACTACGTGAAAGTAGGTTTTTCTTGCCTTACTCAAAAATCACATTCCTTTCACTACTCGCGGCCAGAAATTTCCTGCAGATAGCTGTGCTGGAGATAAGCCTTCAGAACTTGTTCCTCTTCAGAGTTCTTCAGAAATTTACTTTCTATAGGCATGATACTCTAAACAGTGTATCATTTGACTCCAAGTAGTGTCCCTTGGGAGCACCAGGTTGTTCACACGTCTGAATATCTACACGACGGTCAAGGAGCAAATTGTAGGCAGACATCTACACATCAGCAACTCCAGCTTTTTGTAAAGGAGCAATTGCCACTTGTGTTCTGTGCTTACCGAGGGACTTCAAGACACCAGCTCTGCTAACAGAGATTACAGACCCATCACCCTCATCACTGCACAGCAGAGGACATCCCAAAGTAGAAACTGCTGCAGAACAGGAAATGCAACCATCTGTTGTTCCCATTCACACTAGTTCCATGGCACAACTCCCATGACACGTTTCAGTCATGTATCACCAGACGGACACGTTCACATCCCTGAACTCACTGATGAGGACCTAGCACTGGACATCAGCCACAGATGTCCAGGCTGCACGTGATTCCAAGGTGAAAGCATCTCTTTTGCCTAACTAAACCTGTACCAAACTCAAACAAACAAACACTACAGTGCTCAAAACACTGTACGGATGTCAGCTTTGTGAAGGAGATTTTCCTTTGTTGTCACTTGCTATGGTAAATACCCCACAGCTGACAAGCTTACCCTATATGGGTCAGGAAGAGCCAGCTACCACAGCTGAGGACTAACCAAGAAGGAGCAAGCCAAACTGACTGCAGAGTCACCTTGATGGTGGATGACCACCCATTCATGTGATGCAAGAGCACGGATTTCTGCCCTGGAGGCAGAAGGCAAAATTTTCAGAAAATGGCTGTCACCAAGGCGCTTCAGAGGATCTCCTCAGCATACGAAGAAAATCCTCTTCCATAGACTTCTCCTTAGTGACTGTTCATGAGTACAAGGCCCTTACTTAGTACAAGCAGTATGGAAAAGGATCATACAGAAAAGGTTCTTTGAAGGTTCACCAAGAGATGATCACACTGTGCACTACTCTGCATTGAACAGCGGCCAATGACTCCTCTTTGAGAGAACATATGCCTCCTCCTTTTTGGTTTTTACAGGCCTTTTATTGACTTGACTTCAGTGATAAAGCAGATGGCCACGGGGGAAGGAGGCTACAGTAGCTCTAGTGCAGAGCAGAATATTTATCAGCTGCAGTTAATGCAGCAGGTGTATCTGTCTCTTCCACATTTCTTCTCAGTGTTTGCACAGCCGAGCAAAAATTTAAAACTACAAATTTTCACATATAAACTCCAAATTTTACTGCATAAATAGTAACCCAACTTTCCTTATTGCCTCTTAATTTCCTATGCATTTTGCACAGGCTTGACTACAGAAAACAGCTTTGCTCTTCAGACATCTGTCAGTTCTCCTAAAATATATTAAATGTATTGAGCCTCATCATTATATTGCTGTTTAGCTTCCATTTGGTAACAATATTTAGTATTACTGTAACATAACTCATCCTTCTGAATTTTTCACTTGTATAAGATGTATTTGAATTCCTAAAATCCCTCTGCTCTTACAGGTGACTTTGATGCACATCAACAGCTGGACAGGCAAGAAGCCAAGGCAGGATGCTTGGCCAATTGTTCTGTGTCAGTAGGAAGGTTATGCTCTGTCCTCCCTTTTGCCAACAACACCCCAATTCCACATTCCTCTTCCTCCCCTCTCACTATCCATAGCAGGGAATTAAGTTGTCAGCATTGCAAGCAAAGCAGGATTTTTGCTTTTTTTTTCTTCCCTCACTTCTGAAAAGGTCAGTGGGGAGTTCTGCCCTACCTATGGTAATGTTTGAAATTCAGCAGTCATTTTAAGATATCCATGATGTAGCATCCAGAAAACTTCTAAGCTAAATCTGACATCCCTACACCCTTCTGCCATAGTAAACTGCTGTTGCTCTTCCTTTACAACTGGGGGACAAAACCAGGAATGCAGGAGAGGCACCCCAACACGAGGACATGTTCTGCACAGAGCCTTGGGAATTTGCTTCTCCAAGCCCTCGGTCTGCAGCATTGCTGTCCCCGAAGTTGCCAGGGTCACAGAGGAAGTCTCTTCTAAGTTCATTTCCCATTTTCCTGCCGATGCCAAACCCCCCGCCCCTCCCTTAAATCTTAGGCTAAAACAGGAACCTCTGGACTGGGAGGGCAGCCTGGACAGTAAGACAGGGGAGGCAAGTTGCTCCTCTCAAAGCCACAAAAACAATTTCAGAGATATTTTGCACATAAAATCTTTCAACAATATATTACATGTTTTTCCCAAGGGACAGAGCTGGTGGAGTTCTTATTTATTAGGTGGCTTCAAGACATATTCTAATGCTGTTTTCAAAACAAGTCAAGTTTGAGAACCCTTACTGTATTTAATGTATAGTTTGTATTGAAATCCCTGATTATGCATATGCTTTCTATTATGCTGGCTGATGGTGTTGCATTCAGCAGTACTGAATAATTCAGCAGATTTAGCACGACTCAAGTGTAAATCAGTCAGATCCAGTAACACGATAACCACACTGCCTTTAAACTCTTAAAAATGCATGGAAACTTTTATTTCATAAAGAGGCGTACTCCGTTCTGCACCAGTTCTCACTGACTGTGAGACGTTAAATTTTTGTTTTCATGGCTATCCAACAAGATTTAATTAAACAATAAACTAGTTACCGTGGCAGAAGTAAAAAAAAAAAAAAAAAGCCTTTGGAGTGTTATGTTTCCTTTATTAGCATAGTGATGTGAAACTAAACAGAAAAAGCAATCTAATAACAAACATTCCTTTGAGAAGGGCTCTGGGAGCAAAAGGACATCCACTTATTGTTCAGCCCATCCCATTGGTCCATATACGGCAATAAAGGTACAATAGAAGGAAACAGGAAACAGACTGGCACATCTGCATTATCTTATTAGAGGCTAATGGATATCTGAGAGGAACATGCATCTGATGCTGAATAGTCTGTACCAATCTCCGAAGCAATTACTCTTAATTAGTGGATTCTGTTTATAGATGGAACTTAGTGTACCCTTTTGTATCAAAGAGATGCAGGCATCTGGAGAGAGATATGGTTTTCTTAAAGGGAAAGCAGTGCAGCACAATGTGAGGGTTGGGCTGTTTCTTGGTTGAGGTTTTTTTGGTTTTTTTTTTTTTTGCAAATAAAAGCTCTCTGAAGCATAACATATTCTACTGTATTATTAATCAAAAGAGCATGCTGGGTTAAAAAAAAGTAAAAGGGGAAAAAAAGACCATACTCTTAATCTCAAACTCTGAAAGTAAACACAGAAAGCTAATACTTGCATATGAATTATACGACAAAAACCACTTTGATGATAAGCAAATAAACAACTGAACCTAAAATTTCCAACCGCTGGCCAAAAAGCTTAAAATAGCAGCTTAAGTCAGAAGAACAACATCTGCATTTTGTATCTGCCAAGTCTGCAGCCAAAAAAAGTAAACCACTCTATATGACCAGATGCATGAATAAAAAAGAAAATGCATGAAACAGAACTTCAAAGTCAGTTTATTGTAAAGCAGATCTGTAGCTCTTACATCCTATAGCCACAATTGTCATATATTTTCAACTATAGGTGCAAGACTTATGGAAAGAGGGAAGATAAATTGTTGTAACCGAATTAAGACACTCTTACTATGACACTTTTCCTGCATCTTGGTATGCAAGATAGCTGTCTGCTGGGGGACTGTGAATTCCTTTTTTTCATAAAGCTGACACTTGCAAAATGGGTTTCTGTTTTATTTGGGGGTTTTCTCCCCTGACATTGTTAAGAGATAATTAATATAATTAATGCAATTGTTGTTTATTTGAAAATCCTACCAGGAAATATAACAAAGAGGGGGGAAAAGCTTCTTTCTCCCTAAGCAGCTATGCTTCGAATTGCCTGCATTGCAAACACATGCTGATATATGCCTGAAAAAGAGCAAATCTAAATCTGAAAGGGGAAAAGGGAAAAAAAAAGTGAGACACAATGACACCCATTTATTTACACACCATACAACAGTACCCTGCTGTGCCAACTATTGATTTTAGTAGAACTGAGAGTCCATGTTGGAGAGCAGCAGCTGTGAGTACATAGCTTGAATCCTCATATGGGAACAATACTCCATAAGCAGAATAACCTATTTCAGCCAACCTTCATGTATAACATCTAACATTAAAAACACACAGAGCTTACATTTCAAAAGCTGAAAGGCACTATGGTTATTTGTTCCGCAAAAGTTCAGGGGAGTTATTAATTTACTTGTGCTAACACAACCAAGAGGTGTGAAGGATTGCAAATCCATGCTTCACGTGTCTGTTACTCTACAGAGACGTTAATTCTGTTCTATACTAACCATATTTAAGATCCTGCCACTGCATCAGGCAATTTCTCATCTTCTCCTGTTGTCTGCTGNTTGCTTCTTTTTTTCTTTTTTTTTACAGCTATCTGCATTCCATGTTTCTTTCATTACTCAGCAGTTGCCAAAACTATACTGAGAAGTAAAGATAAATGGTTAGGTCAGGTGATGGGGTTAACAATTTACTGTGTGTACTGCCCCGAGAGCCAGATATAGTAGAATTGGCTCATGTTTATGTACAGGATGAGAAGTTGATTTCCTGTGCAGTGGCTTTCAATCACCTCTGTAAGGGACTCTCTTGCAGTTTTCTGCAGACAATTCAAAGGGCTCTGAATACATTTTGTGCTGGTATATAGGACACTCCGCTTTGTAACTAAATGCATTCCTTACTTATTCTGTCACATTCGAAAAATCCTGAAGGACAGTCAAGACAAAAAGTTCTCTTTCATCTATGGAAACCAAAGGAAAGGTACCTGAGCTTCCTGCTCTCTGAGTTTAAGTGTACTTGTACACTCATTACACTCCCCAAAATTAACAGCTATTTCTTAATGTTTAAAATTGCTCTTTCAATGGAATCAACACTTCTGTTCTTGCATTGTCATCTCTGTTGTTCCTTATTAACGTTTCCAAGGATGTAAAATAGTAACTCCATACTAAGAATATCCTCCGTGAGACACTATCCCGTGTGCTACACAGGTTTAGGAAATCAGAGATTTGCCAGACCAAAGCTGTGGGGCTTTTCTGCAGACCGAATCTGTTTCTGTGTTTCTGCCCGTCCACAAAACTCAAAAGGAAAAACACATCCCTTCTCTCAAACACAATTCAGATGATTCACAATTTAAATAGAACAGGGTAGTTAGCAAAAAACAGTTCTTAAAAAGCAGGTTGGTCCCTCAAGTCACATAGAACCAGAAACTCCAGTATGAAGCTTTTCCCACTCAGGGTGCTGTGCCTATTCGGGTTAGTTCTCTGACCACATTTTCTCAGCAGGGGTCCTGTGTTCCTGCACAGTTTCTCCCTACAGTTCAGAAAAACGAGACTGGATTTAGCAATCCAAATTATCCTTTACTGTCCTACGTGTCCTATCAGATTGTTTTGTTCGTAGCTGCTTCTATGCGAGATGGCAACCATGAAGATGATGAGACATGACCACGGACAGGACTAAGGAACCTATCCCTTGGGCTCCCCCCTCATCATCAAGTCAAAGAAGGGAAAAAGAACCACAGGTAACAAAGGTAAGCTGCAACCAGCACCAACACACTTCTAGGATTTGGAAAGATTTACACAGGCCAACAGGTAGCACCTTAAACTGGCAGCATACTCAACTATCCATGATCCTTATCCATGAAGGAAAAGTACCATCTCTGATTAAGTTCAGAATGGAATATACTCTGTGTCCAGCAAAAAAAACCTTACACTGAAGTCTTCTGCTTAACTGGAAATTAATTGGTCTTTCCTCCTTGCCTACAAGGCACCACAAGATAGCATCACATGGATTCCCAGCCAAAGCAAGCTTTTGTGAGAAGAGCTCTTGGAAAGAGATAGGAGGTCAAGGGAAGGGAGACTGAGTAAGCAAGAAAACCACGTCCTGCTGCCTATGTTCAGTAATGTCATCCAATATTATGGGATGTGCAGACATTTACAAGTATGCCAATCGCTTCCCAAGTGGCATTACAGCGAGGAGAAGTGAGGAATCTATCTGAAGCCTCCCCAGCATGCTCTCAGAATGCTCATCCTTAACTTTCTAGCTGGTGAGAAACACGTCATGGTGACCAACAGCAAATACAGCACTTACCATCACTGCAACGACTAAAAAGATCTTATACTGGCTGTTTATAACTTTTAAGAGGCCTCCGAGATCAGTAAGAGGGGGTCAAGTGATGTTATTGTTCTGGTGACAGACGGAAGATCCCTAGTAAATGATCGTGGCCTGGGAGTTATTAAAAGAATGGAGTATTTCATCAGCTCAGAAGCTGAAGAGGAAAGCAGCTTTGGAGGGCGGTTCCTTGACAGAAAAGTACATTTCTTTGGGAGGCCAACAGTCTACAGTCACAACATGCACTGCAGAAACAGGATGACAAGAGATACTTCCTTAAGGAGAGCACAAAGACATGCAGCACCAGTGACAACTTTTACTGGTACTGGTGTCAAAATCCCAATCAATGAAGCCAGGAGTCAAAGAAAATGATTCATCAAACGCTCTATGAGTGGCAGGTGCAGAAAACATTTGTTTTGATGGCTGTGCTTTATCTGAACATCCACGTAGGGGATGTTAAGTTGCAATAGAGTTATGTTGGGAAGGATCAGGGCAATTTAGACCTGCAGCCTTTGCTGTTAGTTTTTTGAATTGCTAGAGGTGACTGTCCCAGCATAAAAGCAAGTCTCATCTCTCTGTTTAGCCTTAGAGGTATCTTCCTGAGGAGTCCTGGTCCTAGCAGGACCACCAGAATAAAGCAAAGCAGCACATCCTCTCCCTGCCTGAGGTCATTTGGGTAGTCTTCCTCTGTATGGGCCCATACAGGCTATCTTTAGTGCCACTTAGGATGGAACCAAGAAGTCAGATTCATCCAGCCTGGATGTCTAACCACAACTGCAAATATTGTCATTAGACTTGCTTTCATCACCAAATTAAGGCAGCAAATGCTCCACATGTTTAATTTCTCCTTTGTTCAGTATCTGGACAACCAGTAAATACAGATCCTTTTGTACCCCACTATGGCATAGATGTGCTGCCTGGAAATGCACTGAAGGGTCAGTATGTGATCTTCACACACTGTGAATAGAAGCAAAGAGACTTCAAGAGTCGCTGAGACAAAAAGATGAGAATAAAATTCTGTTTAATTTGGAAAACATGCACTACAGCAGAAGGTTCTGCCTCAGTTCAGCACACTTCACTTTATAAGCCACACAAAGAAGCATCCTGCAAGAATCCACTTAACGGGAAAGAAAAATTCTGCTATCCGGAGTAATCTAAACTCATTGTTAGGATGAGCATGTAGATTCACTCAAAAAATGAATAATGTTTATTCAGGAGGCTGTCTGAGGAACCTGAAAGAGGATTTTGTAGGAGTTGTGCTTGAATTGTGAAATAATGTAGGCTTCCCAATCCCCCAAGAGCCGGCAGGCAAGACACTATGCTCAGGAGGTAGGTTCAATCTGTTAGTAGTCCAATTTTCTGTGCCACAAGGCTGGAAGTTGTATTTCCTCTGAGCTAGAGGAGTTTGTATCCCTGCTGCACCCATTTATCAAGTGAGGACGTTGATCCAAGTGGAACAGGGGGAAAAAGAGGGTTCAAGCACTGGTTGTGAACTTTGTTTCTGAAGACTAGTCTGTTGGACTAGAGGTGCATCTATCATCTTAATATCATGGAGGTGTGGATGCTGTGCTAACACAAAATAACTTAACACACATAATTTATCACCTTTTGTTATATACGTCAAGTCTAGTAGTCTGTCTGCTGAAAGGTTCTGCAATTCCTCTCAGTTATTAGAGTCTTCTGTCCTACTTTACCCAGAAGACGACATTTCTGCTGTCTACGTCAGGCTCCTGAACCTTCACTTATTACATATCACAAGTTCCAATATATTCCCAGTAAGACTCCCTAAGGGTCAGCAGAATATGCCAGAGGGCTGGTGGAGATTATGAACATCTATTTTAAAACCTCTGTTCTCTGTAGCTCCCTGTCACAGGAACAATAGGATAGCAAAATTAGGAACAAGCACAGCCATTAACTAGGAGGGGACAAAGCCATAGCATGGATCACAGAACAAAAATAGCATTTTTATTGTCAATATTTTGCTTAACAGGGAGCCAATAAAGCAATTGCAAAATGCTAATAATACGCTGAGATAACTCTGCACATGTAAGCACCTTCAGCGCCTTCCTCTGAATCATATGAAAATGTTGCAAAAACCTTATCAGTCAGGTCATAAGGACAGAGGTGCAATAATCAATCACGGTAGCCACAAAACCAGCACATCTTTTCCACATTCTAACATTCAGAAGATCTATATCCCAGAATTGTCTGCTAGAGGCGCTGGACAGATGGATTACATTGTCAGAAAGACCAACATGAACTATGACCTTACATTTCACGTCCAAAAGCAACGAGGAGGAACCTAAGCACTGACAAAATTCAAGGAGACTTGTGTCATGCCTGCCAGTCCACAAGGCAGGACTTCTGATACAACACAAAGGTATTCTTGCAGAGTAAGCAAGTGTGTGAATTAACTGCACAGCAATCATTCCCAACAAGCCCTTTTCTGAAAGGATCTTTCCACTGGTAAATGCAAGACAACTTTCCCACTTCTGTGGGCAGAGAAACCAGCCTAAATTACTTCATGTTCACTGTGCAGAAAGAAGTTGCACGCAGACTCTTAGGGATGGAGACAGGTAATACACCACCATGCAGCACTTAGACCTGCCCAAACCTGCCATCATATTTAAATATTTCAGCTATAACCTGGATCAAACACTTATCAGGGCAGCATTTAGCTTCTGAATGCATTGGGATCACTAATCTTTCAGCTTCACTGGCAAAGTAATGTATTAAAACAATGAATTTTGTAAACATTTAAGAAAAGTAACAGTGAGCGTTTTCATAATTAGGTCATGAGACGTGGGTTAAGAGCAAAGCTCTCAAAAACATTTGGAATTCCCCAGGAGATGCTAAACTTGGCTAAGAGTGCCAAAGATAACTCCTCCTGTGGAAAGACAGTGTGGTTCAGGCAGGGCTTCTTCCAACAAGCCTCCAACCAATTGTGAACCACCACAAGCAGAACAACGGCAAGGATACTCAGCCTTGGCAACAAGAGGCTCATTTCTGCAACCTCCAACCCACACACACATCAATAAATGTAAGCCAGTAAGAGAAGCAATGCTCTCAAAGCTCCCAGCAGCACCTTTACCCCCTTGACAGCAGTGAAGCCCAGTGTGCTGCTGAGTATAAGCCAGTACAGACCCATCTCCTGGTACTGACAGCACCATCTCTGCTGCAGTAACCCAGCCTTCATCTGTGCTTACCAGGCTGTGCAGTCTGAGTCACTTTGCCAGGTACTCTGCATTTATGGTGTAAAAAAAAATATATCCAGAGCCAGACAGCTGGGCAGGTGTGCATTCCATAGCACTCGTTATGTGTCTGGTAAATGCCCTTCCCCACTGTAGCAGAATGATCTTACCAAGGCTCTTCCTGCATGATTTTCAGGACAGTAGCACTTCACAAGTCAGGATCCAGCAGACCAATGCACTACAAAGAACACAGAGGAATGAGAAGCCTGAAAGCCCAGCTGGGTGCCCAAGGCTGATAAGACAATCTGATTTAACCATGCAAATACCAGCAGCCAAGTAGAGCATATCTTGGAACTGGGAACGTCAAACCAAACATGTCACAACAAAGAGTGCTCTTCTAACAGCACCTGAAGTTCCTTCAACAGATGTACATTAGGTGAGCAAATGAATTAATCCCCAAGGAAAAAAAAAGAAAAGAAAAAAAAAAACAAACCAAAACAGGATCTCAGTTACCGAGATAAAGACATTCAAAATCCACTCATGTCTTTTGTGATTATAATCAGGCCAAAAAGTCACTAGCCGGAATAGTACACTCAGAGATGGCTGGAAGATACATGTTGATTCAAGCACATCCCTCAGTATTATCCGAACTGCATCCTCTTTCCAGCTAATGGTGTCTATGCCAACTGAGAGTCAGACAGCTGTCCATTACACAGGGTCTCACAGAGCACCACATGCTAAAGCAAATCCAAGGTAAGCAGAAGAAACCAATTTGTTTCCTCAAACCGACACATAAGCAAGAGAATGCAATAAAGATGCCAGCTAATGGAAATAATCTCTCAAAATAAGTGACATCTGTAAAGGCTGTCACTTCCTTTATATAAGCCACAGTTCTCAAAGATATTCCACCCATATGGCTCTCCAATTCCCAGTGTGGAGTCCATCACTACAGGGACCGAGAGATGAAGAGAATCACATTGCTCCACACAGCATATCCAAGTTTATGAGGGAGAGGGGAAGGAACCAGAAGTGGGAAGAAAAATGACCATGCTGGGTACAGTCACTGTTGCTTCATTTGATGACAAATGTGAAGATCCCCCTTTCATGAATGCCAAGCTTGTGTGCACTGTCAGTTCCACAGTGACAACAGCCTGAAAAAAACCACCTCAGCCTATATAAATAATTATTTAAAGTGGAAAGTGACTAAATTGTGTGGAATACTTAGATATCCAAGGACATATTACAAGCAACATACCTGACTGAATGACACTCGAAAGAATATTCCAAGAAAAATGACACAGAGTTCTAATACAGCAAGAGATGGAAGAGATATTGAAGATCATCAAGAAAAAGCACCCTGTGGAACATTATTTTGTATAAACAGCTGCATTTACAACATGGACCAGGTCTCATATTCACACAACCACTCTGCCCTTGTTTTTGCCAGACGAAACCATGTGGGGATTTTTTAATAATATACATCAGAAATTAGGAGATACACTCCTACAGTAATAATGGGAGTCCAGGTGTTAAAGAAAACCATAAGATCTTCTCCCTTCTAACACATTTTATAATCACAGTAATACACCTAGGCTACAGTTTTACCATGTGTGAGCTGTGACAACTTTTTCCTGCATGTGTTTGAACAGTAATGATGGGCCTCAACAACAATAAAAAAAATCAGGTGTATTGCCTTTATTATGAGACTATAAGGGGTTTGAAACAGAAAGAAATATCTATTCTCTCATACAAAGAGGAATGTAAAAATGTAGCCTCTGCATGTCAGACCTAAGCATCAAAGACTAAATGCCTAAAAGTAGAATAATACGAACATTTGAGAAATGCTACAGTGAGAACATAAATTCCACCCTAGCATTTGATTTAGTGATAATCCTCCAAAACCAGTTCTGCATCTGATAAATACAGGTTTAAGATCCAGTTGTTGACACACGGTAAGGAAATGAAACACATTCTCCCTATATGAAGTTCACATTTTTCTGGGTGAAACAAAGCACAGTTGTACCTCATGTCTCTAAGGCACCTTTTAAAGCAATAAGGAGAACTGAAAGGCATCTACATGCAGCAGTTTTATCTGACGTGCTAAAAGGATCTGAGTTAAATAGCCTGACTGTCACATCCACTCTCAAGCCTTTGAAAAATAAGGAAATCTAATTTAAGATTTACGCAACAAACCCACGGCACACAGTTCCTTGGCGTTACAACTCTGCTTCACATACCTCACTGCAGAGGTAGTTTGGCTGCTCCCTGAACCTCTTCAGCCCAAGCAAAACCGAAAGACCTTAAACAAAAATGAGTGAAGGCAGAAAGTTTGGTTCACTAGAACATCACCGACCCTGATTAATAACAACCAGAATAACAATGTACACTCCTTCAAGAAATTCTCCACTTTTAAAGAAGAAACAGAAACATTAACAGGTCTGGCCAGTGGCAATGAAGGCACCTAGCTCATATCCTTCTGAATAGAACCCATCATTTACCCATATACCAGCCGACCAAGACTTCGTCCCTCAATTTTTAAAAGCATGTAATTCTAAATAATTATGTTGCTCAATGGTCCTCAGTACTACTGAACAGAAAATGCGTCAAATGGGAAGCTAAATTTTATAATTTAAAACATGCATACACATAAAAGGGGAGAGGGAGAAAAAAAAAGACACAGTTTTTCAAAACAACATACAAAATTACATAGCAACAGTGTAAAAGCTTCTGAACAATTTCCTTTCCCTTGCCTCCAATGGAGGGCTTATTCCAGAGAGACAACCCTCAGCAGACAAAGCCTGCTTTTAAACATAGGAACACAGGAATTGCTATACTGGGTCAGATAAATAGTACATTTAGTTCAGTAACCTCTTATTTGACAGCAGCCAGAATCAGATGCTTTAGGGAAAGGATGAAGAAATCTCTAGGAGAGCAATTACAGAAAAAACTTTCCCATAAAATTTCTTTCCAACTCACATCATCTACTGGATGGCTTATGCCCTGTAACAGGAGATTTTCTTCTCGTCTTTTTATTTGTTTTTGCTAGCCGGAATAATACAAATAGCACTAAATAATACCCCAAGCACTGTGGATATCTTCTCTATCTATGGCCCATATGTTTTTAATCCTCAAAATTGTTGGCCCTAGCAGAATTGAGAGTCACAGAGTTTTAACATCACCAGCTTGCTGTTTAAAATAATATTCTGCTCTGCTTTTAAATAACTCACGTTTTCCCCGGACGATCCTGTATAGTTATAGTACCTAGTACACCACAGTAAAAGAGAAGTTCAGTGGATCTAACTCACCTTCTTCAAGAGTCCCTTCTAGTCTGCTTTTCTCAACAGAGTTTACTGCAGTGACTCTTAAGAAAGCAGCCTGGAGAAGGCAGAAATGCCTCCAAAATTCCTTCCCCCACACCAAGTGTTTCAGGTTTCCTTCAGGACAAATATTACTTCCTCTGTCAAATTTACTTGTTCATCTTAATTGCTAGTATACACTTCTTCAGATGTCACCTTTCTAGCTAAAAACTTCCTTAGATTTCAGGGCAAACACGTTTCAGGGCAGGAAAAAAATCAATTCTTGAATAAGTCAAGAGTAGCAAGTCATTTTTCAAATTAAAGCATGGACTTTCTACTAAGATTGTACTAGAATTATCTGTATAGGCACTTCCATGTTAAAACCCTAGGTAAATATTAGTAAAGAAACAATTACATCAATTAATAATAGCACCTGACAGATAAACACTACCAAGAGGACCCCATTCTCTCCTGAGGCAAACACAATGCCAGATTCCAAATGAAGGCAGAAGGGGAATAATACGGACCCAAGCTGTCCAAAACCTGTATTTGCATCTGCAAGTAAACACTTAAACTCTGTAAACACCAAGCCATTACCAGTCTGCTTGCCATGCTCTCAACTGGGCCACAGCAAACAGCTAATGGAGGAGCTCCAGACGAGCAGGGACACTCTGGCTCTCTGGCAGCGTGCCCCATCCATTGACCTCTGGTTGGCTTTAGGGTCACTTGGGATTCATCCATGCTGGCTGAAGTCTGCTGGCTGTCTCCAGGATTTCTGGAGAAGGTTGAACATTTGCAATTTTTCTTAATATATTCACATTGTCCGTGTCCATATGTCTTCATCTGCAAGTCAGCTCAAGCATGGAAACGACTAGAGCATAAGCAAGTATTAGACTAAATTATTTCAGCAATCACATTACTTTCAGTAGGCTGCCTTTTGCCAAACCAAAGCATGTGCAGCTCAGAAATGTAACTTCTAAATTTAAAAACTTTGCAAAAAAGTGCATCAGTTCACACAGATCTGGATGGCGACAATCCTCCAAAATTATTGCTGTGAATAACACTTATCATAAGCACATCAGCCCTCTGAAATCACTTCTGACAGAATACCTGAACAAGGAAAGGCTACATGGGGTTATTTTTCTTAATTTTCATTTTTTAACAAGTTTTTAAACATTTATTTAAATAAAAATGAAAATAAACAAACATTCATAAGGAAAAATTCACACACAGTGTGAGTATCATACTTCAAGGCTCCCTAGACGCATTTAAAATTACATTCTCCCATTCAGTTCCCCCTATCTCCAGTCAAAGGACACAGCAGAAATGCTAAGAGTCTGGTCACAGCTTGAGATTTGGGCTGAAAGAGGAATTGAATGCACAGAAACAGACACTGATGGAGAGCTGGGAAGTCTCTCACTTGTATCCCCTTCATCTCTTACTGCGGGCCTTCCAAAGAAATTCAGTGAAATGAAGCCATCAAGTGGGCAGATAAAAAAGGGAGCCAGGTTTGTATCCAAGGACCAGCTCATGCTCTCATGTGATCTGCCCCTCACAACTCCTCATGGGTATAAAAAGCAAATACCATCACCTATCAGATAGAACAGGGGCAACAGTGCTCCTGATCCCAAAATAGCTGCTCAAAGTGTCTTATGTACAAAGCAAGATGGAATAAAATGGATGCATTCAGGATTTTACGACTCTCACTATAATGTTTTTCTTTATTATTCACAGGATTTAGGAGACTCTTATTCCACCATCAAGGAGAGTCAGAGGCTCAAAATAACAGTGCTGCACTATCATCAAAGTGCAAAAAAGAAACTAAATCAACCAGCTTAACTGGTACGTCTCTAAAAGGGACAACATGTAAGAAGTAAGTTAAAAAATATTAGAAACCACTTCTGAGCACTGTCAAGCTGACTGAAACCTTAAGAGTTTGGGAAAAAAAAAAAGGAAAGTGTTGTGACAAGTAATCTAAACAAATGTTAAAAGTGAAGTTTGACAAAGATGAAATATCTGCCAAACACCCAAAACATAAATGAAACTGCCATTCAGCCACGGCCAAATAAAACAAGATGTAGCCAGGCAGTTTCTGACAGAACAGTAAGGGCATTGTTAGGTCTTCTTATAGACCTCCTTTCTTCATGCAAAAAAAAAAAAAACAACCCAGGAGGGTAAAAAAAAGGCACACCACCATGTGGCAAAGTGTGCCTCCACTTCAGTGCACACCTCAGGCTCTCTGTTTATCTGTGAAAGAAAGGGGATGGAAGGGTTTACCCACGGTTTCTACGGAGCACCGGGGTGCTGCCACTGCTGGAAGTTTTCAAGGACCAAAGCAGGAGGAGATGCTGAAAGACAACAGGCAAAGTCCAGCAGGAGGAAGGAGAGAGTTTGGGGGAGTGGTAAGCTCATCTGAAACATTTAGTAAGATTTTACGCCTATTTGGTTTCAAAGGCTAATTAGCATTTTGAATAAAGGGCCTCTTCACTAAACATGTAAACACCTCATCCTTCCAGTGACTGCCAAAAATCAAAGTTACCAAATGAACATCTATAAAGTCTTTTAAAATTCTAACGAACAATAAAACTATTTTCCCCATAAATTTCCAAATAAAGAAGCATAATACAGCACAGAGAGTACAATGCCAAAAAAAACCCCAACCCAGCTCATAAACTCGGCAGGTTTTCTGAACAGTATTTTGATCTTTCCAGAAAGGAACAGTAAAAGCAGCATATTCTCCACTACAAGCTTCATTTTAGGATCAAAAGGATAGCGAAGTTACATACATTTAATTAGCAGGGAGAACACAAAAGCCCATTAATGGAAAACAAAACACATTCTGGAAACAAAAATACACTATAAATGTTACAGACAGACACTGGTGTGTGTTCCTCTGTTCATGGCAACGGTTCAGGAGGATTAACTTCTGAAAGCGGCACGCTGACTTCCAACTCACAGCTTTTCAGGATATTCACCCTTCTGCGACTGCTTAACATGATCTCCTCTATTTATAGCCACTTTTTTTGCAACTGTTATCATATGGTTACTAAAATGAACAGGCAGAGTCACAGAAACACCGCAGCAACCGACGCCAGACTGAATAAAAGACACTACTGCAGCACACGCTTTTGCTTGTAACTTGGGCAGCTTGGAGATTTTTGTTGGCAGCATCCTCTGTGCAGGTTAGGAGAGCCCAGGAGCAAGGCTGGAAGTGTGGGCTGTGGCTGCCCCAGGGCTGTAAGCCATGGTATGACCCCTACTTAAAGCAGCAGAGGTGTTAGTGCAGAGCACCCATTTCCACGTCCGGCCTCCCGACCACCCAAACCAGCGCAGTCATTAAGGGTGGTGAGGGCTCACACCGACCCAGGGCTGCTCCTGGGAACAATGGCAATTGTGCCCCACTCCAGCTGCAGCCCTCAAGCAGCAGAGTCCCTAGGATGCACTGGAGCCTCCCTGCCCTAAAGCACCCACCCAGTCAGAGGAACTCTGCTGAGAAGCAGCTCTCTCATGGCCACCTCCTGTGTGAGCAGCCCTGCGAACCCATTCCACTCGGCCACCCTAACTACGGCCAAGATACAGCACCCAGACTTCCAAAATTATCTCTGAGTGCACATATATATACAGCCATGCTGTTTCGTGAGAGGGTTTATGTCCTCAGACACAAAGAATTCATCACTTTAGCCTCGGCCAGCATCATAGCTATTCCCTCACAAGTGTCCCATGTGTTTCTATATAGGCTGGTTGTAGTTGCTACACATTTTAATTAATTGTACACATAAGAACTGGATTTCATACAAATTCATTTTTGCGTTTTCCAGTTCAGAACAGCCTTTAGTCGGACTTCAGAAGAAGTTCAGCTCTGTCCTATGATAAATACAGGTCACAATAAACTGAGGAAAGTTGAAGTGTTTTCTGCTTTGTTTGCAGGATGGAAACCCTTTTTACATTTCATTATGATAACAATGATTATGGGCAAAAAATAGTATTTATTTTTCAATTTAATTGTTGATTTAAGCTTTATTTTAAACCTGCTAGCAAAAAAACCCCAGAAACACCAACTTTATTGGACTTCATTAACTACAAAATTAACCTTTAAAACCATCATATGTCATCTATCACTAGTTTTACTACTTCTAAAACATGAATACATTGGGGCTGCCAGGGTCTGGAGTCTCAGACAGGAGGGGATGGCCACTGCTGATCCATGGGGTGAGCATATGCTCCTGCTGCTGCCAACTCATTCTGGTCCCAAGCAGCTGGTATGAAGCTGTTGTGAGCCAAGGTTGTAAACACCAAGTGAAGCAATCCCTGCAACTGCAGCTTCTAAAAGCTCATGAAAGGAATCCTAAGAAAAACTGAAATTTAAAAATTGTGTATACACTTTCCAACCTTAAGTTTTCCACACCTCCAGATCAGTTCTTATCAGAGGGCTACCTATATTCCGCTTGCATCTAAAAGCCTCCAAGATTCAAGGGACAGAAATCCCAGCTGCAGACCGCGCAATCCTTCATGCAGCTCCTTTCTTACCCTTGTAGCCAGAAAATGCCAACTAAGAGAGGTTCACACGGGGCTGGAAGCAAGCCTCACTAGGCACCGAGGCACCATCCAGAGAGAGCGACCTGGGCGCAATGAGACCACCACAGCTCATGGGGTCAGGCAGATGGAAACTCACAGAGCCAGAAATGGGAGGGTCACAAACCACGACTCCTCCAGAAAAGAACATTTCAGAAGCACCAGGAAACAACTCTAGGGTTTTTTTCAGGTGTTAGTGAGGAAGGAGATGAGTATACCACATAAGGGGTCCCCAAGACTGCACCTCACCTCAGTGGGACTTGAAAAGAAACACAGGCAAACTAACAAACTTCAAGGCTTACTATTCCCATTAGGATTTAAGGGAATAGTAATAACTCCTGAGGGAGGTATTCCCACTGGGGTTAGGCAAACATATGCCTCTTAATATCTTAAAGCTAGGACTAGATTACATCCATCTCAGAGAAGCAGCAGCTCAAAGGTCCAGATAAAAAGGTGCAAGTGTACCTTTTTTGTTCTGCAATCTCAGCTTATTGCTTATAGTCTACATGGGAAAAATAAATCCAGAGACCATACTGCCTGTTTTGTATTTTAATTAAGTAAGTGCCTGGAAATAAGTTATAGGATTTTTCCCACTGCTTTCTCTTGCTAGCTGCCCAAACACAGGCTTTTCCATAACCTTGTCATGGATCAAGTTATTAATAAAATACAAACAAAAACCGTACTGGCACATAAGCTAATTAAAATGTCTCTACCAATTTCACCTTTGCTTCTCTTCTCAGAAATGAATACATCCTCCTTTGACACAACCCCCCATATTCTGTTATCCCAATGTCTCTCCAGCTATCTGTGGTTATTTTGCCATTACAGCATATGGTGTCTCAGAGAGGCTTTGATGGTGCCATTTTCTTACTCCACTCCCGGGGACGCACAGACTGAATTCCATTCATTGTGGGAAATTTGTTCATGTCCAATTTACCCAATGCTCTCTGCAACAATTTTGTGTTATGAATGGCTATTGTTAGCCTGCTGCTGTTCACTCCTTAAAAAGGGCGGTTTGGGGGGTTTGGTTTTTTTGTTGGTTGGTTTTCCTGGCTTTTTTTTCAATAGGCTGCCGAAGTAAAATACTTTTTCAACCCTTCAGTGTTGTAGGTCAATGTTTAGTTGCTGTATTGGTCTTGCTGGTGCAGAAGTCCATACGACTGTATGGAAATATATAGCCATGCTTTGGATCTTTGGCTGGCACAGAGTTGAGAATCCACTGATGTTTTTGTTGTTGCTGAGCAGGGTATGCACAGCAGCAAGACCTCCTCTTGCACCCAACTCTGCCCTGCACCACCTCACTCCACTGTATAGGCTGGGAGTGGGCATGGGACTGGGAGGGGACACAGCTGGGACAGTCAGCTTACACTGACCGAAGGGATAGTCCAGACCACATTATGTTGTGCTCAGCAATGAATGCTCAAGGAATAGAGGAGAAAGGGGGAATGTTCATGGTCATGGTGTTTGTCTTCCCAAGCAACTGCCATGTGTGCTGAGGCCATGCTTCCCAGGAAGCAGCTGGATGTCTTCCTGCTGATTTGAAGTAGTGAATGAATTACTCTTTTTGCTTTGCTTCCGTGTACAGTTCTTGCTGTCATGATTAAAATGTCATTATCTTGAGCCACAAATCTTCTCACCTTCCTTCTATTTTCTCTCCATCTCATGGGAGAGTGCAGGAGTGAGCAGCCGTGTGGGTAACTGGCTGTTAGCCAAGGCTAACCCAACACAAGGCTACAACTGCCAATAATTTTCTTCTTGACCTCCTTCTTCATCTCTAGTTATCTTCTGTTTAATTAATCTAATTAACCCATATTAATTTAGCAGATCAAAGAAATTCTTGACATAACAGCTGACTCAGTTAGCATCACTGCATGTTTGGAATCGCAAAAGCTTTACACAAAGTCACTGGCTCAAGTTGGATGTCCTCCTTAGGCCGACCTCACTCTCTCTAATCCTCAAAATAAATGTAATGTTTTCATTTCTAAGAATTAGTTCAGGCAATCCTTAGGACATGACAACAGAAAGAATATCAGAACTGCAAGACCCTGACTGATCCAGGTGGTAGTAACTCAATCAAGCTATGTTGGATGTGTGTGATGGACAGGGAGGGCACTGGCAGATGCCAGATGAATGACCCTGAAAACTGTAAAGTTCCTCAAAGCTTTGTCAAATGAGCATAAAGGCACTAATGAACGAAAATTACTTACTCAGGCACTTCAGAGTTGTACGTAACCACATAGGGCACAGGGGAGCGGGCAGCTGGATTGTATCTTCAGATCTGACAGTGATTTGCTAGTGACTTCAGGAAAGTCATTTGAACTCCATCTGACTCAATTTTTCCATTTGTGAAATGGAAATCAACATGCACTTCCATTTTAAGATAAGTGAAATACTCAAGGCTGGCAACATCATTAACCCTAAGTAACTAATAGCTATTAGTACCTGGTGTATGCGATTGCCCCCCTAAGCGGCTTTCCTGGGGATACGGGGAGGCATGACTTACAGCGCAGCACAGATAACAACTCCATTTCAATAGCCATTCTGAAAAGGGCAATGTACATGCTCCTAAATGAATTCCACACCCCAAATCAATTCAGTGCCTCAGAAGAAAAAAAGTATCCACTAGAAAATAAGACAACATATTCCAAGAAGGCCCTTTTATCTATCTGATATGTTTCCTGCATCTCGTGGTGATTTACCGTAATAGGTAATAACTAGTGTACATTATATCTAGTTTTTAATAACCACACTTCCATTATATTTCATTTCCCAAAGGGACTATTTGTGTTTTTTCATATCTTTTAACTGTAAAACTGTAAACTGCTGTAATCAAGTACTGCTTTCTCTTGTATTCTGGACATCTTCAGTTGATTATAATCACGGCCTGCTGAACTTACCTTCAAAATGTTAATCAGGAATTGAAATAAAAATTGATAATATTACATTATGTACTGCCCCATTTATTCACTCTTCTGTTCTTAACACAGGAGACCCAGAATACAAAGAACTATAAAACAGAAAAGGAAAAAAAAAACCAGAAAAGTAAAAAAATAAAAACAAAACAAACAAAAAAGTGTGAAAAGGGAAGGGGGGAAAAAAAGGAAAAAACCAAAACAAAAACAAACAAACAAACAAACCCTCCCAAAACTGCCTTTGCAGAAGAAGATAATTAGAGAAGACAGTTAAAAAAAGTGAAACCCAGGCTGTTGAACCTGGTGCCTGTAAAAGAGATGTAGGCTGTGAAAGTATGTTTTGAGGTACTTGTACAACATCCACTGTAACTCAGGATGAAATACGTAAAAAACTCATTTTAAAGTCTATTTAAAAATAGCACATCTGGTACACTACTTTTTTGGGAACTAGTGACTTGGTCCCACCTGATAACATCCACATGACATTTTCAGCAGCCTCATACACAGCTTTCTGATTTCCAGGTTTCCAGCACCATAACAATGTCCTGTTGGGAAGATCTAAAATCCTTGGTTTAACTTACACCCAGCACAAAGGATGCATGCACACACACACACACGATGTTTTTCTCTGCTCTAACACACAAAGCTAATACTACAAACTAACAAAACAAACTCCAGTGTGGTCCATTACTTTATCTTGATCAGTACAACCTAAAGGCTGGCTATAACTGAATCCAGAAGAGCAAGACACAACCATGGCCTCCTTCAAAGTAAAGATCTCCTGAGGAAAGAGTTTTAGTGGAACACATGGAACTTAAATCTCTCAGAACCCGCTCTTTCCTTTAACTGGACACTGTCACCAGAAGTAACTAACATTCCTTAGGTTCCTTCAGAAGAAGAAAGGGACGAGCATCAGCAAGGAAGATTTGGGAAAACTGTACAAATGCAAAGTTGGACAGATAAATTTAGCCAGCTGGAAAATAACATCAATGAGAGAAAAGCATTATTAATTGAGACAAGTGAATATGGGCAGAGTCAAAGCTACTGACAGAGCAGAGGAGATAAAGCAGACTAACCATTATCACCAAAAGTAAACAACATTGAATTAACTAGATATGATCAAAGGAGCATGTTCATAAGTACTGGTGATATTACTTCTGAATTTGATTTATTTTATCTTAAGTCACAGTGTACATCACTTAAGCAAGGCAGCTCCTTCCAGGTATCTTGATAATATCCCTTAACAGAAACAAGACTGGATGCCCAGACAGTAACAGATTAAATGAAAAGGCAAAAAAACCCCTAACTAGATAGAAAGGCATTATAAACTCAGTACAGCTAACAAACCTCCTATATACAGAAAAGCAAGAAGCCACTATCATCATACAGTCTGGCCAATCACAAACATGGGGAATGTATTTTCCCCCATAACCTGGATTAGCACAATTCCCTATTTATATAAAAGAAAAGACTTGAAATGGTGGCACATTCCTCACTTCTCCCATTAAAGTCTCTTCCCCTGTCCTCTCCTATTTACGGTTACCGTGTGCATACTAAAGGAACAGCTGTAGAACTGGAGCAGGGACTAGCCCCCCTGGAAGTGCCTGCCTGCGTAGCAGCACTGACTTTCTCCTGGTCTGATGTGCCCAATACACCTGGTTTAGATCCCCACTTCAAAAAGAGACGTCTGTATGAAAATTTTATCTAATGGAAACAACAATATTAATGATGTGGTAGGCGGCATCCTTCACTTTAAGTATCAATCCAGCCACCTATCAGAGAGGACTATGGCTCTGATTTCAGGATAACATGAGTTTGCAACAGCTGTTGAGGATTTATACTCAATACTACTCATCATCTGCAAATGGGTATCATACCCCAGGCTTTAGCCAAATTTCTCTTCTGGCAATAAGAGTCTCCAAAGTCCCTCTGCAGTTGCAGCTCCATGTCCTACTTGCACCTGCGTTTCCACCCCAGGCCGAAGTACGCTTTGAAGTACGTAACTATGCAGAGCACATACAAAGGGGATAAGGAGACTCCACATCCCGAGTAGAACTACCCACACCAAGTGCTCTTCAGGCACAAACCAGAAAACGTAGGGAAGAATAACAAATGCACTTTTAATTGCAACTGATTTGATCACAGCTGAGTCCACCTTGGCCTTTATGAAGTGCACCCACAGTTAATCCACGTTCAGTAGCTGTCATGGAAAAACTAACGTATCTCAAGAAGGCAAGAATACATTCTCATCTGGCCTGTGTCAGTTAATACCCAATACTCCCAAACTGCACACTTGCATAATACTCCTGGATTACCACTGTATTATAAAGTCACTTTTACCAAAGCTGACCAAAACTGACTGAAGGAAGCTCATTCATTGTCATCTTAATAGTTCTGAATAACCTACAAGACCAGTGGCAGTGTGCTCCCCACCTGGGAGGCAGATGCACTCTACTGTAACACAATCATTCATCTTTTATTTCTATGATTATAGATCCTAAAACCCTAAATACAAAAAAAAAAAATTAGAACTCCCCATAAAGTACCCTACAGAAGCAGAAGCACTGATAATAAGGTATTTATTGGATATGGTTAATTATCTCATTTTATTTTTAATACTCAATAATGTTTTCATGGAAATTAGAAAGTATATGTATTCCTGTCAGACCTGAAATGATTTGTAAAAATGTACAATATTCCACTAACATTTCTGCAAGTCTGAGACTACAACTGGCAAACAATTTGCCCTGGCTTTGTGGCTTTCCTAACCAAAAAAAGACCATTAAAAAATGAGTGCTGCAAACTTCATAACTATGCTGTGTTTCTTGTCATGCTGGGATTAGTAATAGCAGTGCTATCAAATATTACTGTGCAATAAAACCTGTGGTTTGCATTTAGATTACATTTGATTTCTTCATGTGGAAAATGCATGCTCTAATTTTCCTCTTACAGTAAAATTGATAATACATAGAATACAACATCACAGCAGATGACACAGTCTACAAGGTAGGCATGACTTGTTTTATAGTCATAAAGCTTGTACTTCTGGCTGTGATTTTATGAGCCAGGCATACAAAAAAAAAGAGCACAAAAAAGATATTTATAAATAAAGGCATACAACAGTAAATAGGAAAGCAGACCAAGTTACAGAACAGATTGAACTGGATATAATCAGAACCAAACAGCTTTCACAAAAACTGCAAACTTAGCACTTGGATACCTCACCAGTCAATAACGTAGGTACAGCAGCCTCCTATAACAAAAGAAAGCAACTCTAGGCAGTAAGAAAAGGAATGTAAATAGGACAGGCAGCATCCTCAACAGGCAAAAAAAAAAAATTCTTTGAATATATTCTTTTAAAGCTCACAAGATCATAAATTAGCCCCTCACCTCCTCACAGCTCCCACAAAGTAGAAATCATCTATCACCATTTTCTTTGTAATAAGTAATCTTGCAAAGCATTAATTTCAGGAGTATCTTTCACCATATATTTCAGAGAAGCTTCTACAAGCATCTAGGAACTTATTAGATAAAAAAAGGGAGGTGTACGCAGCACACAGTCTCCATGGGGACATTGCACATGGCAGAAGCTGTGAACAGAGCACTTCCATCACAGAAAGGCAATGGCAAAGAATTATACAACAACAAACAGAGAGCTCATTAGCATGTAAAAGCCATAGCCCTATATATACTGCCATATTTTTGTACGTCATTGCATTAACAAATTGCTGTTTATTAGCTATGATTTACTGAGTCGAGCACAACAGAACTGGGCACTAGCTGAGGCAAAGCAGCTGGACGCAAAACTAATGCAAACAGCTAAGAGAAGAGTGATGTCTTAACTGCTTCTCTGCATAGCTTGATCCACCAGCCAACAGATGAACTGATTACACATTGTAGCAAAAATTTCACCTTTTGCTACACCGCAATAATTCCTGAATAAATACAAAACATGGTTAAGCTTGACAAACTGAAATATGATTCTTCATGTCCACCGAAGATGGTGCTGTCAGTATTTAAAGAAATTATCTCTTTACAATGCGTTAGTGTTCTTGTACTCAGGCCAACCATGAAAAATCACGAACTGCAAACGTATTCATTTTTAAATGTTTACATCTACTTCAAAGTACACATTTTTCTTACTACTAGCACCATGCTCTCACCGCATTACCTTACTCTTCTGAACTCACTCACTTTTCCACTGCAGCCTCACAGTGGATGCACACCTCAATCCAAAGAAACAAAATCCGGACTGCACAAAGCCAATGATAACGCCATGCTCAAAGCTCAGGAATTCAGTAGAAGCATAAATTCCCAACAGAGACCATCACAAGTTAGTCTCCCCCAATGCTCAAGCCCAGACTTGCATCCCCTTGCTTGCTTGGGCTTTGCATCTGGCTTAAGAAGTGCCAGTACCAGGAGAAACACAGTTCAACTGCATGTTATAAACAACATGCATTAGTGGCTTATGGACTGTTACACTTCTTTGCTTTTTCCTTTTTATACTAAAGGGATTTTGCTCAGGGAGAACAGAAAAAGAGGAATCAAAGCTTTGGACCTGTTCTTTCCTTGGAAGAACCAAAAACCCCACAAACCTACAGAAGAAACTTGTGCAAAATGCAGCACTTCCTAGAGACAGCAGCAGATAAAGCTTATTTACTGTTTTAGTTCTGAGCCCCCAAATTTCAAGTTCACATCAACCAATATTAAAACTCACTGCAGATTATCAAGTTTCACGTATTTTTTTACTACCCTTATGCAAAATTTACTTTGGCATAGTACAGCAGTGCATTATTAATCAGCATAGGTTTGTTTGAAAAAGCAGGCTCTATTTATTCAGAGGTAGGACTGACTCCAAATCCAGACCTTCTTTTCCACATGGAATGCGAGTGTATCAGATTTGGTATTTGATTTTTCAGCTCAGCTGTGAGGGACGAGCTGAACTTCAGAAAAAACCAGAAGTACAGTCTACGTGGTAACAGAAAAAGAAACCACAGTATTTTACTTTTTTTTGTGGTGGTTTCAGGTATCAAAGTAAAAATGTCAAATGTCTCTCACCACACCCATTACAGCAAAATCTCAGGCCAGTAGAAGACAATGACGCTTTGCTATTGGCATTAAATGAATCCGGTCTCACCCACCCATGACCAAAAAAGACACAGCGTCATTTCAAAATCACAGTCACTTTCCTATCAACTTTTTGCAGTGTTTTCAGATTTATATATCCTCTTCTTATTCTCATATTGCAGTCAATTAGCAGCTATAATGAAGCATGACGCTGTGCAGTTTTAGCATGAATTCTTTAAAATCACTGATCTTTACAAGGTACTTTGATGAAAAGAGAGAATATTTACCAGCAACTATTAAGCATGAAGTTTGAGGAAACAGAAGAAGCTTGTAGGAGGATTTGCTAATGTAGTTTATTGCTGTTACTTTTCATATCTGAAAAGATACTGCCTCTGAAGTCTCTGACAAAAACGCAAATAGATATTCTTCGGAGACAGTACAAGCCAAATGCAAGTTACAAAATCAGATAACTTGGTCTTAAGGATTTCATCACATAAATCCACTGATATCTCAACAGTGCCACAGTAATATACATGTAAAATCAGAATCTAAGTGTCCGGTGCTGCTGGAAAAAGAGATGGTGGAGACACAAGGATTTTCACAACAGAAGTCTTCCCCATAAATGTGTGGAGGAAACCTAGAGACGAAATCCCCCACAAGAAGATACAATACTACCTACCAGGCGGTGATAATCTCTCAGTGGTCACAATAGGCATGTTGTTGAAACAGCCAGATGGAAAAAAAAGGCATCAATGCTTGAGTGATTCTGCAGAGCAATGCGCCTACACCTAACACAATGGAAAACCTATTCAAGAATAGCTAATCTTGTGAAACTACGACTGCAGAATGCTGTTAGAAGCAGTGAAAAATGAAAATCCTCTGAATTAAGTGTTCACTGAGCAAGTCAAAGCTTTAGGGAGGCATCTCTCAACCCATCCACCCACATACCTGAGGGTGGCATCCATGTGATAAATTGCATTTAACATACACCTGCACTCTACCTACTAATCCATCCTCACCTTGGCTACTTCTAGCATTACAAATCTCCAAGGTCCTTTGAACAACTGCCTTCTGCAAGGAAGAATTGCTCCTTAGAAGTGTATTGTCAAGAAGCCAGGAAAGATTTAGGTTCAGGTATACTGCTGTTCAACATGGACAGAAATACGATCTTTAACTTCTTAGGAAACTAGGTTTGTATGGGTTTTCAGGATTATTACTATTTCTAGGAGACAGAAACACACAGTTTCTAAAAGGAAGACTCATAGTTCAGTCACTAAGTAGTAAGCAGCTTGGAGATGCATAACCACAGCTGGGGATGGGGTCAGGTGGTGAAGCCCTCTAGATACTGACAGAGTGAAAACTCTTGGATCACCTACAGGCAAAACCACCATTCCTTAAGCCAGACAGACCCATCACACACCTGCTCCCTGGAGAGCTAAGAATCCATACAAGGCCAACCATTGGCTGCATGGAAAACGGAGGCCTCAACAAGGGGAACAGACTCTTCCATTGTTGAACTTCAAGAAAACTTACAATGTTTTGAAGGTGCAAATTAAAGGTGCAATAAATGCATTGGGGAAATGCTCAACTTTTCCTCAAAATACTGCAGCCACTCTCATGGCATGGCAACTTAGGGAGAAGTAAATACTCACTTCTTGTCTCCAAACTGTGTGCTCTGTGGCAGCTTGAAGATGTGCCTGGAGGAGCACCAGAGGCCCACAGAACTTCTGTCCATGCCCACAGTACTCAGAGTGCACCTCCTTCAGCAGACAGGAAAAATCTCTGTCTCAAGATGAGAGAAAGAAGAATGAAAGTGCAAAGGCCAGTTTATTATTATTTCGACTCTGGCTGGGCACCAGGACTGGGCCCTGAATAAATTATGCCAGGATATATGCTCAAAGTCAGCTTCCCTTGCAGTTCTGCACAAACAGAAATCAGCAGGAGTCCAGCATGTAGAACGGCTTCCGAATCGGGTCATTAATCTGTACAAGCAGAAAAACCTACCCAAAAAACACATTAGCAGCCACTGCACTCCAGGTTACAAGGCTGAACTATCATGCAAATTGATACACATCTCTTGCCTCCTCGAGCCACAGAGGAAGGCACAAGCAACCTACAGGGGAGAGAGCACACAAACCTATGGATGTGTGCTCCTGGTGAGGAGCAATGGAACAGGACAGATTTATTCAGCGATGATGACATGGTATTATTTTTTTTCTGCAACAGTAATGCAAATTATGCAGAGATGGTCACATCCTCAAATGGCTTGGCTCTAGGAATATGTTTGTTGCCACAAAAATCTTGCCACCTTGAGTGAGCACACATAACCACAAGGGCAGAAGACAATTCAAGGTTTTATGTATACAGAGACAAACAGATTAGTCACTAACATTTTTTTCCATCTACTTGTTCAATGATTTATCAATAAACTAAGCAATCTCTACCTGCTGTCCAGTCAATAGCTGATTAGTTAAGATGATTCCTTCCAAGTCCTTCAGGAGGATAGAGTCTTGAGGTCTTGCTTTCAAGGACAGACCAGTAGGTTTTTCATATTTTTACAGGATGTTATTCCTTAATAACAGCGCAAGAAAAGCAGAGTGAAGAGACCTTTCCATTTTGAAGCTACTGTAAAATGTAGAAGGGACTTTACTTTCGGCTCAAACCAGACATCTTTTTTTTTCTTCTTTTTTTCGAATACTGATAATATTGCAAGCATGAAAAGATTTCACTCTTCTAGACAAAACCTAACACTCGCTTGTTAATACAAGTACAAACAGGACAGACCTAAGTGGGACAGAAAAGCGTATCTCTCGGACACTGTTTAAATCACAAAAAAACCCATTACTCACATCAGCCCAGGAAAGAACCACATATGAGGCAAGTCATGAAATGAGACCAGCCCTATGTTAATCATCTAAATTCATGACTATATAACACACAAACAAGATCTAAGTTAACACTGGCTGGCAGCTCTTCAGGAGGCTACAGGAAACAACAGGGACTTAGGAGAGCAAAAGGAAAAAAGGGCTGGCTGAGCGATGCACCTGCTCCCTTGCTTCCCCTTCCCATTTTGCATAGAGAAATTTGCACAGTTACAACTCTTAAGTGCACGTTAAACTTATGCCCTTTTACATTGACATGACTGTGAAGACATTATGGTGGGTGTAAAATACGATACTACTATTTAGAAGCATTTCTGCACTACCAGCTGGTATAAAAGAGCCCTTGTACAGTTAGGAATTTTTGTTTCCCTATGTATGCTAAAAACACAATGATGAGTCTTGTTCAGAAAGCATGTTTAAGTAAAAAGAAAAACACATACTAATTTTTATATATATATGTATATGTATATAAAAATATACAAATTACAAAAAATATAAATACAAATACTTATATATGGATACATATATAATTGGTAGACATAGAGATATAAATAGTATAAGTGTATATAGATAAAAAAACGCTCTTGAAAACACAGATTGCCAACCGTGTGTAATGGGACGACTCCTACTCTCACCAGAAGCCCAGAATCAATTCTTGAAGTAATACTAGTATAGGTTCTGCTTCACACCAGAGAAAAGTCAGTAAACAAAAGTTTGAACTGTTTCAAGTGAGCCTGAAAGATGCTTATTCACCAGAGTTTGAATCGGTTGCAAACGGCTCATTTAATTCAACCTCAGAGGCATTTGCTCTCCACTTTTCAACCTCAGAAAGCAGTAACCTAGGTAAGGAGGTTAGATGCAGTATCACCAGTTCAGATCAAAAAGATGCCAGTGAACAGCTGAGACTTACATTTATACCCAGCACGGTTACACGGACATGAAAACGAACATTAGATGCAATCGGTTTCAGCTATATCATGTATTTTTGCCTGTTCTTATAGAATTTCAGGATGAAAGATATAAAACAAAATCCTGAAATTAAAATCAACCAGGGAAAAATTAATCGAGCTGCCAAGAAGAACTGACTGAGGCTCCATGACAAGCACAGATACATATTCAAAATTAACTTTTAAAAAAGCTTCTAAATTCAACTAATGTGCTATAAAATGACAAATGCACATATTATACGAGCCAATTATAAAACATCGCAGAAAGCATTAACTACAAGCACAGATCTTATGAGCACCCCGGGAGCAGGACAGTGGACTAAATAAAGTCAAGCAATCTTGAAATCCACAGACATTACATTTTCCCTTTATCAAAAGGGTGAGAGAGGTGTTCAGGGGGTTCTGACTTTTTCTTCTGAATGAGAAAGCAGAAAATAAGGCAGATACTTGGAGTATCTGTGGGTTTAATCTAGATGCAGAATATTTACCAGAAAACTAAAACTACTGAAATCCTGCAATACCCGCTTTTATCAGAGACTCACCTATTTCCAGAAAGATCACAACCACTTATAAATCCATTTCCGCAAGAAAATGATAAAAATCCTTTGGATAGGCAATGTTCGGTACTCAACATTTGCCACCAGCAGACACTGTTGTTAAACAAAATGGGAAGCAGCCTTCAAAGCATCCAGACAGAAAAGCGAATCATAGCCTCCCTGTAAATCCTGCAAAAATACATCTCGTTCACTTGTGTGGATCTCTTTATTGCAGTTGACATGGGCTTGCCCAGGGGACTAACTTGTTGTTCCATAAAGATCCTTAAATAGGCACTACTGATGAAACATTTAATCCAAGCCCTGGTATCAAATGGCTGCTATTGCCAGTGACAGTGATAGAAAAATCTATTTGCCAATTAAATAACTGCATGCAAAGCTATGACTGTTTATTATACCTTTTAACATAGTTCAGCTGGTTTGGATCATATCCAGTGAGCTTCATATTTTACAAAAACTGCATTCCCTATAACTCATAAGTAACATGCTTTAAGCCTTCGTTTTTTAAATACACCTTTTCACTCATGTTGCTATGAAGTGTTTACTTGGGCAAGGGAATACATTTTACACAGAAATGCAACTTATATCATTCAACTATACATATATATTGTGTTGGACCTCTCTCTGTTGATAATGAAATTATGATTTATGCTTAGAATATATGACCATATTTTAGTCGTTGGGGAAAAAAGAGCACTTTAAAAACTCGCTGTGTTTACTTTAAATGCTAAGAATGTAAAAAAGCTATTCATCTTTTGTAAAACGAAGGGAATACATTTTGATCCCATGAGTCTAATAAAACTCTGCATAAACACAACAATAGGGAAAGCTAAGACGAACAGTTGAGATGAACACTTAAGCCTGGACTTCATTCCGGTTGGACTTCCACTATGCCAGGAAACAAGAAAACAAGTGAAGGGGCAGTAATTAAAAGGGATTTAAGATCAGTGGCAGCGTTACACCCGCGAGTAGAACACCACTAAAATAGGATACAGCACTCAGTTTGACACAGCTGCAATTTAATAAAGTACATAAGGGTGCAAGCTGCAGCTCAGAGAAGCCATCTTTGCTGAGAGCAGCTTAAGCATTTGCTTAACTTAAAAGAACCACAGCTTAACTTGTGCTTTGTGTCAAGCATGAATATACATCTTTGGGACATAGACTGTATTTTCATTTCAACTTAGTATGAGGAAAAAAAACTAAGTCATGCTAATATATCAAGCAGTATTGAATAAAAATGGGACACAAATAGTGGAAATGGCAAAACATGTATCTGAAATTAATCCCTTTCCATAAATAGGAAAAAACAGACTAAGGCGAGTTTTTATTTCTCTTAATCACAGGAAAGTTAGGGTTTTTTCCCTTGATCTTAAAAACTTACCAGATGTAAGTTAGTATCTTATTCCTATTCCCCAATGCCATAAATCTAGTATAAACTAAGAAAAAAAATATACTTAGTGCTTCAGAATGAACATTGATTCTTCCACACTTTGTATTAAGATTTCATTTACTGCTTACTATGCCATTTTAAACTTTGTACCTATTTTATCAGGATAAGTTGTAGCTGCTACTGTACCAATGTCTGGAGAAAATGTTTCCATCTTTATCAGATTATTGAAAAAATGTATTATAATTTATGGAAAGCGCTATTTCCATTTTCACATTAAAGCCTTATTCAAGGAAATTATTTATGAATTTAATTAACTTTTAAAGTACATAGGCTGAAATCATTAGGAATTGGTAGGAAGATCCTTTGAAGACTTTTGTGAGGTAAATAAACTGATCTAAGTGTGCTGCTCTAACACAGCTTCATGAGAACACAAACTGTAGTGCTATCTTTGCATAAAATTTAACCTCTAAAGTAAAAAAACCCCAACTGTTTGTCTAGTAAATAAAGTTAATGTTGTTATGTCATATTACAGTACTTCTCTTCCTATAGTTTATGGCTATTTATATGGGAAAAAGTCCAGACTGTCAGTGCTTCAAAACTGCATTTGAGCCTCCTTACTTCCTTGATTTCTCCCTGCTGGGCAGAAATTTTTAATCACAAAAATACTTCCTGTAACTCCACCTCATATCCAACTTGGTTATACTCAAATTTGAGCACAATCACTTTGTTGTGCAAACACCTTCGGAGCAGTCACAACTGGAACCCCTTAGGTTTGCATCTGAGCAGCACATTTTTGTGAAGGATATGAGAAGACAGCAGGATCTGCAGAAGCACCAAGACCCCAGTCCTGAAAACATGGGGGTCTGGCCTTCACAGTATGCAGGTGAGTGCCACCTCTGAGAGCTTGCAGGTGCTCTCAGGTGCTTCATCACCTGCACTGGACCACAGCCAGAATGCACAAGCAGCAGGAAAAAAACTATTCTTAAAAAGCTGTAAATTTTAATTCTTAAAAAAAATTTTAGGGTTTTTTTTTTGTAGTTCTGAACCAGACATTTTTGTGACAAATATTTATCAAAATCTTACCTGGCATTTTAGAGTTTTTAGCACATTTCTTTAACCAGCTCAGCTCCGACACACATTCAGCAAATGCTTTGGGCATTTCTTATCTGGTGCTTTCGAAGTTTCTCTCAGATCCACAGCAGCAATCATCAAAACTTCTATTTCATTTTCCTAGGATTCTGATCTCTTAACATCTACAATTATAGTTATTTACTAGTGTATAAAGTATCTTTAAATGTGTCAAATCTATCTGAATAAATATATTTCAATGCATAAACTATTCCTTTTTTTTTTTTGATGTATCACAATGAATACATTGGCTTTAACATCTATTCTGTTGATCAGTCATTTTGAGGTGGTCCACTTTTGTTTTCCTGACTTTCACAAACATGCTTGCAGCCAGTAAGAGACTCTTCACTATGATTAATGGCCTCCCATTGGGTATACAGAGAATTTCCCAGCCCGGTTCCCTTGAGAATGCTCCACTACATGGATTTCTACGCAAAGCTAGATTAAAAGAGGAGGAGCAATAGCTATAGTCCACCTACCCCACAGCCATCAATTATATACAGTTATAAATCAAAGTTTTCAGCCAGAACAAAGCCTAGTGTGGCAAACAAACAAGGGCGTTCACAGCAAATTGTTTTGAAGCAGAATAAAACTCTTGATAGAAACAATGGGGCAAGCAAAGCCACTGTCAATATCACTATAAAGTTCCGTTGATTTATTAGGAATTAGACACAGTGTATCCAATTACTGCTGAATTAACTTAAACAGAAAGCAGCAAGTGGAAAAATAAGCAAGGAGATGGATTTCTCTTTTGAAAGGAAAAAATTGCGCAATTCTATATCATAGTTAATTGAAGACAGTAACGTGAATCATAAAGTATCTGTACTTTAACTCTCTGTATTTGTGTTTCTTGGCTTTTGGCTTTAAGCTCTCTCTTTCATGAAACACTGGTATGTCTATCTCATCCATATTTCATCTCCGGTCTGTTTGCTTTCCTGGCTATTTCTGCCTCCATGCCATAGATGATTCTGATCAGTTTGGATATTTTTAAATACCTTTCACACACAATCTGCTTTCAAACAAGACAGTAGAAAAAAACACTAGGGGACATGGAGACAAAAGACTGTTAGCATCGCTCCTCACATGTCTCTTTCCCTCTAGACAACGTGAATTATCTGTAGGGGGTAGGGCCCCCCTTTTTTTTTTCAGACATTTAAAATTCTGGGTTTTTATACACAGCAGTTTTTGGAAAGCCAAAGAATATAGTCAAAACCAGTCAAAATGAAAGTAAGCTCCAGCCAAAAAATTAGTTGGTATTTGCTATTGCACCCAATCCTCGCTGCAGAACATTTTGCACATAGACTTTGCCTCTCTCTGAAGAAACAGATGCTTGCAGAGAGTGCTCAGTAATTTTCAGCAAGTGAAAAATTAATTTTTTACAACTCTGACTAAAGCTGTGCAGCCAAAGGCAAGAGCCTTTAGGATGACTGCACACTCCTGAGAGACAAACCTTGTCTGTCCTACACCACATTTTCCCCAGTCCTTCCTTGCGCTACAGTCCTTTGCCTTGCAGCAGGCATCAGCACCTCAAGTTTGGAGTAAGATGGAGTTTCTGCACCTCTGACCAGGTAGGGTCGCACAGGGAATCATGTAGGTTGGAAAAGACCTTTAATATCATTAGGTCCATCACCGCCCAGCACTGCCAAGCCCACCACTAAATCCTTTCCCCAAGTGCCACGAATGCACAGGATGCCCAGACCTACATTAATGCACACACAAGCTCCTGTTTTCTCTGCAAAGCTCTCTTCAAAGAGGCCCTGTGCATCCAGAATGGTGTACAGGCACCATCCACTATGGGTTGAAGGATTCCTATGGGCCACGCAGAAACAAGAGACTCTCTAGACACCCAGCCCCATGACTGACAGACAGCGAGCAGAGCCAGAGTCTGTCTGCCAAACCACTCCTTCTTCACACGAAGAGAGCTTTCCAAGGCAGAATTCCTGCAAAATCCAGAAAAACACAGTGGTGGGATCCTTGCACTGTGTGCTGGGAGATGGGGAGGGCTGATGACTATAGCAAGGCAGACGTTCTAGGTTACTCATACAACACACAACACATCAGAGAACTTAACACCGTGCAGAAGGGTAAGATGGGACTGCAAGAAGTCATCTCATCCCAGGACAGGATAAACTACATCAGCAGTGCTCCTGACAGACATGTTTTTAAATACTTCTAGTGATGGGAAGTTCATAATCTCCTACAGCAGTCTTCTCCAGAAGCTTTATTACCTATACCATTTGAAGGGTTTTCTGGTCCTTCTCTCATGACTTTCTTTAGTCTTCAAATTATTCCAGCTCAAGTTATTCCTGTCTTTGCAGCACTGCCACATAGAATCCATAGTGCTGGTACCTCTCACAGAAGCAGCTCAAAGGGATGGTACACAGAAAGGGAAGTGTAACATAGTCTAAGTAAAGCTGTCTGAGAAACATGGACCATCACCTCAAGAGCCGCTGAGAAATTCCCAGTAAAAATCCAGAACAGTTAAGTGCGCTTAGTGACTTCTAGGTTTGTAACATGCATAACAACAGTATTAGTTATTGACTAAAGAAACTTTTTTTCTTCTTTGGTTTTTTTGGTTTTTTTTTCTTTATGGTGGCAAATAGAGTGCAGAAGTGACATGATGTCTGGAGCTCTAACCCCAGCTCTGCTGCTGGCCCTATACCACCTAATTCAAAACACCTAACAGTGAAAATCTACATCCTTCAGCAAACAAATAAAACTGCAGAAGATCAGTTTCTACAAAAACAGGACCAATTAGTACATACTTGAAAATTTTTTCGTCTCCTAAGTGTGTTCATCCTGGATAGACCTTCTCAGTTTTCTTATCTGATCATAACTCTTCCATAAGATTCCCATGCTTGCAGGCATGCATTGCTTAACATTTGAGAGCATGGAAAAAAAAAAAAATCACCATTCATCCTTAGGTTTTCTTCCAGATTTCTGAATCTCAAGAAGAAGAAAAAGACGTTCATACAAGAATTTTTCTTTAAATTACTCTTCTAGTGTTAACACAAATTGTCCTTCTGGAAACCTACATTATTTTCCTGGCAAGACTATCTTCACATAAGAATAACAAAATTTGGTATCCACAGGTTCATGATCCACATATCCATGTTACTAGACCTGTCTTCCTACGTATTTCCACACTAATAAAAGAGACATTTGCCAAAATACATAAAAGCACACAAGAATTCCATTAAGGAATTCCACAGTCAAGAGTCACAGCCACTCACAAATGACAATCTACAATGACAATTTAAGAAGTGCACAAGTACATACTCCATTTAGGTTAAAAACATCCAGTAAGTAAGCAGATTTCAAATTTTCAAGGAATCAGGAGACAGAAAATGAAAAATGCAAACAAAAATGCTAATGTTTCAACTTTTAAGATGATATACCACGCACACCCAACTCCCTTTAAATCAATTTCATGTCTAAATTATACAAAGCTGTTGGTAGAGGTAAAATTATGCTGTTTTGAAGAAGACATCAGTAACATCAGTATGATTTAACATACTTAAAAGTAGCTTAAGAACTACATGTACTACTGCTGAATTTCTCCCTTTCTCACAAACTTCTCCATCCCTGTATCATTTGAGACACACACGCACACACCTATTGTATCTTGTACGTTGGAAAATATACTCCTTAAGGGAAAGGGCAGTATAGGATTTTGCATGTAGAAAATCTAGTCCAACCCAAATGAGGTCCAAGCTGGCAGAAGCTTGTAGCTGCTTCTGATACGTGCTAAATATTAAGAATAGAAACTAACACTGCTTTCACATCTCCATGATGGTATTTGTGTCTCTAAAATTAAACGCGAGGTCTGTTGATCCACACCTAGTTTTCAGTGTTGGGCAAATTCGAAGCGGAAGAAGAGAATGATGACCTTGACACAAATGTGATTAGGAAAACCAACTGGGTGAGAGGAAAATTTGTGTTTTTCAAAAAAACTGAATGTGTAATCCTCCAAACAGAGTTGTGGTTAGGTGCAAGAACATCAACTGAAGTGTGACATCAGTCAATTACCTCGTTTCTTTAAGACTCATCCTGCAGCCTCTGCAATAGGAGGGAAACCCTTCATCATCCTGATTACATGTTTAGTGCAGGAGCTCCAGGAAGAAGCCTGACACAGCAGATACAGAAAGTTTACTCCTTTCATTGAGTAGCTACAACAACAGGATTTGACTTGTAAGGACAGAAAGTGGACAGACACACTTTATTTGTTATTGAAAATTACAGTCATATTTTGATTACTTTTATTTGCAAATTATTCTGGAAAAGAAACCAAAGCACATATCTAATCCTAGTAACAACAGGCTCAAGGTCAGGCAGAAGAATATAATTATCTTCATTAAAAAATGGAGGCAATATTAAAGACACAGGTCTCTGTACGAACTTTGTGAATTGATGAGTACATCTTAAAAGAGCAGATGGAGAGAAACCTTCCTTTCACTCACTATATGAAGTTGTGCCTGAACTATATAATATTAAGGTAAGCACTATTTGTAGACGCAAAATTACTTTTTGAAGGGGTCACAAATTCAAACACAGCACCTCAGCCTAGCCCGAAAGCGTTCCTTTTTTTATTACTCCTTTTTAAATGTTTATTTCATACACATTTACCACAGCTCATTTCAGCTGAACAGAACCCCCATGTTTGTGATTTTTGCCTACAAGAATATTAAATTTCTGCACATCTGTCTTCTCTCTAGGGGTTTCTCTAGGGAATATAATAGTCTATTTGTTTTTCTATTGATCTTGTATCTAAATACTGTTTTCTCCTTACAGAAAAAAAAGAGAGCTGCCAAAGAATCAGTAGTGTCACTGTGAAAATGTTTTTCTTAGCTGGATGAAATGATGGCAGAGCAAGACTGGGAAAAAATATTTTTCAAATCTGTTTTAATAAGCGTACTTCCAGATAGGGATATGCTAGATATTGGTCTAGGCATGCCCCAGGCCTATGATCCATCTTTCATCCTTTTTACCAATTTCAGACTGACAGCTAAATTAGCTCATGGAAAAGGCTCCCGTAGGCAGTAACCAATAACCTGCCATCCAAGGTAAGTTGCAACAGTGAGAGGCATAGGAAAAAAAATGGAGATAGAAAGCTGAATTTACATCAGTCGATAAGAAAAAAAATGAGGATACAAAAAGGATCAAATTCTAAAAAAAAAAAATTAAATAAGTCATGCTGGAAAGAGAAATAGAAATTGTATTTTAATGCTATGTTAAGCAATAGGCATAGACTGACCTCTTAAGACATGACTAGCCAGTCTTTGAGTTTCTGTAGTCAGTGAAACCAGTAAGTTTACAAATACACAACTGCAAATGGAAGAGCTTTCTCTTCCTATAATATTTAGGCTTACTATCGCCTAGTTATTGAGATGTGTTAATCGGGAGACAATAGCGCGTCATAAAAGGCAAGATATCAACAACCTTTTGAAAGACAAAGCTCATTTTCTTCTCAGGCAAAATAAAATCCTCAGCATGGGAGTGTTCACATTACAGTGCTAATAGTGCACATGTGCTGAATTATTTAAAAAATAATAAAGATAGGAGGAATGACACATCCGCTGGTTCACTGACAAAGCAGGCAGTTTAATATTTGCACAGCATCTATCTGACCAAGTAACTTGAGCTTATTGAATCCAATGCTTAACATGGATTTCTGCATGAAAAATAACTGCTGCAAACACTTAGAATAAACTCTTTCTGAAATGGGCTTAGTTATATCTGAACTTGCATTTTATACTTGCATTTTTGTCATTTTTTTCCATCAGACTCTATGATAGGCAAATCACAGTTTAAAACCAATGAATTCAGTACAGTTAGTGATTTTTTTCACAGTAGCAATTTCCCCTAATGTTATTTATGGTACAATATAATATTAGAAATTATATTTAAAATTATGGTTTCAAAATAAGGTGCAGTACTCTGTTAAGCACTGTTAACAAAGTTTCTTCTGTTTCATTCATATAGATAGATAGATAAATAGATTAGAATTTCAACAGACAATCCCAAAATGTTAACACAGATACTTGCAAAAAATCCCTTTTTGTTTAGTGGGATGCCACAAAAGATGACAAACCCATTTAGTTGCTCACTGCAGCTGTGTGTCTGCGTTTGAAAAGCGTGCTTAAATTAAAGATACAAAGAAATGCCTGGGGTTTCATTGCATTGCAAATGTAAAGAAAGACTGATTTTCTTCAAAGGAGGTTGATAATAACCTACAAACAGCAGGTATTTTCTGCTACCAGCATGTAGCTGGCATGTCATGGCTAGTACATCTTTAATCATAATAATGAGTTCTGTGGTAATCATGATAAAATATGTTTTAACTGACAATGTTTTTACCTGCCATTGCTACCCTCTACTGAGAATTAGCCAACTTCTTTTCTTTTTGAGCTTCTCTAGCTTTAGCAGCACATCTCATTGAGGCAGCTGTACCATTAGCTGGGTTACTACTTTAAAAGGTTTGCTAGCTGTCAACATTTAACTCTTAAATATCAGTTTAAGTATTGTGAAATTCAACTGACTGCTCAGAACAAGGAACACACATAAAAATAATGGAATGGTCTGAAAAAATAAGGGAAATTGCCATTTCTTTTCCTGAAATAGGCAAGCAGTTTTCTAACTTCTTTCTCTAAGCAATTTTTTTTTTCTGCTACAGTTAATTCATAGAGTCATAGAATGGTTTGGATTGGAAGGGACCATAAGGATCATCTAGTTCCAACCCCCTGCCATGGGCAGGGACACACCTTTACTAGACCAGGTCACTCAAAGTCCCATCCAGCCTGGCCTTGAACACTTCTAGGAGACTACAGCTTTTCTGGGCAACCTGTTCCAGAGCCTCACCACCCTCCCAGTAAATAATTTCTTCCTAATATCTAATTTAAACTTAACCTCTTTCAGTTTAAAGGCACCACCCCTTGTCCTGTCACCACATGTCCTTGTAAAAAATTCCTCTCCAGTTCTCTTGTAGCTCCCTTTAGGTACTGAAAGGTCACAATGAGGTTACCCCAGAAATTCTCCTGTAAGTTCCCATTTTCTCTTATCTGCATTTTCTCTAAGATGTTTCCCATGTAAAACTAGCATATTTCTCCTGTCTGTTGGAAAAAAAAAAAATCAGGCCCATATCAGGACTCTCTCTTGTCCTAGACCATCAGTATCACAAAAGGACCAGTTACCGTCCCCTCCAGCAAGCATCCCATTCCTCTCAACCCAACTACTGAGAGCCTCAACCTTTGCAGCTCCTAACTCCAAGTAGGAACACAGTAATTTACTATGAGGTGACACCACTCCCAGCCTACTCCAGAAAACCTGATTCTCCTTGAAATATTGTGGATGCCCCATCCGTGAAGCATTCAAGGCCAGGTTGGATGGGGCCCTAAGCAACCTGATCTAGTGAGTGAAATCCCTACCCATACTGGGGGGGTGGAACCAGATAATCTTTAAGGTTCCTTCCAACCCAAACCATTCTATGAAACGTCACCTTCTTCTCTAAGTACAAAAATGAATGCATTAAAGAAACCTTCTGCCTTTTTCAATGAAAGAAAAATAATAACAGCATAACTAGAAAAACATCACTGAAATTCCACCAAAAAAATACGGAAGGCAAGCTAGAGAGAAGTAATTAAAGTCTTTTTTAAAGCACAACAAAAGCTGCCCAATGAAACATCCTGAACTGCAGAACATCCAGCATTAAAAGCTGAAACCAAAAATAAACTTGATGTCTAATAAGTCTAATAAACTTCCCCCAGGTCCACAATAAACAAACAAATAGGTGGCTATGAATAAATGCAACCTCTTCCACCAGGCTTGTAGAGGATTGCTCGGAAGGGAAATCAGTAGAGCTCTTCCAAGCAAACCTAAAACGGCTTTGAGTGCTGGGAATGAACCCAGCATGGGCACTAGCTTCATGCAGCACAAATATCTGCTCCACAGCCCATTTCAAAAGCCTGTGCCAGACCTCAGCTAATGGGTTTGGCTGGGCCAGAGTAAATTTTCTGGGACAGAGTTCATTTTTTAAACCACAACAGCTCATCACAGAAGAGCCCCTGATGTGTGGTTTCATTTTGTCTTCTGCCACGGTCCTCACAGTGGTGCCAGCAAGACTGTTCCTACCACTACCCCCAAAAAATGTATCTAACAGTTGCACCTGTGCCACAGCACTTCCAGGGACCTGGGCCTCCACCCCAAACCCTTTCGTAGATGGGAACCAACTTGAGCAGTAATAGTGAAAGATGAGGTGGGAGCAGATTATCAGAGGTTATGACTTGGGTTGAGTCTCCTACTCCATCGTCAGTCAGCCCTTTACCTGAGCTTTTACAAGCCTCAGTATGCTGCAAAACATTAATAAAACTTTCCACTGCACAGTGGCAATATGACCAGGGCTAGAGACAACACTGTTGAGTTACTCAGATTTGGTGGTAGTACAGCTTTATTCAACACCTGAGGTATTTTGTACAATGTGAGCGATATAAATGCACCCTAGCAGGTAAAGACCTCTGCGGGAAAAAAGTACTTAAAGACTAAACTATGAAGAAATAAGCATCCTAAATGAATGCTCATTTCAAAAGCATTTTTCTTTTGCCACTTATTAAGGTTTGCAGAAACCTGCTGAAAGGATGTTTCTCTCTTACAACCTTTAACTCCGAGTTCTTAACCATACCATAGATCATAATATTGTCATTCTTCACTGTCACCACTGCGTCAGCAGCTGTTTTTGGTCTCACAAAAAAAGGATTTGACCTTTGGGATGGACAGGAAGCTGAAGGAGCAACTTTATGAAAAAATAGCCTCCTGTTTACATTTGCCTTGTTTAGCGAACAATTATCTTGGGAGACATAAGTAATAAGCATGTACGTTTACATAAGCAAAAGTGTCATTTTGATAGCACTAAATATGAGTGCACGTCAAGCTGTCCGTAACAGTTCTAACTATAAAATGCTTATCTGTATTTTACCAATAAAACCCACAAAAATGCAAATGACAAGACCAACAGCACAATCTGTCAGAATCTAACCCCTACCTATCACAATGAGGCTCATCCAAAACCACAGAGAAAACAGCAGCTGCCACTATTTTATGGGGCACAATTTTCAGTGGTATTTGTTTACAATTGTATCTTTAATGCTGGTAAATCCAGACCACCTATTCTATGATTCTATGATCTACATCAAGAGCACCTGCAGCCTCAAACCATTCCTTATATATGTCCTAAATATTCTCAAGTACTTTAATTATACTATAGTCAGCATTAAGTTTTCTATATATATTTGTGTGCTGAAAATAAATGTTTCATATGAATCTGAGAAGCAGTAGGGTGAATTATATGCAGTATAACATCATATGAGTGTTAAATGTTATGTTACAGATAACTCATAATGGCAGAGACAAAGCAACTCAGTTCTTCTTTAAAATCTTGTATTCTGTGAAAGTTATAATGCTACTTAAACGTATTGCAAGTATTTACACTCACTGTCTAGATAATCTTAGTTTTAATGAAGCATCACTTCATTTTCTGAGGTTTGAAAATATGCAAAAATCAAACATGAGGTATAATAGCTTTTCCAACTTTGTATTTTACACTGTCTTCACAGTGATATTTACTTTAAATATTTTAAAGGAACAGGCTGTAAAGGTGGAATATACAATATCCAATCAGGAAACCAACCTCAAGAGCACCCCTGAGAGTGTACTTTAATAGTACAACAGAATATCATTTTATCTGCTTGGAAGAAAACACTACTGTTTAGAGTCCTTATATTCACAGTTTTATATGAGACCCAGAGAAAAGCTACATACATTACGGATCAGATTTACTGCTATATACATGCATACCTCTTAAATTTGCATGTATTTAATATTCAGCAGGTTCTCTAGACCACCTCTACGCTGCTACTCAGTTCACTACAGGATAGTAATGACACTGACAACAAACTCATCCCCTGAGAGTACTCAGGCAACTTCTCTTAGTTACAGTACAAGTCTCTTGAAATACCATCCTGGCTCAAGGGAAAATTCAGCTCTTTATTTACTTAAATTTTAACAAACAGCTGGAACAAAGAGCACAATGCCAAATAGCCATGACTGTCACCACAACTCCTGGGGCAGCGTGTTCTCCTCTATTTCATCTCTAACACTACCAAATGTAAATGGAAGAAAACACCCAAATCTTCACTGGACTATTTCATGGTCCTGAAATGCAGGAAGAATAATTTTTGGCTTGCAATCTACGGTGGGGAGAATACCTCATACAAAACACTCAAGGTGCCATGGAGCACCATCATATGCAGTGTTCAGAAGTACCAGAATGAGAAAAGAACACATGCCTACCTGCTTTTAAACAGCTACTAATGACTCAAATTACAGAAAGCTCTGTCAGAAGACAGACATGCAAGTCCTCTGCCACAGCTCAGCAGAATCCTGTGTGCAGGCTCTGTGGTCAGCATTTTTTCTTTTTTTTAAATCCATTTCCAGCAAAAGATGGATTATGAAACATAACCCCTACATTTAGAAGTCCAATGGGACGGCTGTGATAACACTACCTGTCATACTGCTTAACACAGACCACTGTGTTTTGGTTTCCTCTGCTTGGGCTTCTTTTTGCAGCACAGATGTCGGGAATATTTCTATTTAACATTTGGCACGCTTTTTTCACTAAGGAAAATTAAAGGCCTCCACAGAGTTAACCAATGTATGCTTTTTTACTTATAGAACTTGACTTAAACTTTCCATCTGTCTCAAGTTCATTCCCAATCGGTGTGCTGAGACAGCAAAAGACTATGGATTAACCATCCGTCTGAAGAAAGCTGAGATAATGTGCCATCCTACACTTGGGAGAGGATAAAGATCCAGCATGACAATCAATGCAGATGTACTCTCATAATGGATTTCACTTACTGGGATGAGTTTTGTTTAAGCACTAGCCTTAGTGATCACTAAATCATTATTTAAAAGTAAAAAGTTGTACCTTGCCTTCAGCAAAGTACCCCACTGAACCTGACACCAGCACAGTGTGAGATCAAACAGTCCATCCCCACTCCACTTCTACTCAAGACTCATGCCAACCCTCTTTTTCTCTTCCTTCTGCTCCCCAGTGGCCCCCAAGACCATCTCAGGGCATCCAGCTCACCCTTAACACAGGTGGGTGTCTCCTTCCCTCTCCTTCCCTCTCTTCACCCCAGCAAGGTCACCACTGTAATTTCTGCCATGTCCACTGCCTTCCTCAACACCTTCCCCTCCCTCTGCTCCTGCCGTCTGTTCTCCCCAAACTGCTCAGCATGTCACGCTGGGCTTTCTCCTTCTGCCTTGTCATGTCCTTGCATCTACTTCTCCAAGTTTCACTTACTCTTTTTTCTCCCCCCTGAGCTCAATTCTATCCTCTTGTCACGTAACTGACTCCCTTTCATCACAAAATAGACAAAAACCCCAAAAAACCAAACAAAGCAATAAATAACCCTGTTCCTGGCAAGGTACTTGCTGCCATCCCATGTTTATTTGGTCTGAGCTCCTTCTCCCAATGCATGCCTTGTCTACGGACACCACAGCCCCTCTGAGCACAAGGACTATTTGCTGTGGGGTATTTGCACGCTGCCTAGCACAGAAAGGTCCTCCAGTAACAGCGTAACTTCTTTACTCCAAAGAGCCCACGTCAGGACACTACTATTTTTAATGCAGCTCATCCAAGGGAAACCTACTTTTTTTTTTTCTTTTAATATGCTTTCTAAACAACAAAACAAGTTGTTGTAACTGTTTGTAGGCACAGCTGAGCATGTAAGGACACATGACATCCACACAACTGCTGGATGCAGGGAGTATTATTTAGCATATTGACACACTAGTGGAGTAGAGCCATCCTGTACCATTCCCAACATCATTCCAAGGGAGGTGAAATAGAAAGCCAGCTTGTGTTTTCAGCCTCAGGTAACAGACAGCCAAGACATTTAACTGCCAATCACAGGTTTATTTGTCTGATCCTACGAAAATGTGAGCCCAACTCATTCCAGATGGGTGCATACCCAGGTGCCCAAATTTACATATGCAAGCACACAAACATGTTCCGGCACAGACCCACGCTGCCCACCCAGCAAGGAGCAGAGCAGACCCTCAAAGTATCTTTTCCACTTCCGTCCCACCCCACACACTGTTAAAAACTGCAACCTAATTTTAATTCATGCATATTGTTCTGCAGAATAGTTTGTGGCAAATGACAATTGCTAGACAAAAACATTTCTCCTGCACTACTTTTCAACAAGTTCCCATTTGTATTCATGTCCTCTGTCCAGATGAAATGACATTGCAAGTCAGACACACCTGTTTGACAAGAAGTGAGGTCATCTGAGACATGAATTTGTCCTCTTACATAAGAAAAGGCCTAGTCACAGAATAAACAGTAAGAAAGTAAAAATAATAATATACATCCATAAAGCAGTATGATAGCAGAATTGTGCAAGAGTGGTGGTTACTTTTTTCCCATAGAAAATACAATAAAGCAAATGTTTAAAAAAAAAGTTAAAAAAAAAAAAAAAAAGCTTGAACAGCAAAGGGAGACAGACAGATGAAGGAAAGAAAACATCCTGGCCACTATGACACCAGCCTCAACATCTGCAGTTGGTGAGGAACAGAATTTATTAAGGCAAAGTGAATCCTCAGGGTGAAAACAAGTTCGAAACATACTTCAACCTAAAGAAAACAGGATGCTTCTCAAGCAAGGAAAGCAGTTTATACTTCAGAGAACAAAAACAACTGTATTCATTTGTCTTAGTTGCCAAGTGCCATAAATTGAGGCCCTCCAACTTTAATTAGCAGTTAAAAATATTTGCATTTAAAATAGTTTTATCTCTACTTAATTAATTATTTGTCACTTATAGCCCTTTGTTTTCTCCCGTATGAGCCTGAAACAAACAAAGCAATAAAGTTTCTCTTTGCTTAATACAGTGTAAGCAGAAATAGATGCTCAGAAGGTAGGTGTTTCCCCATCCTCTCAAGCTTATCATTCAGACCCACTAAAAAGAATTCTCTGCTATGTCTGAGCCCTTGCTTTAAAAGACCTTAGAAGTTATATTGTCACATCTTTATAAAATACGTGTACTATAGCTAGCTAGTTAGCAAAAAAAGTCATGGTAATACTTCTAACAGGCACACACCATGTACATTTGAGGACTGGCTGATGACAGATTTGGACCAAGACAGAGTCAAATATTGGTTGGGGAGAAGAATCTTTCCAGCACCACCACTCTGTAGCCATTTTGTACATGACTAGAACATTCAGGTGGGATGTCGCTTCTTGTGTGCTCAAGAAGCACCTCTACAACCTTTTTTCCATGTGACCATCTTTGAAATGCTCTCTTTACCACATAAACTCCACTGGGGCTGCTCCTCACCAGCAAGGTGGCAGATTGCTGCAACACACCTGCACAAAGACAGTGGCCCCAAGAGCAGATGGCTTCTGCTTAGAGAGTGGGTGGCTTGTGTGAAATGCCAGCAGCGTCGATGATCAAGCTCTGCTGGCTGCCAGCGAATTTCCAAACAAAATGTCACGCTATTGGTCTACCTTGCCTGGTGCTGAACATCTACAGCACTATTTTTCTCTAGTTCATTTTCTTCTCTTCTTCACTCTCTTACCACCCCTCCTGCCCTCCCCTGCAATCAATCAGTAGTCCCAACCTGGAAACCCCTTGCTGTGAATTGGATGGAGCTGCTGGTGGGGCGTGTTCCCATCCAAAGTCAACTTTGTGATTCTTTGGATGCTTTGGCTACTGAGCTCTCCTGAACTCTCGATTTGCAAGTACTCAAAGCATGCTGCAAGGCCAGTCTTGCTTTCTGAAGACTGGGAATGTTTCAAGGTCATTGTGCTGTCACTGAATATCTGTCACAGAGGGATGAGCAGTCCTTTCTATTCCACTGTTCTCTGTACTATATATTAATTACAGGAAGGGCATCCATAACGTAGCTTAGGTCTCCTTAATGGCTTTTAGAAGCCTAAACACATGAAAACAAACATTGCGTTTTGTTCTGTACGTAATCCTCACCAGCTGTGACTGAGCTTTATATAAACCAGGCTATTTGATCGACTTCCTTAATGAGAATTGCCTTGTAGTGTAAATCATCTGAGGAGGTAGGACAAAAAGCAAATTTTACTTACCCCTGTGCTGTAGTGTCATCACTTAGAAAAGGAATCAACACAGCAATTAATTACTTTTACACACACACTCTCATCTGAAGGGTTGGCATGATTTGGTACCAGACAGGTAACTGTACAAGTCTGGTAATTCACAGATGTGCAGCATATTTATGGAAACAATCCAAAGACATTTGGCTAGGGGGAGGTGGGAGAGGGAAGACCACCAAAACACTTTGGTCTTCTTTCTGAAGATTTGCTATGTGCCCGCCAGACCACACGTTAAAGCAGCATTTCTTTAATAAAAACAGAATCTTAATTCTGGAAAATGACAAGATTTGATACAGAAAGCGTCAGCTACAGCTGACAGACACCAAAAGCAGCTGTGGGCACCAAAAGCAAACTATAAACCAAAAGCAAAACACTCACTATGCCAGGAAACAAGCTATCTGTGCGAGATGCCCGAAGACTGAAAGGCAGATGCTTTCTCATTAATATCAAAGCAATATTTACGACAACTGACCCAACTCTAAAACCGAACACAAGGTGCCACACTCTGGACAGTCACCAGAGTTTCATTCTCCAAACATGAAGAATATCACCCATATCACTTCACTGACAAGGTCAGGAACATGTTCTCTTAACCTTGTGAGAGGCAAGAGGTGGGGGCCATGGAAAATCTACATTGACTGGAGCAGTATCGGCTTCTTGAGCAAGAAAGAACATGGTTCTGCCTTCAGCCACTTCAGTGGGGGTGTTACGGGTGTCACATGTGAGACTGAGCAAGCCTCCAGAGGGGCTGGATCAGCAAGCAATGGCAGCCTGATAGAAGCACAGCGAGAGAAATACACAGTTAAACCAGACAAGGTCACCAGCAAACGAGGGGGCAGTGCTGACTTTGAATGAAGAGTGATGGAGCTTCATTTCCTTAACTGTGTGGAGAGGAAGGAGGGAAAAAATAAAAAAGGAAAACAACCCCCAAATCCCTCCATATACCTTCCAGTCCTGAAAAGTCAGGTGAAAAAGAAGTAAAATCAGTTTCTAGAAAATTCAGCTATGTCTTTTCATGATTACTAAATGTGGAATGGTGGAAACCTTGGAAGATTATTTGTCTCTCTCACCTACTGTTCTACTAGTGGAAGAGGAGAGGGGGGTTGGAACTAGATGGAACTAGTCTTTAAGATCCCTTTCAAACCAAACCATTCCACGATTCTATTTGACAAAGAAACAGGTGTATTTAAACTTGTATTTTACTGAAAGTTATTTAAAACAGAGATCTAGAATCCCGAAATTAAAAGAAACCACTTTACCTAGCAGTAGCATCATATGACTCCTTCTTCCATTACTAATGCCAACTACAACATGGAGGGCAAAAATGGCCAAGCCGTGAAAAACAGCTTATTTTTCCAGCCTACCAATGGCTTTTGTGCCTTTTTCCACACCACAGAGGCTTGAACAGACAAGACTCATTCTCAAAGTCCTTCTCAGCCATGCTACGGATGAAAAAAGATTTTCCAGTAGGTTATTTAATCCATGGCCCACCTATAATTACTCATGCACAGGAAGAGAAACTTTTAGTTTCAAGCTTCTGAAAGCAGATTAATGAAAGTGCCTTTGTTTGTGGGGAAAGAGGGAGCGGGGTAACTTGCTTAAAACGATACATTTTTGCCATATGTAGGTAGAAAATAAACCCATCCATCAAGGATATATTAAAAATAGATGAAAACTGGCTCCAGACATAAGATTACTTGGTGAAAATGCCAGAATAATGGACATGGAATTTTTATTCGATCAACTCTGAACAACAAGAGAGATTAGCTTATGCAAACTCCACAGAACAAGGCTTTACTTCAGAAAGTAATCCTTCAATTTAGCCAAGATTTTGTTTGCTCAGAGATACAATGGAACAAAAGAAAAAATAGAAAATATCTGGCATACAGAAAGACAAGCCTGTGTACTGCACTTAGAAACAATTAAAGATGTGCTTTGCACCAGAGTAAAGCTTTTAACTATTGGAATAGGCAGAGCCAAATCTCGTATTTTGCACATACAGCTTAAACTGCCAAACAGGGTTTATGTACCGATTAGTGGAGATTATGTAGAGCGGCACAGCCATTTTTTAAAAATACAATATTATTACAAAGAACCCCCAGAGGTTCATACGAAGATGGTCTCTGTTTCATAGACAGTAAAATCACTGAGGCATATCATCACAGCAATGACTTACTACTCCTGAAGGAGCCAAGGGAGTCAAGCTCAGGGCTGTTAATGCAGGGAGCAGCCCTCCCCTGCAACTGAACATGCAAAAACCAGTTTACAGCTCATATCAGGTTTTTACTGGACTTTGACCGAGGTCTTAACACGTCTGCATCGCTTGTCAGCTTCACCCAGCTTTTCTAAGGAATTAGGACAAATTAAAAACACCTAAAATATTTCATTTAGGAAGTCTCTACTTCTTGTCACTCTAGTAACACCACTGGTGGCTGTAAATCTTTGCCAGGCTTTTAGGAAAAGTCACTTCCACAACCCTACCACATGCATGGGACAATATTACATACTGGATCACGCCACTCTGACGTTCAAGTTGGGATGCCTCAGACCTTACTTCAGTGTATGTCCACCGTTCTGATCAGCATAAGGCTATTTATCTTCACTACAAACACAAATACTTACATTACTTAACAGCTCTATAAATGCTTTTTTGGATAACCTTCATTTTGTAAAACACGTTTAACACGATTAATAGTCACCAGCACCACAAGAGCACTATCATATAAAAGTAACTGGATTTTAGCAGTACACCCAAAGTGGATAACACAGCGTGCTTACAAAAAACCAAACATTTTTCACTAACAGCCCTTCTCTACAGTTTGACATCAATAGGGAAAACTGAGGTGTTTATTGTGGACATCAACAGCAATACCAGCATTACCCATTGCTTTGCCCAATACTGTCATACTTGGATGTTACCTGATTCATGTCCCGCTTCACCCAAACCAGGCAGTGTGTACTCTAAGTGTCCTTGGTACGTTACTCTGCGCAATATAAAGGCACAGGTACATGTACTAGCGACAACCTTGCGCTGTGCATGCATTATACTCAGCATTGCCATGTTTTCTCCCACCCCTCCACGCACTCCAGGAAAACTCCTTGGAATATCCTGCTCTCCTGCTTCTCACATCATCTTACTACCATCCACTAACCGCCCGGGCAAATCTGCAAGGGAAGCAAGGCCAAACTGCATTTTATGAAAATATACAGGAATATATAAAAGGAAGTTTCCCATCACCACTTTGTACCTACTTTTGGGTACAAACTCCACAGGTTCTCCAGACGCTGCCCACACACACAGAGGGCATCTCAGCCCCACAGAAGCAGGATCAGTATCCTCACCTTAGCACAGAAGATGTGGGTAATGCTTTCAGTTGGCACAACAGCTTAACTACACTACATTTAAGTATGTACAAAACATACCTGTGTCTCTGTGTTCTGCCTCAAAGCAGAAGAAGAAATTTATCATCAAGGAAAGTACACAGGATTTATGTAGCTGATGGTACAATGCACACCAGTCTTCAGGCAGATTATCAAGGCAAGCACCCTCTTTGACCACGAGACTGCACAGATTACAAATTAGAAACACAAATGCAGCTCTACCATTGCTGCTATCATCTCACTGCCAAAACAGAAGAGAAAGAAAAAGTTCATTTGGGAGCAGTACAACATGCTGACAGGACAAGTCTAGACATCAAGATGATCCCATAGAAGACCAGTGATGGACTGAAGAAATTTCTCTGGCCTACCAACTGAGAAAGCCTCCTTGAGCGAAGCAGCCTTGGGGAAAAAAACATCCCTGAGATAAGGGACAACAGGCAGAAGTGAGAGATGCAACAAGCCAACAACAAAGATAAAACTAAAAAACTGTTTGCCACTTACTACTCTTTTTTTTAGAGCTGCCTGCAAAGAAAAGCAGCCCAAGTCAACCACACTGTCCTGGAAGAGATCTCTTTCCAGCCTAGATACAAAGTTATAATACAATTTTCAGTAACTCCCTATTTCTTTGGTGCATCCAAAGGAGGTCTAACAAGAAAATGTGCTTTTTGTTTTGCCCTCTCTTCTTCTCCAAATCACTAATATTACTCTAATGCAGGAGATTTTACAACACTTTGAAAGAGAAAAGTTCAATTATGTCCATTATTCTCCTGACAGAAAAACATCATGCTGAAGTTGCCAAGAAATAAAGCGCACAGTAAAATCATCCTGAAGATAAGCAAATGTTTAAGCCCAGCCCGGTCCCAGAAGGAACAAGCAGGACACCCGCGGAGAGCTGCTGTCACTTCCCTGTCACCTGGCAGGACCCCTGTCCCAGGTGCTCGCAGCACTCTGCATCAAGAAAGCTGGCCTTCTTCTAGCCACAATCAGCTCAAGATGCAGAAATAATTTCAAGCAAGATTTTCGCTACTAACAATTTTAGAAAAGCAATTCCCAAACCTGAAGGACTTCTCTGTTTGAAGCACACCTTTAGGCCCATACTTCTTTCTATAATAACGAGCTCAAAGGGAATTAGAGCTCAAGCGACAAAACACTGGAGCACTTTAGACAGTGGAAAACGAAGAAAAATAGACATCACACGAAATAAACTGCTGGCCTCTGTGTTGTAGCGGACTATAAGGCAAGGAAGAGAAACGCTGTCAAACTTGAAAGGAAAAGGACATCAGGCAGGTAATAACACTATTTATAGAAAAACTCCATTTATGGAGGTGCTAGCAAAAAAAGGGAGCAAGTGCCAAAAACAAACAGTCCTTTATTGGCCTGAGGAAAAGCACATTCACATCAATGTCAGCCACCAAACAGACTGGCAAGGACTTTGTGTCAGGCCCTACTGAAGACTCCACCGTAAAAGGAACAAGGCAAGGGGCTGCTCTTCCGTTTCAGCTGAAGTTTTTTCCCTGGTCACAGCAACACCCAGCATTATCCAGTCTGTAGACCAAATGTTTGCTAAACAAACGTAATTGAAAAACTAAAATATGCAAATACATAGCCCAAAAAACTTACAGGACAAATACGTGGGTAACTGAACACATGAATAACAAATTTCCATGCAAATACATGAAGAAGAGAAGAGGGTTCAGTTCCAAATTTCCATGAGATCTTTGTATGTGTTAAGAAAACACCTAGAAAATAAAATTTAAATATCTTATGTATTGTTAGCAAAGGCAGTTGTGACAGGCATTACAACTGCTTAGCTTCTTATCCTGCAAAATACCTGAAATATTACTTACCATCAAGTCACTGACCTATGAAAATACCAGAAGAAAGGAAAGGCAGTGTTTTCAACTACAGTTCAGAATTTGGATGATGAAATTAAAAATAGGTAATATGCCTTTTAAAAGTGATTTCTATGGATTTATACTATTTCATAAGCCTGTTCAGAACTCTTCAGTAGTTTGTCTCCTAGTGCTTCTCTCCCTAGATGCAGAAATAAACATTTTTTTTCCTTTCTATTCTGATTTCCAGCGATTGAATCTGCTTCACACATCAACGTTAGCATTCCTGTGAAAAATTTTCCTGACTGACAAACCTGCTATGGTTAAAACAGTGAGGAGACAAATCCAGATTTCCCTCTGAGCAAAAAGGTTTCAGGGCAACATTCCCATTAAACGATGATGAATTACAGTGAAACGTTGTGTATGAACACTGGGATGAATATGAAATGAGATCAGCTTTGTTAAAGTCACCACAATAAATACAAGATGAATCAATGAATACCAGGCAATTACTGCTGAGCCTTTTAAAGCTGTCCCACCGCAAATGCACTGCAGGCACTAGAAGGATACCTAGACTTGCTATAGCTGCAAACAGGCAGTGCCAATACTGACTGTAGAGAAAAATGCTCTACCAATCAGTTACAACTTGGAAAGGGAAACCAGTGATGGTCACAAAAATGCTTAGGATAACGAAGACACAGACACCACTCCATCATAGCAGCCATCCATCCAGGCAGCGGAAATGGCATGGAGCTCAATTTCCCCAAAAAGTGAACTTGAAGACAATTTACTACTGAACTTATGGCTTGGGCTTGAGACTATGTACAGATCAAAAACAGAGACTGAGCCCTGGAGAGCATACTCATCAATGAAAAGAACATAAAACATGAAAACTAACTTTCTTGAAGTTCAACCATGGAGGGAATCACCTTTGCTGCTTTCACCCCAAGAGGGTACCCTGCTCTGTTCTTCAACATTTTGGTATGGCTAAAATGGTTTTCCTTTACCCCCAAAGACCCCTCTTGCCACATAAGTAGCTCACCACTTTCAACTCTGCAAAAAAAAGTTTTTTAGGCAACCATGATCCCCCTAAAACTCTGCAGTGGAGCAGTTCAGTGCCATGCCACAACACGTGAGGCATGCACCAATAAATTCATTCTGCTGAAACTACTGCTGTGAGATGACAACCAGGCAGAAACAGAGAGCAACAAAATACCTAAGTAATATCTGGCTGCTAGCAGAGAGAGAACAAAAAAAAAGAAAGGGCGTGTAAAACCAGATGGAAATCAACACTGCGAGCTACTGGCTTGAAAATAAACCAGCTTTCCACCCGCCAGCAGCAGCCACGTACTTGCAAGTCATCGAGATCTCACTAAGGCTGAAGATTTGTTCCTTGCGGTGCTATGACCCATCATCCCATAGTTCACCGAGGAACCAAGTAGCTGGGTCATGCGATGGGCAGATGCACGTGGGAGAGAAACCCTCCGGCTGCCAGAGCTGCTCTGGCTCCCGGAGTCCCCTCTGTGACCAGTGAAGCACATCAGCTCTCCTGCCCCGAGCTTCTGCAGCCCAGGGAGCAGGCACAGGCTGAAACCTGGGCTTATAACCTCGTTTGGATGGATACCTGACACACTGAAAAAGTCAGGTCCTTCTTCTTCTTTAGAAACAAAACCACCACCCCTTTAAAATGTTAAATTTAAATGCACACCACACAAACAATGCAGAGAGACAGAACCGCATTCTTTCTCCTTTCAAACTAAAAGTCACATAACTTGTTTTCTTAAGGCCATGCCCTAATTTGATAGATGTGGAAACTGACTCCCTCTGTCCTGCAAAAAAATGAAAAAGACAAAAAAGAAAAAGAAATTAATACTAATAATCCAGAGGATTAGGGCTGAGAGGTCAGTGCACAACCTTTTAATGAGCAAGGTATTTAAAGACTGATGACACAGTATATTTTTATTCTTCGGTAATTCAGTACAGAAGTTTACATTGATTGCTTAAAAGGCTATTCGATTTTATTTCCCATATTTAATTGTTCTTAGTGCCCAATAAATGGGTGACTGAAGAAAGTAAAGGATTATTTTATTCTTCTTGTATCATTAAAAATACTGTCAGCCCAACTCACTCATTCACACGCCCTCTACATGCCCTTCTTGTTTGCACAAAACCATGCGGATTATCTGTTTTTCATTACCACCAAACCCGAAACCCCCACAGCGCTCAGGCTCTCTAACCTGAATTAAACTTCACACAGGTGCATGAACAAAAAGGAGGTATTTTACCATTCCCAAGAAGAACTTTATTAATATGACAAAGAAAAACCATAAGGGTTGCACAATGGAATTTTGTTTTACCTTAGAATTTACATCTTCAATGAAAAAGGGCTGTGTGCTAAGTCCTTATGTCTTATCACGGCTTGGATCTCTTTAGATCCTGCTCGTTGAGCAAGAGCTGCAGGTCCTCAGACCAGGACAAAATGCATTTAAACACATGGCTTAGTTATATGCCTGAAGTTCAGCATGTGCTTAAATTAGCTCATCATCTGCTCACCTTCCTCCTTGTCAACACAGAACAAATATGAAAGACATAGGAAAGGTTCTCTTGCCTATCCAGTATTTGTTGTATCTCACAACACAGTTAAATTATGCCACTCAGTGAACATCGTGACAACTTCCTAGGTACAAGTTTATTTTTGCGCTTTCCATGAATTATGGAGTTATCTGGACGACACACACAATTCCTAGGTTGCTATTTATGCAACACCCAGACATTGTGGGTACTTGTTGAACCCACCTACACACTTGCACAATTCCAAACCCACCAGAACCCGAAAAAAAACCCAAACCTGCCAGCTTTTAGTTTCTCTCTTCAGCATTTCTGTGATGTAAGAAATTATTATCACCATTTTCCATCCAGGCAGCTGAGGCACAAAGAAATATGGTTTGGATTTGCAGAAGGTTCTGAGGAAGTTTAAAGCCCAGATCACCTTATCTTAATTCCTAACATGTTAGCCTTACTTTCAACAAACTCAGAAGGTGAAGCTGTTAATGCCACTGAACTCAACAGGATATTTTACAATGATTTCAACAGTGTCAGGATTTCATCTTCTAACGCCAGAAAGATTTTTATCTAAATAAAATCTGCGACTTTTTCTTTATAGCAATTCACAATATTTTATCACACACCACTGAATTACTGAAAAGTTAACTTGATTCACCACTTCATTTAAAGGGAATCTCCTTCAGTGGAAAATATAGATTCCTAACAAAAAAAAAAGAAGTACGTAGCATACAACAAGTTTCATCAAAATACATACACACATGCATATGAAAAGCAATTTTTAAAAGTCATTTGCATGTACCATTCAATACTGATGATCTCAAAGATCATCACTGTAGAAAGGAATATTGAAACACGAACAAAAAAAGAAATGGCATAAAATAATTTTTGAAAGATAACCACGTAGAGTTTTTGAAATGCAATCACACAGTTGAACTAGTACAATTTATATTGGATCTGTAATCTACTTAAGTATTTATTGATTGACACCCAAGACAAAATAACTGTTGCCCTAATAGGATTCACATCCAACATTTTTTAGGTTTCCCAAATAGTTCACATGGTACATTTACATATAAATCAATTAATATTGACTGATTGATCAATATATGCACAGTATGAAAAAGAGTTTTGGCGGCTTTATGTTCTCCGTAGAGCAGCTTTACCTACTGATGATTAATTTTAATTTACTTTAAAGGATTCTATTGCACTGAAACTTTAATTAAAAACGAAATGAGAAAGTCTATAAAGTCTGCATAGCATCAATTACCTAGACTTGATATCCTGCACTTCGCCTACCCTCTGTACATATGGTTTCTGTTAAAATAATTGGAAAGCACTTCTGAACAATGTCACCCACACATCTATTCTAAGAGTGAGAGGATATATTACCATTAAACATCACTAATATTAATAAAGAAACAATTAATTCTTCATTACCTATTTCTAAAATACACCATCAGACTCCTTCAGTTCAAACACAAATAAAATGTTACACATGCCTGTCAGTGAAATGGGTAATCATCATCATTGTTGTAATTTATACTGCTTTCTGTTGTAAGTCTAATGCCTCATTTATTTATAAAGCTTTTTGGCTGACATTATAAATAGCCTCTTTGAAATATTAAAAAAAAAAAATCTAGCTCTTATTAAGTGAACTCACATACCTCCTGTCAACTCTTTCTTCATAAAATGTTGACTTTAATTCGCATTACACCTTTTTTTGTGAACAGGCAACATTTATGTTTATAAATGTTACTGTTTCATTAAAACACACAAAATAATACTTTCCATTGATGCGTGTATGTATATAAAAAATATGTGTTCAGCAGAGTAATCTCAATCCCAAACTAAGAAAATCCATACAGAAAATTATTTGAAAACTGGTGGTGCTCTTACACAAGGAGTAAGTCCACTCAGCAGCCATAGAGTGTCTGATTTAAAGATTGACCCTACCAACGCTGTTTTGGATCAGGGACAAGAACAGCTCAATGTTTTAATTATTAAAAAAGCATGGAGTTGTCACAGTCCTCATCCACTGCAGCTAGCATCAGGTTACAAGCCTCTGTGGTGTCTCTGGCACGCTGCCTGGACTATTTACTGCTATTTGTAAATTAGATACCTGTGTAGGAATGTCAATTTTAAATATCTTTGTTTAAATGAGCCTGATAAGAGATGACCAGATATACATTTTATGTGACTGCTAAATAATTGCATCACGCGAAGGCAGCTTGTGAATTTTACAGGACAGCTAATAACAACCTACAAGGTAGCTTGTGAATTCAGCATTAAAAAGAATAAAGCCATCGAAAACAATAAAAAGTGTACTCTATAAAGCTGTAACAACAAAAACACCAAAAAAGTCAACTACCATCCATAACAAGAGCAATCTCTGAGCTCTCAATTTCTGAGAGTAATGGAGAGTTTAAGGTGCCCTATCCATCCTGCTAATACAGCTCCAGCAATTATTTTCCATACTCTATATCAGTAAGTTAAAATATGTTTCCAATGCCTAACACAGCAGTCATTAAAGTTTCCCCTGCCTCAATCAGCATAACTAATGAGGCCTCATAGTAACAGAATGCAATCTCTAATGAAAAGCCCAGCGAAGTCTCCCTGCTACAATACTGCTTGTGATTTAGTATTCTCAACTTGTCCATCCTCCATCTTTTACTCTGTGGATATTATCACCACTCAGAAAATTACATTTCAATGAACTTGTCAGGAAATAAGTAATAAATTAATCAGGCAGCATAAACCAATTACACTCATTTTCTGTGTGTTTTCTTCCAGGGCCCACGCACGAATGCAGTGCTGGCTGCACTGGTTATTCCTGCTGACTGCTCAGAAAGGCTGCAGGCTGCAAGTAGGAACGCCACTGGAAGGAAGGGGAAAAGCATCTTTGCTCTGCTGAAGCCATCACAAGTACTGTTGGTGCCAGAGGAGATCCAGCACCAAAACGCTACTATTTTTTAATTTTTTTTTTTTTTTTTTTTTTACAAAAGTGTATACAAATCCCTATATAAAACTGAACCAGTTCAGGAACTTTGAAAAGTATCACAAAATACCCAACATGAAAACTTCCAGCACCTCAGCAGGTTTGCAAGTGTAGCCCTGTCTATTTCTAACTGTCAGTAGTGACAAAGGTAGGTGCCTACAAGACTTAAGTTGTTGTTATGAGCATTTCAATGTCACATTTGGGAGTACCCAAAGCAATTTATGCCAGTGGCTATGGCTAAACTGAGGGAACTGGGAGGGTATTCAGTGCATCCCAACACTGTTTAGGCAGCACCCAGCTGTAAGGCAATTCCACTCTTCCCTCCAACTGCTAGAAAAACCTTTAATATTGATGATGTTACTTCTAAACATGGGAAAAGAGCAACAGTACCATGTGAAGTAGCAGTCAAAAGCTCCCAGGCTAACAGGGATTGAACGATTCAAATTGGATGCCTCTTGCTCCAGGCTGTGTGAAAATTTGGGAAGAGCAGTGTACTGGTTTAGCACCTCTTGTTTAAGGCATAGTGTCTATCTTCACAAGCAAGAGAACCAGAAAGATTTTTTTTTTTTTTTTAACAAATAAAGCTCAGATGCTGAAGCACAAGGCACACTCTGTCATGACACAAAATTTCACAGCAAATTATTCAGATGCAAAATGTGAACAACATAGACTTCTGGTACTATAAAAGTGAGCCCAGGTGACACACAAAATGGCACAGAAACTCCTTGCTTAACAAGGAATGCGAGTCCACCCATTCACTGCCTTCAGAAGGATTTAGCCGGACTCTAAATAGATATACTTTCAAATAAAAACTTTCTACCAATTGTTTTTGTTGATATATAATGAAGATTTTATGCATGCAAACACACTCTATCCATGTATGAAATATTTCAATGAGCTCCTAAACTTAGTCCTGCAAGAGTAATTAAACAATCATCATGCACCTGCCAGACTCCAGACCCTGGCAGAGCACCGACATCCTTTTTGTGCATATTGTCTGTGTTCTGTCTTGGCTGGGAAAAGATCCAAGTGGGTTAAGCTCTGGGAGCTCATTGTCATTGCCACTTCTTGAAGGCTGAATATTGTTTAACCTTTCCCCTGCAGTCTGCATAAAATTCCTAGAGGGCAGTTTGAGACTCATACGGACAAATTAAAAGTGGGATTTATTAAGACTGGAATAAAATAAATTGAAATAAAATACGTCATGATACATGTAACCTCGTATTTGACATGAGGTAGGCCAGAAGCGCAATAAAAAATTAAGTTACAGCATTTAAAAAAAAATTATCTACCGAGCACTTTTGCCACCAAGCTAGCCGCCAAAGTAATATCATCCTCCCTTCATAACTTTTACAATTCTTTTCTTTTCTTTATTTATCCTCACAGCAGACAGCTCCTACCAAGTACGCACGTGCTCTCATACTCTTCCCTATATTAATTTCAAACTGCATTTATCTACCTTAATAGTTTAAGACCCTCTTTTTTTTCTTCTTGCTTGCCCATTTTATGTTATCATCCTAAACACTTTTTTAAAGACAGAACCAAAGAAGCTCATACTTTCACAGCACTGGTCAAGGACATGAGAAACTGAAGCAGAAATTGTACTTTTCACCTCCACTTCTGACGGCATGGAATAATGCTTACAGAACAGGATTATTTGAGCTTGTTAAGGTAGTGATAGCAGTAAAAATGGAGCAACACAGTCACTGGCTGGCTTGGAGACAGGCTCTCCTGTGTTCAAGTCTATGCCCATGCTACCCTTTATCCACAGCTCAGGCAAACCAGACAGGCTAATGGTCATCCTTTGCCCACTTTTGTTGAAGCTACATCTCTGACCACAGCTATCTCTGCAGACAGCACATTTGACATGTGTATTGTGCTGCCAGAAAAACACCATGAGCAAAATGAAACAGGTAGTCCCACTCTGTAAATAGAAACGAAAATGGACCAGCAACACCCAGAGATCCCTACAAAGACTGGAGGAGAAAACCTCACCAGTCAGACCCGATGCGCCGTGGTGACAGTGGCAGTGGCAGCATTTTCAGCTTTTTGCTGCTTTGCAGTAGGTTTTTCCCAGTATGTTCCAACAGCAGCCAGCCTCGCAGCCCCAGCAGCATTTAGAGAAACTGTGCTGCTCAAACCTTTAACCCAGTTCACCACAACCACAAGCAGGAAATCTTCAGCAAGCCAGTGGGTCGACTGCGGAGATAAAAAGTGCTCACAAACTAGTACTCTCTGCAGCACAAGTTCATTTTGCTATCCCTGGTTCATGTCCATGCCACAGTGCTATAGCCCTTTTAAGTAAACCTCTTTTCCAGCCAGCTTCCATTTTCATGTGTTTAATTTCCTCGTATTATCCCAACTACATCACAGTGGGTCATGCTAAATGATTTCTCTTCTTTTTCTTTTTTGGTTCTGTACCGTTTCATATACTTCAAAAACAGTGAGGTGGCTCTTGTGCCCTATCCTTTCAGTCTCCGTTAGCAAATATTTAAGTCTTTCAAATTTGTGCTTTGAGTCCATACTTCCAGCACCTCAAGTTTGTTTAGTTCACTGGCTTCCAGTGTGTAAGCATCCTGGTGTCAAATGCCATATCTTACCTTCCAAAGGAGAATATAGCTCCAGTTACACTCACTTCAGGGTTTTTCTATTCCGGGAAACAAAGCAAAACAAACAAAAACAAACAAATGCACCATTTTCCCCAGTTGCCCTCAATTTGACTTCACTATGGTCCACATTAACAGAAACAGCAGCTAAACTGTCTTTGAAACTTTATTCACCATAGCCAGAAAAAAAGAAGGAAAAAAAGACTGGTGAAATGCCTTTAAAACATGCTTTAATCTAGCTGGAATGCCATAAATTGCTTCCAGATGTGCTCCATACAAAAGTCAATCATAGCTATTTATACTGACACTCTGCAGTCCAAACAATCTGAATCCAAATGCCATGTCTCTGCTACAATAAAGCTATAAATGTCAGTCTTGTTGAATCTGGAGAGGTGTTGAAGAGTTCATGCTAGTTTGCTTTCTGGGCTATTTGTTAGCCAGCAATTATTTAAAAAAAAAAAAAAGAAAAAAAAAAAAGAGGGGAAAAAAAGTGAAAGGAAACAAAAAGAAACTTTTAAAATAGGTCCTTTCCTTGCTGAGCTATTCTTAAAGCACACCTGACACCTTCCAATCATGACCTTGAAAGTGCCACAGGTTACAAGTTGAAATTCATTTCATAAGTTAGAAAAATGTAGTGCTTAGGCTCTGAGCCAAGAATAACTGAAGGGCTTGGCAAGGCTCCCATGCCCTCCCCTGGAACGAACACACACGTAGTACACCTGGGACTAAATGAACTGAAGTACAGTAAAATGACACACTGACTGCAATAATACTTCTATTCAAAAATCTTCCAGGGTATTGGGGAAAAAAAATAATAATTCTTGCTGTAGGGGGAAAAAAAAAAGTTTGGAAACTGTACCCTCATCAGTTGTTTTGCACGCGACACACTGGAATCTAAGTAGTCTTCACTTGGGAAAGCTGAATAACCAGCATTTAGATGAAGAGATGACCTATGGAGTTATCCCACACTGTTTCAGGAAAATATATTATTTTTGTGTAGTCTCCACAGAATTTTCTTGTTCATTTTTACAGACTTCATTAAGATGCTTTCCCCTCCCCTGCAAAAGTGCACCTGCAGTTCAATTTATGTATAAATGTTCAGAGTTTTAATTCTGGATTTTTCTAAGTGAAAGACAACAGGGAATTTTCTTATCATTGCTTGCAGTTTGGGGAATTAAAACATTTCAGAAAAATCACAACATGTAACGACTTTAGTCTTCAGTTCCCTGCGTTTTTATTTCCCTTGATGTTTGCCTCCTACTCCAAAGATTTCCTCTGCCTTCCCTCAGTTCCTTACCTTTTTCCAAGTCCAGAAGACCATCCCTAAAATGGAGCTGAAGAACATTCCACCCTCCCAGATTAAGCTGTAGCATGGACTGTCATTTTTAACTACACAGGTTGAGAGAAAAAGGCAGAAAATGCACATTGAAGTGATTCAATTTTGGTCTAAAACTTCCAGAGAAGGGAAGTATTTCAAGATTCAAACTACATATATATATATACACATATATACACACACATATATATATACACACACACATATATATATATAAAGAAAAAAACTGAATACTTCAGAACAAGATTTGTGCTCTCAGTTCAACTTACTGGAAAACTTCAGTTTTTAATAAATCTCTTTAGTCAGAGGTTATACAAATGACTACAGAAGCAGCAAACATAATACCTGTATTTAAAAATGGGGGAGGAACCTATCTAGTGAACTACTGAGCTATCAGTCTGGCCCAAACATTAAGCAAGGTTTTGTAACCCATTTTGAAGGAATGTAATTTCTGTGTAATTGCAGGGGGTTGGAGGAGAGATAAGCAACAGAGAGGCAGAGAAGCTATTCGACTTAAAAGACAATTCTGGCATAAGAAGAAATGATTAAGACTTGGCCGCAAATCCACTAAGAATGGAATTCACGAGCACGTGCCTAACCATGAGGAGGGCGAGATGCTCCAACCACTGTCCCACGGGAATGAGATGGAGTAAAACCCTACCACAACATGGGAGGCTGAGAAATTTACATGACTTCAGTATCCTGCAACAGCAGGGGATAAAACTTGATGCACAAGCTGCCTTCCTCTCCTGTGTCAGCCTACATTCATGCATCTATCTTTATTTCTAGCTCCTATCAGACAGTGAGGAGTTTTCATGGCATTGGTTCTCCAGATAAAGGCATTTAACTCTTGCAAGAAAAGCTTGGGGGCTGCTAAGGCCATGAACAGAGGGCACCAATACCATTTTTCAGCGACATCTCCCTATCAGTGTATTTCTTCCTTTTCTTCTACCCCAGCAGTGATACCAACCTTCAAAAACCTCCTCCCACCATGAACTTTACTACACAATAACACCATGTTATTGTACATCCTCATACTATCAAAATTTATGCAGAAAATCGTTCTCACATCCTACCTCACCGTAAAGACCTACCACACTGCCTCTGAACATGACATGCTCTCTCTGAAAAGCCTAGCCACACATTTTTAACATTTAAAGGCAAACGCACACCCAAAGGAGGCAACTAATTTACTCTGTGTCCATAATCCTTACTGTATTCTCTCCACCAAAGCACAGTGTTCTCCCCTCAACTGTGCATTAAGCTTTCCATTCAGATACCAAACCTTCTGATTCTAGAACTTAAGAGTCTTCTCAGGAAGCATCAGCCCCACTCTGGGATGCAATAAAGTAAAGTAACTATGACAATAATAATAACTAACACTAATCACTATCGCTGGCTTTAAACTCTATGAATCTGTTCTGCTTTTGCAGCTGTGCTGTTTCTTCTGAGGCACCAATGGTGCTGCCAGCAGCCTAAATGTTAGTATTAATTCAACCCATCCTTCTCATCCAACAAAAAGTACCATATCTCCAGATCTGCATAGCTTCTGCATTTGTGATGGCTGACCCCCAAAAAGAGATAGAAGGAGAACAAAAGTCAGTAAAGTTACCAAAATATACAATATAGCTACTGTTTCAAACAAACAGGTTTGGAGCCAATATAATTTCTAACAATATCATCAAATGTTTTTTTTTGCTTTAGATTTGTTGTCTTTTATTGGAAACAATAAGCCTCCCAAAACAAAAAAGAAAAAAAAGAAAAAAGAGAGAGAGAAAAAACCCCTCACTTCATGTTTAAAATTATTTACTATAGCTTTAAAAGTAACAAATGAAGCACTTGAGTCTCAGATGTGTAACCAGTAGGGAGTTGGCTCGATGCATCAGTTTTTACACCTCTTGCAGTTAAATCAGAGATCCAAATGCAAAATCTAGCACTCAGTGGTGAACTTATAACACTCCCTGGAGGAGTGTGTCCATAAACCATTCACTGGATTACACTCATCCATACAATACTTTATTTTATAAATCCACTCCCCACAAAAAAAAAAAAAAGTAAAAAGGGAAGAAAGGAGAAAAAAAAAAAGTAAAGCTCAACTAAGGTGAAGTTAAGGTTGCATAAACTATAGATCATTTTTGTCATCACATGTCTAAGTCTCTGCTTTCCTTTTTGAGATTTCATTAGTACAACTTTCCGGTGTTTTTATCTCAAATGGATTTGTTTCTCCAAATTTGCATCTTGGCCAGGAAAGGGATCCAAAAACACCCAATGACATATGTGGCATAGCCACGCGTGGCGCAGGAGCGCTCCCAGGCCTTTGGAGTATGCTCAGCAGAGCTAAAACACTTTCAAAAACTGCTGTGCTGACTTTTCTGTGGAATGTCCTTAGTGACAGTTTTTTGGGAGTTTCACATTACGCCTCATGTTCTTATGAGTCTTCCGGACATTAAGTCTTTCGCAACGTATTTCATAGAGTCATGGAATCATTAAGGTTGGAAAAGACCTCTAAGATCATCGAGTCCAACTATTAACCCAGCACTGCCAGGCCCACTAAATCGTGTCCCTAAGTGCCACATCTACACATCTCTTTAATACCTCTAGGCTTGGCAACTCAGCCACCACACTAGGCAGCCCTGTTCCAATGCTTGACAACCCTTTCTGTAAAGAAATTTTTCTTACTATCAAATCTAAACCTCTCCTGGTGCAACTTGAGGCCATTTCCTCTCATCCCATTGTTTGTTACTTGGGAGAAGAGACCAACCCCCACCTGGCTACAACCTCCTTTCAGGTAGTTATAGAGAATGATAAGGTCTCTCCCAAGCCTCTTTTTCTCCAGGCAGAACAACCCCAATGCTCCTTCAGCTGCTCCTCATAGGACTTATGCTCTAGAGACTTCATCAGCTTCCTTCTCTTCTCTGTATGTGGTCCAGCACCTGAAGCATGTATGTAAACATGTGCACATACTGTGTATGTGTGCTCACATGCATGTACACGGGCACACACACACGCACAAACATACACACAGTCTGGGGCTAAAACTAGAATGGATAAAGATCAGTGTAACTTCACTGAATTCATACAAACCTCCATCAGATGAGAAAACCTGAGGACAGTAGGCCTGAATGGCCTACTGACTATTTCAAAGTTCAAAGAACATAATAAATGTGAAGATTTCCAAGGTCCTTCATGATTAAGAAAAAGAAAGCACGTGCACTAATAACAGAAAGAGTGAGAGTTTTGTTCCAGTGAATACCATTCTCTTCACTGACTACCTAGCACACAGCTTCCACTGCCAGCTCCTTCCATGTATCTTGTTTTATTAAAACTGCAGAATGGGTGGCTTCTGAGGCTTAATAGTAGTGTTTGATTAGACAGCCTCCACTGACCATAACTTTTTTATCTTTTGGAATATGACAGTTATCCAGATTTCTACATTTACTGTAATTTCTCAGCTAAACCTGCATGGATTTATCATGCTCCAAGAAAGCTTCCATTGATTCTCTACCAGTTGTGCACCACAGTCTAAAAACAATATTAAACACAGTTCTTAAAATGTGCACTAAGTTCTTGAGAATTTTTTTTTAGTTTTCTTATAAAGTGACATTATTGAAAGAAATATTTCAAACTTCCAAATTTTGAAAACTTTCCATAATGCTCACTTCCCCCAATTCAATTCAAACACAAAATGGAGTTCCTCTTCCAGTGGTTTAAGCTCATGAAAAATTTAAATAAACAAAAAACTCAATTCCACTACAGGTTCATTAAACTTTGATCAAGGCAGAGATCATTTTTCACACCATTATCTAACACCGCACTCGCAATTTACCCTCAAGCCCCTTGCCTGCAGCCATGAAGATACATACTTAGAACACACTGGATTTGCCACTGAAATGTCCAGCTATCAGATCCTTTTCTTGCAGCAATGGGGATGGGACCAGCAGCAGGATCAGCTCACCTGCAGCTTTGCCTTCTCCTCCAGCTTTGACAAACTCCAAATAGTGGGTCAAACCAACAGTACTATCAATGTCAGGTTGATCCACTGCATGACCCCACAGGAAGGAAAGATGTGCTTTGAGAATATGCAAAAGTGGCTGACAACTCAATTAGTCGGTACACGTAATTATGCCCTCAAGTGTTAGAAAACTGAAAAGCCATTTTGGCTATAAAATACATTGAGAATCTTAATGTTATGGTCAGTAAGACAACAGAACATTACTTACGCTGCATTTTATCTAGTCCTTGAATGCAGCTCTCCGTGCTCCTGATATAAGATTTTCATTATCCATTATACAGCTGAACGTGAAAGCCAAGCCAGAGAACCAAAGCCATTCAAACGCACAGCCACATTAATAAGTTGACAGCACATGCTATAAAATACAACTGTGGGCCTCTTACGCGAGTCACAACCAGTAACTTTTGCAGCACAACAGTCAACGAAGAATAACCACCACCCCAAAAAATTAAGCGTCTTGGTGAGCAATAACAGGTAATGGTTTGTTCGTCTGTTTACCGGCCAAGCTCCAGAGAATAATCTTCTCCAATTACACCGTTCTCACGCATCGTGCCATACTTCAGTGACCACATCTCCGTGTCAATGTTTTTTAATTCTTTTATCTCCCCTAATCTTCTGTTTTAAAGAGCTACCCTAAGTCTTTGCTGACATCATTCTGCTGAATTTCCATTACCATGGAAAAACATCTGCCCCTATTAATTTTTTCAGTGTATTTTGTGGAATGTTATTGCTTTTTTTTACAATCAACTAATAAAATCATATCAGAGAGTTTTTCAGTGCAGCCTAAGCAAACACTGGCGTGTGAGTACAATGAGGTATAGTACAGTATGCAAGAGAAGTCAGAGGCTGCAATGAGAATACAATTTCCCATGAGAGAGTTCTGTTCGAGCCATTTAACTTTAAAACTAGTTCAATATTTGAAAAAGACACTATTTTATTCCCATTCAAAGTTTAAACACAGATCACTTCGAAATCAATCATAAATTCAAACCTCTTTATTTTAGAAACTGTTTCAATATTTAAAAGCTTTTTTTCCTCTCTTTAGTGTAACTGCACCTTCAAGGCTGCAGAAGCAGAACTGACTTTGAGATCCTTAAGAGCAATGCTATTTTCCTGCCAATACATACAAAAGGCAGTTCTAGGAAAAAGAAAAAAAGCCACAAAGGCGAGGCTGTGCTTTGCTTCAGAGTTTAAGAACAAAGTCTGGACACAGAACACACAGCCTAGTCTTCAGCCCTAACTAAAGTAAATTAACTTGGTGTGGGTGCTTTTCAGGGCACACCACCATCATTCCTTGTTACTGCACAGCTTTTGTCCTTACCTGGGTGTAAGGAAAAGCCAGATGAGTGGGATCAGTGTAGACAAAAAAACAACCCTCCTTTAGGATAGTGGTTACAGAGTGAGAGATCTGCAGCTCAGAAGGAAGATGTACTGCCCATTCGTGGCCCAAAGGTACTTGCGTCCCTGTCCCCACCCAGCACTGTGGTGCTTGTCCTGCTGCCTCAGAAGCCTCACAGCCCTGCTGACACTGCAGAAATGGACTGCTCCAGCCCTGCGACACAGAAAAAATATTTCAGCCTGGTGAAATAGCAACATTTCACACCCATATTTCATTTCCGTATGATGATCTTAAGAGTTCTTGGGGGTGGGTGTTACATTTGCTTGTTTTTAAACCTTAAAACTTATTCTTCAGATGGGCAACTTATCACACAGAGTCAGTGATGGAGAGGTGAAACCAGGCGAATTCCTGAATTGTGTCAGTGCAAGCTCTTTGGCACATGCCACTCTCATCCAACTAATTTCAATGCCAATTTGTTTCTAAAAATTATCTTTTGTGCCTTCATCTTTGTACAAAGCTCTTTTTCACAAGCACAGAGCATACAGCTCAACGCAAATGTAACACTGCAAAAATACTCATACCAAGTAGAAAAGACAAACTGATCGTTCTAAAGCAAACAGTCTTATTAACCTCAGGGCTGCCCTGTTCTGGTTTCTGGTCAACTACAGTCTTCACAATCAAGTTAAAAGACCCCTTTTAAAAGGATTAAGTATCTGTATTATCAAGAGACCACAGAATAGGAGCAGAAATAAGGCTGTGTCTTTGTGATATCAATGCATTTAACTACCTACAGCTTTGCATGAACCCAGGAAACATTATTTAGCTGTATACATAGCAACGTGATAAACCTGGCCGCATGGGTAGTCATGCTGTTGCACTAGCATCTGAATGTCACCTTTCCCAGGAGAGGGCAGCTGTCATTCATAACCATCTCTCCTTAATTGAAAAATGAGGGGTCCCTATTTCCAGGAAGCCATAGGCCAAGAGCATTAGGCAATAAATGAGCTTTACTTTTTACGTACCTCCAAATAAAAAGAAATCAGTTGTAATCAACACAGCATTAACATACTGTCTTGTAATACTTCACATAAAACATGTCACTGAAAATTCAGTATTGAGCAGGAAGGAATTTGATGAATCAAGTAGATGAAGCCAAGATGTAGTTATTAGATGCATTACATCTTTAGCACATCATCTGTAAAAATGTCCAGGGTAAACTAACGCTCCAGGGGAAACCTGACCTTTAAGAGGCTCCCTAATACTACATCTAAATTAATGTCAGTGACAGGCACTTCAATCTAAAATAGCAGGGTTCTTTCGTTCTATCTACACTGTCTATTCATCCATTTATTTGTGTGTAAATGTGTGTGTGCATAAATGGACTTGTGTCATCCTGGCACTGGGGGAGTGGGTGGGGGACAAAAAGAGCTCATACTTTTTTTTTTATTTCCATTCCTTACTATTCCTATGCATATTGTTAGTTTTGCAGGATTCATTCAGGATCTTTTCAGCATAAAAAAATGGTAGGAAAATTATTTTTTATAGTAACTAAATCTACTTCTCCAAGTAGGTATCAACCTTGCAAAATAAACATGCTTGAACTAGAGCAGGATGGAACTCTTGCAGCAATCAATATAACAGGCAATTCTGAATTTGTTTTAAAGAGCTGGGCTGGGCTCTGACATTACTGGTGGTCAAGATAAAAATCATAATTGAGATTAGTTTTGCTGTTTCAAAACAAAACACTGAAAATAAATTCAGTAGAAGATGCATTTCTGCCTTGGAGGAAAAGAAACAAATAAACAATACACTGTAAAATACTGATAATAGAATCATTTCATGGCTGTTAGTCAAATCAGTGCTAACTGTGGGGGCCAAACTTTCACTCACTTCTGTTTTTCATTCCATTTTGGAGGTTTTATGATGAAGGGATGAGGCAATTGCAAAGCAGCCTCTCTGATGACCTTCCTCCAGGCTTCTTATGGTGCTCTCCCTCCGCTGCCAACATCTCAGAGAGGACCAAACCCACCTAGACCTGTGGTACTCTGTCCCTGTGCTTCTCAGAGACAATTGCATAATGGTGTTTTCAAGAGATATGTCCTCACGCAATAGAAGCTAAAATCTGTTCCTTGATGCAAAGGATTTACACCCTGCTTTGAAATGTGGACAATCACATTAGCTAAATCCTAGTGAACTAAAATTGCTAAATCCTTTCACATTTTGTTGATCAAGAACCCTTTTATTGGAACGTTTTTCTTTTCAAGTCTCAGTTCAGTAATAAACTATCCTCTAATTGGTCTTTATGCTATGAAAAGCTACCTTGCATTTTAGCTACTTTATGTGTGGTTATATTTTCTTACAAAGACACAATTGATCAGGAATTACCATAATCCCACACAGAGAAGCAGTCCTAGAAGCACTGAGTGCATAAAACATTAATGTCAGTAATGCCAACATGACAAGTTTCAACTCTCCTTTCAGCTAAACAATCTGCCTCTTTCATACTAACATCACCGTTCAGCCCATGGGCTACATAAACATTGTCAAACCTGGTTTCAATATAAAGTGAGCACATTAACGTTCCCACTAATATACATTTCCCAGTAACCACTCTATTAGATTGCTCAGTTCAAACTGCACGACATATCCCATAACATATCAGACAGTTCAGATTCACAAGCTCAGAAGATACAGATATTCTAAATACCAAAAAAAAAAAACTTCCTGGTGTGTGTACTCAAGACCCCTGCTAATACAAAAACTCCCATGAGGCTCTCAAGAAAACATGCCTGTGTGGAATACAGCCCTCCTCTGTTCAGTGAGAGTTTTTTTGGTTTTCACTTTTTGCTTTTTTAGATTATGGTCTTTCACGTACTTCTTCACAGAGACTAAGTAAATGGACACAAAAATAAAGAGATGCTGTTCAGAGCAGATAATCCTTTCTGTAATCTCAGATAATGTATCTAAGACCAGTGGATCCAGTGATGACTTTTAACTTTTCCCAAAAGCAAGCCAGCTGAGTGGCTAAAAAGTTTAACGTACATGATGTAGAAATTCCCTGACTTAGTTCACTACAGACCCTCAGATTATAAAGCAAGACCCTATTCCAGAGACGTGAACTTTGTGTTTTCCCTGACACTCGGTAACAGCGCAGCAGCATCAGTCTCGGGGTAGAGGGACACGAGAAGCCCCCCCACTGCAAGGCAGCCTCATGTGAGCCTCCTTAACAAGCCCACGGTCCCACAAAGCACAGCACACATGCGGTACAAGCAGTGTGCTACAGACAACATTACTGTGGCCTCCCATGTCAGTCCGGGTTATAGGGCGGTTTATTATGGGCTGGGGACCAATATCCTAGGAGCTCACACTTCCAATTTTCACGTTCAGCAGCTGGAAAGGCAAATATCCTCAGCCAGAAAGTTCATTAACCTAGAGATTTTCCATGGCCAGACTTCTTCAATATTGCAGTAAAATGCAATTTTACATTTGGGTTATGGTATTTTGAAGTATTTAATGTAGCTGGAAGCCAACAAATACCAGCTAACCATACCCCTGAGCTTGATAGCGTGTTGTGCAAAATACAGTCACTTTGAAATAACACGACTTTAAAACTGTTTATGCTTAACACGGTGAAATTAAACACACTGAGTCAGACATGCTAACTTCTATGTTGTTGAGTAACACTTAATACCTTAAAGAAGTGAGAAACAGGAAAGAGACTTCGGGATTTTGAGAGCAGCAGGGAATTTCCATAAAGCCATCTGATTTCTCAGAAGGAAAAGAATGAAAGTTGAAAGTGAAATTGAATTAATTCCAGAAATATGTAATGCATGCCCCCCCTAATCAAACTATGGGGAGCACTCAGCACAGATAGAGGAAGGTCCAATCAACCTTTAAATGAAACACCCACTCTGAAATCTTCTGACTCTTCCAGGTTCACTAAACTTGACCCAGAACACATAAGTCTGGACTGGCACTGATCTCATAGGGCAGATCCTCAGAAGGTGTAAATCTGAGCAACACCACTGACTTCAAAAGTCTGCTGAGCCTCCAGCTCCAGATGTCTATGTGCAGGCATGAATTCCTGATTTCAGAATACTTTAATACAGCTAAAAGAGCAGCAAAGGCTAATGTTTTTGCACTTGTTGTTAAGTAAAAAATTATTTGATATGTTAAATAAAATTAATAGCTGAAAGCATTCTACATATTCTGATTAGCAGTTGAGATTTATACCATACATTCAGGTTCAAAGTAATTTTGCTTTGGTCTTCAAAGCTCACTTTTAACTTCAGCCAGCTTCCACTGTCAAGTTTCCAGGATAAAGTTCAATAAGGTTTACTTTCTAAGAGTTAAGCCATTAACCTATACCACACACTTTTTCATGTACAGTGTGCCTACTGAAATGCAAGTCTTCAGAATATTGCATTATGTCAGTCAAAAGAAGGTCTGGCACAAAAACGCCAGTCAGGGCTATCTCAACCATTCAACAGTCCAATTACTCATATGGTGTCAGACCTTCCAGCTCCATGAATGTAAAACTGTTTACACTCAGGGAGCCAGGGTTGCACTGATAGGGTTGTACATCGTGAATTATTTTGTCAAAATACAGTGTTTCAAATATAATTGCCAGAAGAGATGTAACATGTAGGCTTGCAGCCTCAAGTGCAATTTCCTGGCAACTACAAGGGTGCAGGCTACGGATTAACCAAATCCAAATGAGCAATTCCGACTAAAAGTGATGCAAGTCCATTAATATTGGGTCTGAGTAATAACCCTTCATACACAGGATTCCCTGAAACTGGAAATAGAATAAATAAACATGGAATAAATTCGCCTGCAACATTTAGCATACAAGTGAAGATGCTACCAATTAGCTGTCTGTATAACTCATTTTGGAAGATGGTATCTACTTTTTATTTCCTTCTCAGATTAGATAAATGAGCATATCCTGCAAGGCCTTCTAAATATGCTGGAGAACTCTCTACTCTAAAAGATCCCCAGAAATAGGATTCAAAGGTCCTTACCGTGACTCCACTATTTCTGCAGAGTTATAGAAAGAAAACACCAATCTGAAAGAGAGATGTTAGAAATTGTTCTTCCGACAAGTTCCTCCATCTCAACAGAAGCAGCATTTCAGGTGCTTTCTGCCTGTACAATGAAGAATGAATTCTTCATTGCCACCATCAACCGATTTTTCTGAAATTTGGGTTCAAGTCACTTTGCATCATACACTCCTATTCTTTCAAGAATTGCAGCTGCATCCTATGTTAAAAATACGAAAAGAATTACAAATCCATGCCCCATCAACAGCCCAGCATAGCTTATGGCCTAGCTGGTGAATCACACCAAGTTCTCACATAATCACCTCCAAGGTTGTGGCTCTCCTACTAATCATGTGCACAGCAAGTTGGTGGGGCCTCAAATCATCATGGACTTTGATGAAAAGACAAAGCAACGTGCTGGATAGACTATTTTTCACAAAGTCAAGAAGTAAGATTTAGGCAAGAGGAAGAAAAATTAGATACTACATCTTGACACCCCACTAAGTGGGATACAGAGTCAAATGCTGGGGAAGTTGGGAGGTCTTGCCCAAGAACTGTTGCACTATCTGATTCTCCCAGAAAGGTACAGAAAGAAACTGAAACACACATGTGTAGACAGGTATGAGGATTCAAACTCTGCTACTTAGATACGATCCACTAATAACGGAGCAATATTATTGCCTTACTTCTTAATATTTTATTGGAGACAATTTACTTGAAATGGTAGTGTTACAACCCAGCAATTCATTATTTCAACAGCCAATTTTTAAAAGACACCTACTGTCATTATCTTTTCTCTGTATTTGGCCATTTAAATCTAGCATTGTGGGTTTCCCTCCCACACACACCATTCTAAGCAGCGTCACACAGTCTTCTTCTGCCACACCACTTGGAGATTGAGGGGATCCACAGGAAGGAGTAATCTGGCTTACCTAACCCATAGTGCAATTGATTCCACTTGGGTGGCTGACAGAGAGCTCACTTTCAATTTGCATCACGATTTCTTCCCTGTCAAAATGCCACTGCTGAGGTGCCACCAGCAATGCACATTGTGTAATGGAGACCACCGTGCTCGGGGCAGACAGAAAACTGAAGGCTCCTCTGTGCCATGCAGACATGCCTACACTTGGAGAGGCAAAGCTGACTGTAAGCTGCTTGAGCTACTTCCGTGTGAATTATTTTTACTTCTGCGGCTTGACTTCTTCATTTCCTTTCCCTCTCTTTTCAAGCTGATGCTGTAATACGGTCACACTGTAGAAATCTCGGTCGGTACAATATTCTGAGGAGCCCTCTGATATTTAGGAGACTGCTCCTCATTCATCAAGGCTTCCTTGATGCCTTACAATGTCTTGGAGAGGTCACAGGGTGCAGGCTGCAATTTCCTTCGCCTTTTTATTTGTATTAATCAGGAGTTTGGGGACTGTGTATCCCTGTGTTTCCTGGCCAGCTCCAGGCATCACTGCATCACAGCGGCACCTGGTGGGACGGGGCAGGGCTGGAACATGCCGCTGCCCACCCTGCAGCCCCGGCAGCGCCCAGACATCCACAACAAAACCAAAATTAGCGTTGTTTTGCTCTGGCAGGTCTTTCTAACATCTGTTGCTGTGAAAAGTTCAAAATTAATACCACTGAACCCTACCCTGGTATTTGCTAAAGAGATGCAAAATGCTGGATGGGGAACAGACTGAACTGCAAGCCACATCTTAGAAACAGCCTGCAACCCGAGGGAGCCAGGAGATGCTGCACACAGCACCAAAAGGAAAAAATAATCTGATAAATAACTCATCTCCAAGGCCTCTCAACTTTTGATTCATTAGCCATCATTAAAAATTTATAAAAGTATATTAGAAGTAAAGCTCAGTTCAACCAGCCACATGTATTCTAGCAACAGTGTGACACATTGAGCCCTTTTCTTTTGATTACTGCCTTCAATCTCATCATTTTTATTTTATGGGACGCAAAGCATCAAATTCAGCTTCAAAAATACAATGTTCAAAATATAGTGGCCAATAAATGTTTCATCTTTTTCACAAACTAGACCTTAAAGAGCTTCAGTTATTTATTTTTATAGCAGCAGCATACATAAGTGTATGACACAGTAAAGGATACTGATCTCTGAAGACCTCAGATTATCTTAAACTCCAGAAAATCAATATCAAATCCTGTGTTTACGGTACTTTTCATTATTTATTTTAGAGCCTAAGGAAGTGGACAGTGGAGGCTGCCAGTTTTGTAGAAAAAGAACCTAGCAAAGTTGCAGTCAGATTTATAGGTCAAACACCACATTACGAAAGAAACCATTTACCCCCAAGAGCCGAAATCACTGCTGTTCACCACAAGCAGAACACTCTTAATAAAAGTCCGCAGACTGTTGCTACACCTCAATCTAATTTCCTTCAGTCCTTCCACCCTGGCCAATGCAGAGCCTGTGCAAGGCGTGTAAGGGCTCCCACACAGGTAGAGCTGCCTTCGAGGGGCACTGCAATTTGCAGAGTGCAGCCGGAGCTGAGGGCGGTGCTGCGATCTCCAGATGCTCACACACCTCCCCATCGATGCAAATGAACACCAGGCATGTCAGACTGTGCCCGCTGCTTTCAAGACTGCTAGTTCTTGATTAATTTTTCAAAAGTGCAAGTACATGACACACATGAGAAGAGGAGGGGAAACGAAGGAAAAAGGAATGAAAGAAAAAGTTCAGAGAGCTTTAATCCTTAAAAACATTTGGATGGAGGGAATATCCAAAGACAGAAATCAGGATTTTTTTTCTCTTTAAAAAATTCACTCTTTGCATTATGGTTGCTGAGCTAACTGAAGAAGTAAACTAAGTTAGATCTACATTAAGTAGAACCTTAAATCCCAAATTAACTTAAGTAGGTTGATTAAGAACAAGAAGAAATAAAGTCTTAAGGAGTGCACAAATTATCCTATAGAAGTGCTAGTTTAAAATGCAAAAAAAGGCCATTAAAGTGAAAGGGGCTCTTACTATCTCTGACTGTGCTCAACATACATTTACAACCAATCTCTCACTGCTGTAATGATTCTGGCACGATTTTCACATATCTGAAATAAAAAAGATAATTCTGATTGTAAGCATGTCTCTTTTGCCCTTGATTCTTCATACCAACATCAAAATGTTACAGAAAAATAATGTTGCTACTATATAAAGTAACTGCATACTCTTTATATTAAATACTGAGATCTGTTCTTGTGATAAGCAGAAGGTATAGATATGAAGAACTGTTAGAATAATTACAGGCACTGGAAGAGTCCTGCAGGCTAGGGACTAGAAACGCTGATGGGAATCCTTTTAGCTTAAAGATGAGATATCTAATAGAAGCCATGTTTGAGGTTTGAGAAACAAGACAAGATACATTAGACATTCCTATTTATAACATACAATTAATTTGTGGAATGCACTGCTACCACAGCACACTGACATCAAAAGCACAGCAAAATTCAGATAAGGTTTAGAAAGATAACATGAAAACGAAGTGTTACACCAGAGCAGATTTAGGAAACATGAGGGATTTAAGCCTTTTTACTACACAGCACAGACCGAAGTCTAACTGACAGGATTTAAAAAAACCCCACAACATAATGTGAAAGACATTTGAAAGTTTATTGTAGGGTTTTATGCACTTTTGACTGAAATACCCAGCTCCAGCCTGTCTCAAGAGAAAGGACAGCTTCTTAGATGGACCACTGGTTTGATCTGGTATGGCAAGTCCTATATTCTTATGTTCCTACCAGATAATCTGCAGTAATTTGAGTGACAATGGATGGGTACCCATCCTAGGGAAAAAATATTCTATCATTCTATTTCTCAGCGCACTGAACTGAATTATGTTAGGTTAAGTGTTGTCACACTGAATAATCTCAGGCTGTATCACATGTCCAAAGACACAACTCAGTGTAATGTGTAGGACAGTGCACTCAAATCTGCTACAGATGTGAACTGAGAGTGACGGGGAAAAAAAATATAAGCTTGAAGTCTAGTGAAACATACAGCACCTACAACAGTAGTAAAAACCATGTTAAAATATTTTAATTCAAAATGCTGTCTAACTCCAGAAACAAAAATTGCTCGAAGATATAAAACACTTGTCTCTCCATCTTCCACCTCTCCTCAGCCTATCTAACTTCATATAATCACAAACTGGGTTTAATGTCAAAGAAATTCAAAGGCACCTCTCACTAAAACAGTTGAGAGGGTACAAGAAAGCCGAAGACCCCTTAGCTTCTTGGAAAAAAGTAATCATAATAGGTCAATGTTACAAAATGATTACACTGAATTAAAGCGTATCATTTTATTTTGTCTAAAAAATACAAGAAGAAGTTCCCACAAGAGTCAGGAGTGAGAGTCTCAAGATTTTCCCACTCCTTGGAAACTCAGGCTTGGTTTCTCTAACTTGGCTCTTATCTATGAAAAGATGGCACAATCTGCCTTAGCTGTTTCTCAGATTACCATAATTTTTCATTGAATGTGAAACAGGTCAGAAAAGAGAAGACCCATGTGCCTACAACCCACATCATGATGCTCAAATGTTCATCCTTCTGCATGAATCATTCTCTTTGCTATTCTTACTCCTTCTTGTTACTTATGGCTACTAATTACAATCTTGAACAATTCTGTAAAGCATATTTTGCAAAACAGTCACCTTTGCAGAGCTTTCACAATTTAAGTATGACAACTACAGGCAAAAAATCCCCCACCAAAATCCCCCAAGCCCCATCCTCTGTTTAGACAATGTAACATGTTTAGATGAACTCTTCCATGCCTAACCACCCAAAGTCCTTGGATATCCCTAGTGGCTTTAATTGCACAAATTTCCAAACAGAAGCAGAGCAGGACATGAGCAGAGGACACTTCTGCATGTGAAGGAATCCCTGTCTTGATGACTACCCAACACAGACATCCCAACCACTGTCCCCCAGACAGGAGAGCCCTGATGACAGACTGTCCCCAACATGATGGCTAAGTGGCCACGGATGCCAGACAGGAGAAGCACTGCATAAGCCACTGCCTGTCTTCCATCTCCCTGCTTCCAAAGGATTATGTGCAGACAGCTATTCATGTCTGGGAGCTCGCAGAACTGAGACCTGGGTCTGTATTTTAGTGTTTGCTTTTCAAATTATGCATTTAGAACAAGAATTTGAGGACTCCATAAAAGAAAGGCTTTTTACCAGCCCCTAAAGCCCCACAGCTACCAAGTCTCAGCAATGAGATTTCTCATTTGGCTTTTCATATGTTTATACAGAGATTCTCCAAAAAACATCTTGAGATTTGATGTCTAACAACTCTACTTGCTTTGAGAATCCTCACAGCACCCAAAAGAGGGTTTGATTTTAAAATAATAGCTCCTTATTATTATAGCATTCTGGAAGATTTTATTGCAGAATTAATGATGTTTATATGGCTCTTTCGTTACCTTCTAAGAACAACAGGTCAATACTAGTTCATACAGGGAGCGCCAAGAATTCCTTTCAAGGTGTAATTCAGCAGCCACCACGACTCGTCCCATTTCCTGCCACAGCTGTACTGCCATTTTGACCAGCCCTATGCTGCCTTTGCTCTGCAAGGCTGCAAGTAGTTCACAAACAAACAACAAAATGTTGCTGGCACCATCTGCTCCTTGGAAACCTGCCAATCAGCATCCAAACCACTGAGAGGAGCTTGTGCTGGGATTTACTTTGTATCCATCCTTTCTGGAGGTTTGGCTTTTGCTGCTGTCCCCAGCAGCCCTACCAGCAGCTGTAGAGAGAGCTTTGATCCATTTGTGGGAAAAAATCTGCAACCTAGTAACAATTTCCATCATACTCATTGAGGTGACCTTGCCTGCTCAGTTACAGCACACGTACATCGCTGGGTCCACAATGACCCAAAGTCACAGAACATTCTGTCCTCAGTAGTTATAGCTAACCTGAACGTCATGAAAATAAGGAACAGGTATAAAAGGTGTATTTTGACAGTGACTGAAATTCAGCCACTTTTGAAAAGGCCAGAGCAATCTTAAACACACAGCACCATTCGTTAGTGTTTCAGAGATGACGTCAGGGCTATGGTGGATGACTTTCATAGTTGAGAGTAAATAGACAGAAAGCTCACAAAGGGCAATGTCATCAAATTTGGTCCACACACTAGAGATAACAAACCTCCTTATAAAAATGTTGCACGATTCACATGTTAAGATATCTCAATATTGGAGGGGAAAAAAAAGAAAGAAGGTAAAGAAAAGAAAAAGGGGGCAGTGTGCTGTAATGCTATCAGGAAAGAAAATCCTCCATAAATTCCATACTGACACTGCTAGCATTTATCTGAAATGCAGTTTATTAATTTATCATAGTCAATAATAACTGGTTTATGATATCACGAATGCACAGTTCACCTCATTTATACTTACTTGTAATTAATGCACACAAAGCATCATTTTGTTCTACTATTTTTCATACCACAGCTTGTTTGGGTTTTTTTACTACAATTGGTATTGCATTGCTAATGGTTCTGCAAGTCTCTATTTACTGTAGCTCTTGGCTGCCTGTGTACAATGGCAGCAGGCACTGGCTTCAGTGCTGTGACATATCTATTTAATTAACCCAGCTGTTCTATCTACAGTGTGAAGTACCAAGCAACGGTGCCATACTGGAAAGCAGGACTCATAAAACCAAAAAAAAAATTATAGTGCCACTTGGAAAATGAAACACAAATAAAGTCTGCTTGAAAAAAACCACAGATAAACACATCCCTGTCTGCCTTGAGAGGCCTCTACCATTCAGTTAGATACTGCACAATATCGCTGAAGACTTTTAGAAGTACCATTTCTTATTTTAAATCCACCTCCTTTGTCTTGAATAAAATTAGCAATTTATCTGCACGTGAACAAAACCAGACAATTTTCTTAAAAAAAAAAAAAAAATTCAGCAGCAGGCCTTTCCTGGTGGCATTGTTCTTTTACCTATGCTTCTACAGTGTCCATTCTTAAAAGTGCTTCTGCATAAGACATAAAATAAGAATATCTCCCAATGCAAGCAGATGCTGCTTTTTCCTTGAAAGCTCATAATATCAAAATCAAACAAATTATTCTGTTTATCAAGCTGTCACTTTGCAGCACACTGAAGGGAAGGAGGAAAAAAAAAGGATTCACTGAAGTTGAAGATTATGCAGCCATTGCACATGAACACTACAACAAATATAATTCAGAAAACCTCTCCTGCCCATCATGAGCTGGGCCTCAAAATGAGTCAGTTGAACCAATAAAAAGAACACAAAAAGAATAGCATCATGCCCAGTTTCTTTGAGATGTGCTATCTATACAGACACACTGGATGTGAAAAATTAGTTAATTGCTTTGGAAGAACAGCATCCACTGGAGCTATATCCATATTCAAGGAGCCCTCTTGACCACGGAAGCTGGGACAAATGAGACATGACAGCTTCAACCGGTCTCTCCAGTCCTTCACCAACCTGGAGAACCTCAGCTCATATCCAGATGGAAATTAACTCAGTTACATCAAGTGAGAGACTGCTTGCTCTCCTTAAGGACTGTCAGACCCTTCCTGCATTTTCAGCTGAGAATTGAGGAGGCTGTCAGTGGTTCCTGGACTGAGGGCATTTGAGTCATGCGTGCCAAGGTACTCAGCACACGCCATGCAGGGTTTTCTTCTCCCCACTGCTGATGAGTGCAGAGAAGAGCCCTTTTTAGTGATGTGCCTACCTTGTGGGCACAACTGTGTCATGGAATGAAACCTGGACAGTTCATTTCAAAAGCACTTCTAGCCACTGGTTCAGGGTAAGGCTACTATGAAAAAACTTCCCACATGCTCTAGAATACAAGCAATTCAAACAGATACTGATGCAGTAATAGGGTCTGAATGCAATTTATTGAAGTTAAAACAAGATTATACTTTATTTGTTGATGAAAAGATCTAAACCTTGCAGAGTTGTTGTTCTCACAGTAATGACCAATAGCAAGAGAAGGAAAAGCTGTCTAGTATCACCTGGCCTCTTATACTTTGGCTACTGCAGCTACAAGAGTTCCCAGGATTTAAGTACAGCCCTGGTGTCTACTGTCATTAAAACTATGTAATACAAATATGTATCTAGTGTAGTGCTATATACACACATCTATAGGTAGAAAGACAGATAGGTACAAGGTAACTTGCCTGTAAACTGAGAGTGGAACAGAAATGGCAAATTTCTACCTACCACACAATCTTGTTTCATCTGTTAAAGTCAAGATCCAGGTGAAGGAATCCTACACTAGTATTTTATTTTCAGAAGTATCTGAACAATGGAAGTTTCTTAAAATACTTCACCCAGGGTACCTATCCAGAAACCTGCAAATTAGGAGAGATGCACCTAAATCTATTTCTGGTGTAAGATGGAACGCAAACCTGGAAGCCAATTAACTAAAAGGAAAAACATTTCGATTCATGTCGACATTCAAGGCACTCAAGAGACTGCATTCCCTGCAAGTTAAGAGCAGAGAGAAAGATACAAGCAGAAGAATTCTCTATTAGAAGCCCATCCTACAAATGCAGACCTAGAAATGTACTGACCTTTCCTGTGACCCTTTTAGAAAAGTGATTTTTGTGAAGTCTTTGGTTTTGTAAGCACAGCATTTTATCATGTTTCCCAAACCCACAATATGCTTTGTAGCTCTTCCCCCAAAAAAACCAATCTACACAAATATTGCAAGCTTACTTTTTTAATTCTCACAGTTTTACTTCACTACAGTTCAGCTTTAGCAGTACCTTCTTGCAAGATAATGCTGCATGTCCTGATGTCCCTCTCAACTTCTTTGGGACTACCACTACACAACATGTCAGTCCCCTAAATAATGCAATTCAGAATCTCCAGGAGAAGACATCTGCAACCTTTATTTTAACCAGACTGACTGACTGGAGTAAAATCTCACTCAGCTATTCAGATTGGCACAGCCGCTAACAATGGATTTCTCAACTCCTCAAGCTGATCCAGTAGGAAAAACCCTACTTCACCAGTGGGGTGAAGCAGGATCATGTTCAACAACACTACCAATTGGTTGCCTTATTCCTACTACTTTGTAGGAGGATATAATGGTGATCTCCCAAACCAAGAAACAGGGCAAAGAGCAGCTCCTCAGAGCTTTCTCCTTTGCCTCCACCAACCATTTTTTTACCATTTCTCATGACTTGAGAACTTTCTCTTCTCAATGGCAAAAATAATACCTTGCCCAACCTGGCTGCAAATAATTAGTTTACATAAAAATACTGGAATGCTTGATTTATGTCAGCATCCAAAATCTACAGTCAAACCAAAGCTCTGATTTGTGTCTGCAGTATTTGTCTGCCATTGCTGGGCAGGAAAAAAAAAAAAAGAAAAAAAATTCTAAAAATTACACAATTATAGATTCTGTACAGGACACTCTGTGACACATACTTCAACATGAATCATGAAAAACAAAGATGAAAACAAAAATGAAAGCCAGGTTAACAAAACATTTTCATTACTATGACTAAAAAATCTGAATCACTACTTAATTCTTCCTAAACCAGTTCACCCACTTTAGTTGAAAATGGAAGAATCAAAAGAAAAAAAACTACTGCTGTGAATGCCAGAACGAAAATTAATGAAGAAAATATTCAAAAGCAAGTAAGTCAGAAAAGGAATACTTAAGATTCTTGGATACATTCAGAAATCTGCAAGGACAAGCAAAACACTAGCACTGAACTGAAATACCCCAGCTTTCTTATTAAGGCATCCTTAACAGGGTGGTAACTAGTTAAAGACCAGTTGTTCATTCAAGATAAACAACACTGTTTTCAAATTAATTTCACCTTAATTTTAGGTTTTCATCCCACCATTTTCTTGCCTAGGTATTTCAAACATGTTTACCTTCTGCAGCATTGAAGGGAGGTTAAGCTTTCCATTCTTGTTATTTTTTGTAGTTGTCCTACTCAGCTGCAAACCAAGCACTTGAGGTTCAACTCTAGAGCAAACTCATGTTACTCTTAGCTCCCTGACCCCCATTCAAGCCGAACCTACAAGAGTATCCTGAATTTTTCTGCTGATGGAAGATTTCATCAGTGAAGAGCCAGGCACCGTAGACCATCACTCTTCCTCATGTGCTCCATATTTCACCCCCCGTGACGGAATCAATAGCAAAAGGGAACCACCAGTGATCACGGTAATTCCTAAGTAGGTCATCGCTGCATTTCAGAAGCAAGGGCAGTTTTAGAGAACATAACTCCTTTGCATTGTGTAGTGGTAGGAAAAGGTACTTCCCTGAGCCCCAAGCCAGGCCAAGTGGTTCATCCCATAATTACCATATTGTTATGCAATAACCTACCCCAAATTTCACTAGGGTGCCATAAATCAGGCCTCACATTCAGGGAGGCTGTAAAACCATCAGTGGCAGATAGCCTGTGTCCAGCTACGGCCTAGTGAGAGTGCTCTGAAAGAACTGACAGTGGGAAACTTTACCGCTGTCATCTGCTGCACAAGGAGAGCACAATGTTTGTGATTCCAGGGGCTGATGTCTACCAGACACTCAGGAGGAAGCTGAGGTGCAACCTTTTGCTGCAGAGGTCTCTCCCGGCATTCACTTTTATCAGCTCCAGTGCAATATTTTCAAAACCTCCCCCTGGGTGATGTCCTTCAAGCCTTTTCTAGGTATCCAGTCTCAAATTCGATTTTCCTCCTTTTATTCTCCCGATTCTTCAAAGATCATTCCAGAAACCTGATTTGATTAGATGTCTCTTTTAACGTAAGCAATTCATCCTCACACACACGGAGCTGTTGATTCACCTTTTCTTTAATTTCATTCTGCCTGACTTTCATTTGAGCTATCTCAATTTTAACCTCTGTTAAAGCTCCATCTACCTTGTTTACTGTTTCTTTGATTTGAAAGATCTCCTCCATTAAGTCCTTAAGCGACAACTCTGTGGCCATTTTTGGCTCCAGCTGTTTGTCAGGAGAGGTCAGCCACTGCCTCGGTCTTTTATTTGTCTGGAGCAACATTCAAATTGTTTTCAGAGCAATTGTTTTCTCCTCATTTCCTGCCATCACTGTTTGAAAATAATAATGAATTACCTCAATTCTAAGGAAGGTTTCATCCCTTTACTTCATTACCAAGAGCAGGGAGAAAGACTATTTCAGAGGCTGGCACCCTACACAAATTTCCTCAAGTCTTGCTTAAGGAATAATAGTGCAGGAACAGTTAAAAGTTATCTTCTACACGTATACAGGATCCTGCAAGAAAGCACTTGAGGCTTCAGAAAATTCACCTTCTTAAAATCCTGCCAGGCAGGTATTAGATCCTCTGAACAAGAGGGCCAGTAGTAAAAATACTTCATTTAAAACTTGCACACTAAAACAAAGTTCTTGGGGATTTTTCTTCTTCCTTCTTTTTTTTTTCTCTAGCTCTGGTTAGCAGGATCAGTTCCTTAGCCGGACAGGAAGCCTGGGGCAGCTCTGGAAACAGGTTTCCTGCCTCGATATAGAGTTGCCAGACTATCTTTTCTCCTCTAAACACATACAAAATGCACTCAAAGGAAAGCATCCAACACAGAGAACTGATGAAAGAGTAGTTTTAGATCAGAAAAGGGCCTTTCTAAAACAAACCTTTATACTTTGGTCTATTATTTCATGTCAATAAGAAAGATACAGAGACTTAAGACATGTATTTAAGTGGGAGGTTTGTTTGTTTTTACAAGTAACTTTACTTTAAATCATATCCCAGCTGTTACTAAGCCCACCTGAGAATTAGCATGCTGTAGATTAATATTTTACGTTAAAAATCTAGACATTTTTTCATTCTGAGCACACTGTTCTCTTCCCCCTCACACACACAAAAAATGTCACACTGAGATTCATGCACTGCCCTACAGACACAAAAACATTTTTTGTATGTATGCCCTCCCAGGGGAAACATATCCCACCTTTACTGGACACTTCTCTTTAAATGATATGACTCCTTATCTATAGGAACCCTTCCATGACTGAGCTGAAAGGCTGGATAACCAGCTTATATGTGATGCCTTATCTTTAAGCTGGCTAATTTGAAGTGAAAATGAATCTCACACTTGCACACTTTTTTCCAAGCGAATTCATTTCTAGTTTTAACATTAAATTTCTGTTCCATTAAGGAGTGAAGCTGTGTTTTTATTAGAAGCTGTTTTTCTAACACTACAGAATCTTCACCATATCAAAGAAATGTTCCAGTATTACCTATAAACTACTTTTGCAATAATTTTATTACTGTATTGTGACTTTCTTACACTACAAACCTGTGCTTCTTACAAAACAGAAAGGCAAAGTTAGATTCCTAACCTACTAAAGGACACCTAGCCATACAGATTTAAAAATACTTGAGTGCTTTACAAGATTCCACAAATTAACCTGACAGGCAGTTTAGATTTTTAACCTTTGGCATAACGGAGGCAAATATTTGCAGAGAGAAGATGGGTTATCAGATTGTTTCATATACAAACTCAGGCCAGTTTCTTTACAAGAATGAAACTCCAAATTTGTCTTTTTCCATCACAAGTGAGCATTTAACACCTCCTACCAGAAAGAATATCTTGATGTAAAGTCTTAATATATACTTCTAATCAGAATACTATAAAATCTTTCAGTAGTAATTACAAATCTCTATAAAGGGAATGGAGCAGGGCAGAAAAGAAAAGGAACATCAGTGTAAATAAAAAAGACTCCCCACTTTTGCTTTAGAGATTTAATCTATAAATAAACAAGGAAATTTGAATACTTTCTTCTTGCATTAAAGAGTGAACACACAAATGTTATCTCTCCTGGTGCAATCTATTTGGTATGTCATAAAACAGAAGACAAGCCAGCTGGGTCTTGAGACCCGTTCTCACTGGGGCCCCTTTTCATTGCCAGAACAGTGCAAAGCAGCCTCCGTGTCAAAGAAACGGAGCCCCGATGAATGCACAGCCAAGCACAGCGACTCCACAGCCGTAGCTATTAGGAGAAATCCAGAACAGGATGTAGGAAAACTGTACAAGCTGAGTCTAAGGAGACAGAGGCCACATCTGGATAAAAGATTAAATGTAATGTGCTATATACATACAGGATAGAAAAACAAAATTACTTGGACCTAAACTGAGACATATCACAGTGACGACACAAAGAATAAACAGCAGCACTATGAGCTATGTTTGCTTACCAAGTAAGGAATGAAACTATATGAAAAATTATCATTTAAGATGACCGTAATGCTGGGATACAAAACCAGCACATTTGCAGGCTGATATTTCTAATCTTTACTTAATGTCCGTAGTACTGATTGTATAAAATAAACCACTAAAAATTCCTAGCCAAGCAAAAAGCCTGATAATTTAACTTCCTGGCTTGGCTTCCAAAGACTAATGCAAAGTTTAGTAGCTGCACAGTCAAATAAATCTTTCAACTACAGCTTTCTCTTTTTTTTGAGAAAATGGTAAATATGGTATTTTCCATATTATATAACAGAACTACAGTCACAACCAAAGAATGTAGATCTTTCAACCATTCATTACAGAAAATATTGCTTGAGGGAAACTGCTTTAAACTGATTTATGTGGTAGACACCCCAGTCAAATTGGACAATGTGGCAGATGGTAATGGATTTATGCATATTTATGTAGCATGTATTTACTTGTCGACTTTGTTATCCATCTTTTGCCCCTTCCAAAAGTAGATAGCAATTTATAACAACTGTGATGCTGTGACTGGCTGACACTCCCTTTGCAGCCCTTTCCTCTGGACAGGCTAAAAAGCAGCATCCTTTGTGCAGCTATTTTAATTGTTTTACAGTTTTATTACAAAACATCCTGTCTGTTACACTTGCTTCCTGAGGCTATCATAACAATGTTAGTTGCCACTGCTTAAATCTGCCTCAGGGTATCTGTTTTTACAGTTACAATTAAAGTCAGTAAGTAGTTCACCAACATGTTAACATTAATTTGTCTTTTAATTTATTTGACCTTTTAAACTAAGCAAGTAACTCACTGAGGTAAGGGATGCACAAAGTTCAACTGCTATACATTTTTGCAATAAGGTGGTTTTAGGTTCTTTTCCACCAAAACATTCAACTGTTCAGTTGCAGGTACTTTTATTTATTCTAAATCTCTTCAGAAAAGGCAAAATATATTCACCTTGCATTTAATATGCATATGTTTTACATAACACTAATGCATACACCACCAGCATAATCTTTAAAATTCAAAAGAGAGTAACTGAGCCATCTGAGAAGAGTTTCTAAAACCTTGATGCTCTAAAACCACTACAACCCTTACAAATCCTTATACTACCAAGGATTGTTTACAGAACACATCAGCACTGATGCCAAACCAAAGAACACAAGGAACCAAATAATCAGACAGCAACCAGCTGCTTTGGTTTTGGTACCATTTTCTCCTGCAGCCATGGCAAATATAAAAAACAAAGGTGTTATCAGTAACTTCTGATACTCTTTGCTCTCATTTAAAAATGCAGCCCTGTATCTGTGTGCCTTATACTGGTGTCTACAATCTGATGCAAAAACACCCAGGGACACATTTCAATATTTAAGATAACTTAAACATGCAAATACCTTTAAAAGAAGTTGTTATAAATAAATGCAGTTTTATATTGATCATCTGTTAATCTAAAGTATATTTAAGTAAGTCTCCCAAGCTGCAGGAAGAACCCCCACACAAAATTTTAGGACTGCTTCAAGCTAACTCTAAGCTGTGCTGGCACAACTTCCCCACGTTTTTGGTAACGCGCCCTTCGCCTATGGGCATCATTGTGAGCTGCTGAGTCTAAAACCCTGATAAGATGGGAGGGGTACCACCCACATCAAGAGCACTCCGTGGTAAATTAGACGTGGGGGGATGGTGAGGAAAGACTCATCAAATGGTCATTTAGTGTCAGAGCCATTCAAGCTCAAGCAAGAGGCAGTAGAGAGGGAGAGAAGCTTGGGAAAAAAAGGCTAAGGGGAAAAGATCAAATGAAAACAGCCACTACCATCTAATAAAAAATTAATCCTCATAAAAAAGATAAGAATTCATTCACTCCCTCCTGGTTGATTGAAGCATTTGACTCCTTTTCTCACAAACCTCCCCCGTGACAACCAAAGCTTTAAACTGTTATTGCCATCTTCCTCCCAAGTTCCCAAACCTCTCAGCTGCAAAAGCCCTTACTCAGCTGTGCTCCTGAGCATCTACAACCTCCAGCCTTCATCCTTCTGTAGCCCAGTCATCACCAATTAACACAAATATTTTCACCAAAAAAAAAAATTACATCCAAAAGCAAAAAAATTGCTTATTTTTGGATGAGGGGGAAAAAGGGATATATTAAAATACAAGGGATTTTGAAACTATTTAATTTTGGCATCAACAATGGAAATCCATTTTGCATCTATTTGGTTTTAACATTTGAGTAGTGCATACTGCTCTTAGAGATACACAATGCAGTTAAAACAAACACCCCAATTTAAAAAACAACCAACCGACTAAACCAACCCAGGCCAGTTATGTATCTATCTTCCTGTTTCCCCTGTGCTGCCAGCAGAATAACCAAGCTGCCACAGGATTTAGTGCAGCGAGCTGTGGAAATAAGAAATCAGGCTGTGCCTCACCTAAGCACTGAGGCCACACAATATGAAGAAAAATGCTACGGCTGGAAGTGGTTGTCGGTCAATTACTCACCCTTTAAAATCCTATTATCTTCCAATTCTGCCGAGGAAAAAAAGGCACTGCTGAACACAGAAAGGCAGAACAAACACTATCTTTTTAACCAAATGTGTCCAAAAGAGTTTGTCTCTCCATATGCTGCCAGTCACCCACCTGAAAAGCTTGGTTCTGACTGGGTGGCTCACAGCACCAAGCGAAGTTAATGGCATTTTAAGAAGAGAGGTGTATGTGGCAATATTTGACTTAAGGCTGTTTAGCACACCGTGGCTACAAAGCAACAGAGACTAATTCTAGATAAAGCAGATAAAAGGAATGCAAAACCTAGCCAAAAGAAAGACTAATGCCTGCCAGGTAAAATGCAAAACTATGTGTCAAGAATAATATTCAGTAATGAGGCAGCAAGACAGATTCAAAATATATTTCTACCAGAGTGGAGGATCAGTGCTCTTGCCATTACAGAAACCCGCTTGAGTGCCCCCACATCAGTGTACCCCCTTCACACTGCTAAAGGCATAAATTACAATACAGTGAGACTCATCAGATGCCATTCTGTGCTGGAACAGGATGAAAAGAATAAAGCTTTGCTCTGGTTTAAAATGTGATAGACTCTTTTATAAACTGACAACCAACAGGATATTTATCCCACAGTCTGACCTCCAAAAATCTTCAGAGCATCCCTCCCTGTCCTCATACTTGTATCTCGACAACAAAAACATTTAAGATAATTAAAATGAGGCCACTGCAGAGGGACTGAATTTTCCCCTGCCCTATGGAGATGAGACTGCATCATGTACAACCTGAAGGGAAGCAACGGAGACTACAGGATCCTGCACAGCTCTCCAGAGCTGGCTGGTCCACAGGACCATGAGAGAAGGAAAACCACTATGGAAAGGTGTGTGCTTAAAGCTCCTCTTCTCTGGAAATAACGGTGTGAGGGATTATTTCCCAGGGACAGAAGCCCTCTGCTGGTCAACGCTTTTTGTAAGATGATTTACAGCAACTAAATGCACACAGGTTTTAATTTGTCCCTGATTTTTCTACTAAAGTAGAGCCGGGAATGAGAAACGCAAGAACAGATTTCACTTTCCTTTTGAGGAAAAATCGACTAACCAGAGTATAGAGATCAAATCTTTTTTATGCTTATTAACTGGGCAACTTCTGTTGTGTTATTTCAAAAAATGCTGTCCACCCCATAGTTAAATATGCAATCACTTTCAAAAAGACTTCATGACTTAAACAGTGCTGACATCACATATACACTCAACACCTCTTCCACTGTTCCCACAAAAATGACAAGAACTATTCAAATAAAACATGTTACTGACATAAGTACTCAACCCTGCAATTTGTTCTCCAGCACATGTATTTAATATTTAAATGCATTAAATTTTTCAAAATTTTAAATATTTAATATTGCTATTACACATCTGAACTGTATTTTAGGTTTCCAAAATTATGTATAAGCATAAAAAAAGGCATCATCTCACCTTCCCATGACGACAACACTGGTCCTTAAAGCAAATCAAATCTAGTTTTGGTTTTGACTGTGAGCAGGCCTCCTAGCTGTTGTATTGAAATTGGTTAATTGTATTTTTGGGGCTAATTGTATTTTTGGTACCTGTTCATAAGTGGAATTATTTTCCTGGGAGGGATGGGTAAGTAATGTTTTTAGACGCATCCCTCAAAGTTCAACAGAAAGAATTAGTTCTTGATTTCTTCAAAATATCAAAGGCTTGTTCCAGACAAAAAAAGAGCCTCTCTAGACAAGTCAATCTTCGAATACACAGACTTCATCATGCAAACAAATACACAAACACACAGAGGATTCCTTGTCTCAACACCATCCTACAGCTCTTATTATTTATTTATTGTTATTACTGATTCAGTCAAGAATCAGACTTTACAGTCTACTGCTTTACGTGTGCACCAAGAGTAAAGGCTGATCCTGAATCTGCATCATTTTCATGGAGTTGTTCAGCAACTAGCAAAAAAACTCTAAAAAAATTCTGGAAAAAAATTCATCTTCATCATCTTCACACGCCTTATTCCAAAGCTCTTAGTCCACAATTTTGCAGTTCAGTGCATTTATGCTCGGCATCTTTAAATCTGTCCAGAATAAAGAAATCAAAGAAAATACATACATAAAAGACATCAAATCACGTGCAGTCCTACAGATGCAAATTTTGTTATGTGGTGGAAGCAGTATATTTCTAAATCTATACCAATAACCAAACAGTAAATCAAAGCAATATAGCCCATCTACAAAAGAGAGTCCTGCTACTTAGATATCCCTAAACATTATTTTAAAATCCAGTACAGCAGGATTCTTCAAAATTAAGCTAATCTCATTATAAATTAATTACAGAAGAATCCTTCTGTCAAAAAAGGTAGTGACCAGCATGGCAGAGCACACCACTTCTGCACCTGTGTAACCCTAATCAGCTGGTCAATACTAGACAAGTCGTTGCTTGGCTGCCAGTGTATATTTTGTGTGCCAGTCGGAAAACCGCATTTATCTACCATGAGTCAGCAAAATGGAATGTTTATCCAACCAGCTCAAAAATTCTGGCTCACAGGTACCAAAATTTGCCCATGTATCCAAGTTTAGCTAGCAGCTGAATCCTTTTTCCACAGAAGAAAAATGTGAATGAAAACACAACGGGGTTCTCCTACAGGAGATGCAGTAGTCTGCCCTCAAGATCTGAATGACCTACAATAAAACTCCCAGTTCATCACTCTTGTTAACAAATTATTACAGTTGCAGCCAATAGCCTCGTTCACGTGCACTGAATTCAAGTTGCTGATACCTTAAACCTGTTATTTTCTTATTTCTTAGCATCTAACTCTATAACCCCAGGCAACAATGCTCTCCTATGTGTTTCCTGAGTGATTTTCTAGAAATTTTTTCAATGACAGAGAGAATTTCTAATATATTATATTACACTGACAACTACTCAGGTCAAAAGGAGGACTGATTCTTCAGGTTCAAACACCCAGCTTTCTATGAGGTGATCACAGGGAACAACCACCACGTTGCTGCCCTCCAGACCCCAACCAGAGGATGAGGAAACTGCTTTGTCTCCTTGCAAGACAGAAAGAGAAGTTATGGGTGCCAGCCTAAGATTCAGGCAGGAATTTGCTCCAGTAGACACAAACTGCCGATTCAGTCCGAGCTTCCTTTCCCCCAGTGCCCTTGGGTGCTACTGTCCTCCATGTTCCAGAGAAGGCAATGGGCATAAAAGGCCTGTTAAATAAAAGGCATCACACCCACACAGGGTGTGGTTTTACAGAAAAGGGCATTCTCAGCCAGTCTGCAGAAGGACATAATTTTAAAACATCATTTTTGAAGGGAAAAAAAGATAATCATAGGACAAATCACATCCTGTGGAAAGTAACTTGTACCACATCATATTCTCTCAAGAATACTCTACATAGCTAACAAAGAAGCTTAAAACTGTAACTGCAATTACAACAACATGTTAATACTTAAAACTCTTTTAAAATAGCTCATCATTTGATATTTCTGACAAAGTACTTTCTGGATGAATTACAAACATCTTGTGATGGCTTACAAAAAGCCAAGAATGATCTCAAAGATTCAAGTTTATGAAAATGAACAGATAATATTTATACTTAATTTTGAAGATTTAACACAAGACTGATGTTTCCACTTGCATTAAAACCACTATTACAGGAACAAAAACGTAGATTTTAAAGCCTGGAGAAGACTGAACATCAGTAAGCCAAGCTCTTGGCAGGACAGTTACAAAGGGTGGAAGTTATTAAAAATAAATTGCTGTAAGCCCTCATAATATATTATGAGTGCAAGTGTACAGAGTTTAACCCATATTTCAGCAAAGCAAGTCTCCCTGAACAATGGAAGCTGAGAGCAGCATGCCGAACCTATAGCATTAAGCCAACCAACCCTAGGACAAGTTCTTAAGCCCAACTTGCTCCTCATGGAGCTGCATTAACTTCAAGAAGAATTTTAAAGGAGTGAGATGTCCTTCCAAGTCAGTACAGGTGGCACGACCTGTCCCTGCAAAGTGCCGACCCAAAGCCCCACAGTGTTAAAGGATGCGTGATGTATTAACAGTATTAAATTGTTACAGTATTAACATTTAACCATGTTTAAGCTGTAGATGCCAAAGAGAATGCACCAGCACTGGGGAACCTGGAGGAAGGCATGATTTGTGGAGACCCTGTAGAGCTGCACTGAGAGCACTAAACTGCAGGGACCAGGATCAGCCTCAGTGAGCTTCACAACTCTGAGGCTAAGGCACTGAGGGTAAGGCAGGGGAAAGCAGACACATACATGCACAGACAGAGGAGGAAATAAAGGCTCTCACTCAATGGAGTGACTCACACTGAACAGACTAAAGAGAGAAGGAGGAATTATGCATAGATCCATTCTGAAACAAATCAATCAAACTGAACATTATTCTCCATAATGTAGAACATGTGCCACCTGAATAAAACAAAATACAAATAACCTGCTAACAAAAAGGGAAGTTTAGTCAAAAAGAAAATCACAAAAAGCATCATAAATCAGGGCAATCGACAGCATAAGACAGTACGTCTAAATCAGTTATAACTGAGGGAGCCTAGCTACACCACAGCACCTGTGGCACAGGTCAGGCAAGGTGCCCAAAACACAGCCAAGCCTTGTCCTGCACACTGGCACCGATGCCATCCATGTGGGCACCTCTCAAACATGGACCTTGGGTTCAGGTTACTACTGCTCCTAATTCATTCATGCTGCCAAGAGGTATAGAGAGTCTTCACATTAAATAGGAATAAAATTCCCAACTATTAATGAGGCTAGCAGGACTTAACAGTGCCAGAGCAACATAGGCTTCCTACTGTTCCACCGAAGTCATTAAGTAATGAGAATTTCTGATCACTTTAAGGCTCCCTTATATCTGAGACAGCATTATACAGTCTGAGAGTACCTTGAAATCAACACTACTGCATCCAGAGTAACTGGAAGGCAAGTCATGTGGATTAAAAAAGAGAAAATAACTGCAATTCTCAAATTAACAAATGACACCTTGGAGAAACCTCATATCTCCAATGCAGCACTGGGAAATTGTGTTTTTATTTGTAGCAAAACTAATGCTAAACAAGCACATGAACACTGTTAATATTGTATTGTATCTTTTTTTGAGCTACAACTTAGCAATGCGCTGCACTGTATTTATCCCTCTGGAGTCTGGCTCCATCCCTACAAATTTCGGTTTAGCTCAGGTGGCAAAGGTCGATGCTTGCTTGTGACAATATTTCAAAGCCTGACATCGATTCCACAGGAATGGTGAAAAGGTTTAAAAAAAAGGTGAAGTGAGAATCGTGTGTGGCAACCCAATTATGGGGCTATCATGCATCAGGTTTCCCTATTTTCACACACAGATTTGATGCAGGTAAAAAAAAGGAGGAGTGCTCTGTTGAGGCTCCAGCGATGCTTTAACTTAGCATAAAGTTGAAAGACAGCAATGAAATAATTAAATCTATGTGAGCACATCTCCTTAGTAGCTTAAGTAAATGTATATTAGTGAGTCAACTGGAAGATGTTAAGACATCTCTGAGCTGCACCACTCAGTCCTGTTGTGGTCTCACTCGAGCAAACTATTTTTTCAGTGTAGGTGAAAGGAGAAGAGGGGATAAGGAGAAGGAAAAAAGGGAAGACAAGCAGGCCTTGTTAAGACAGCAATATGTTTAGGTGCCTGATTCGACAGTTCACAACTCATTTTGCTCTGCATTCTGATAATTCTCCCTTCTTTCTTTCTTCGTTTCCTTCAATCTTCTTTAAGACCACATGAATTCATTTTCCCCCCCTACTTCCTCAATTTGTTTGCCTGTATATCCATCAATACCTCTTTTACTTCTCCACTTAGGTTTCTCTCCTATTCCCTACCTTTGTGAATTTTTTTAAGTCAGTGGTTTTTCTGTATTTTTCTTTTATAAATTAGATCTTCATTTCATGATTATTCTCTCCACCCCCCCTAAGAAACCCACCAGAATATGTTCAATAAGTTGCTGTACTAAACCAAATATCTCCTTCATGCAAGACACAGCTTTGAGGGCAAGAGCAGTCCTGCTGGAGACAGGACAGCAGTATTACAGCACAGCTAATTAAGTACCTTTTCCTTCAAATTCCATATGGACTCTGCTTTTACCATGCTTAAGTAAGACTCATCATGGCAATTATCTTCTGGACTATGAACAATATTGAAGTGTAGCACATAATATTTATATAAAGGCACATTACAAATTGATCCTGAGGGCGGGAGCAGTAATTTTGCTGTCTACACAAACTATCTTTAAGTGCAGTTAAGAAATCATTTCACAGGCTCAAACTATATAATAAAATGAAGGTAATAAGCATGACTGAGACACAGAAGGAACAAATTATCTTCTGGCAATATACCCTACAATTGTGACTGGATAAAACTGTTAATCTGCAGCTGAGCAGAAAATGTATAATCTGAAGGGATTTCTTCATTTAAAATAAAACAATCTGCTGTCCTTTGATAAAACAGGAAGAACTTCCAGTATTACACAAATTACAGTAAACAGCACAATAGGACACAAGTCCAACAGAAAAAGAAGTTTAAAAAATTTACTCAGTATCTCCAGCATAAAAAAGTTCCTTCAGTTGACTAGAGAATACAAGCTAGTAAACATCTGGGGTCATGAAGATTCCTCCTCTACTCACACATACTTTTCTGCTGATACAAGAATCCAAAGCTTTTTTCCTATTGCTCCCTCCTGTCTTACTTGTACTAACCACCTGAGCTGTTACACTGAATTAATGTAAAACCAAAAAAAGATTTCATATGAAACAGCTACTCAAGCTTCACTTACAAACCACGGGTGCTTTTCCACATGAACTTAAATGATACTCATCTTTCACAGACAAAGCATCTGAGATTTAACTATGCAGAGTAATCTTTCAACACAATTATTACTAATTGCTTTGTGTGATTCCATTTTCCAAATGTGTTCTGACAAGAAATACAGAAAGTAGTGTAGGTGAGGTCTTAAAAGTGAAAGCCAAAAGTAATATTACAATTTAAAAACCAATTCAACACAATAAATTAGAAAAACCTTTCTGTGCTTAAGTAGACAAGCAACATAAAACAATTTAGTTCGTGCTGAAGAACGTCTCTGCACACAAGAGGAAAATAGAGTATATCTGTTTCCAGCATAGAAATTACAGACAGACACGCCCATTAAAATTGTAAATTTCTCCATTTACAGTCCCACGGGGAAGCCCTCCACAGAAACATCCCTCTAAAAGCAGAGCGGAATTTTTGGTTTTCCCCCTGGACTACATCAACCTGCTACTCGCAGATGGGGACGCTGCACTTCACAGGCAAAAGTACAAACATCAAACTGGGCTGCTGCAGACTTCAGGCGCTGACTTCAGTGGAAGACAGCCACATCTTGCTGTGGGGAAAGCAGGCCAAGCAATTAAATATGCATCAGCATTAAAGCTAAATATACAGAAATAGCTTACAGACATAATTCTGGCTTACCAGCTCGGCATGCATAACCTGCATACATATTTCATTTTTAACTAAGAAGACAAAACTTTTGTACAATATACTTTCTGTGACACTATCTTTACCATTCTATGCATCACTGAGACTTGGAGCAATAAAAAATAATACGACAGCATTAGTAGAAACTAGGCTTTTCTTTTTTTTTTTTTTTACTAGAAACTTGTTCAAGGTACAATTGACTTTAGAGATAATTCCTGTCCAATTAACATTAATGACAAGTATCCCATAACATTCCTTCCTTGGTGCTTAAGCCTCCAGTGTGCAGCTCTGACCTTCCAGTTCTTTCTTTTTTTCCCCTTACCTTTTTTCTTTCACAGTTAATTCCCAATAACATAATTCATAATAACATGAATACATAATAAAAGGCAGGCCTGTGAGCCATTCTGCCTCAGAGCAACATCCACAGCACACCAAAAAAAAAAAAGGGGCAGAAACACTCAGCTACAGCCACACATTTAATGCTTCCAGCAGCAAAATGAGGCTATCTGCATCCCACATTTCACATGACTTAACATATAATGAATCTCTGGCACATCCATAGGTACAAAAAGGAAATTCTTTCTTTCCTGAGCTATGGCAGCTCAGAATAGTCTGCCAAACCTTTCAAAGTGTCAGCAACCTCTCATAGAGAGATAAAGACAATGGATAGCCCTACCAAGCTGCTGACATCTGCTCAAAACCTGCAGCTTCTCTTTTCTGCTTCCAGCACTTACCCAAGCTAGCATGCACTTGCATAAGTCTTTAAAGCACTGAACATTTAAGCATGTCACAATTCTATGATGTCTCATTTATATAATTAGTTCTAACATATGGCCCACAATCAGTGTGGGAAATCTAAAATATTCTTTGCGAAGCTGTCAAACCTAAAGGGATATATTTTTCACTAAGTGAAAAGAATTAAATATGCAAATTCTGCTTACAATAGGGATAGGGAGAAAATAGAAATCTAGCCCAAAAGGCATGCTTGCTCATTGCATCAAACGCGGGTTATTATGCTCTGTACCTGCCAGCGTCAGTTCAAATCAGAATATACAGTGACATGCAGAGAAGCTCTGCAGCCACCAGGATTTTAGCAGAGCTATGGAAAACCATGCAGTAGATAATACCAAAACCCACAGTGAAAATGCCAGCTATAATTAACACACTGGGCTGAATACAAATTCATGGCAGATTGTATTAATCCACATCCTTTTCAGAACTTCAGCTGTCCCCTGGACAGGGACACCTCTGTAACATCTGTAGCAAGTAACACACCACGTGCTAACAGGGACCACTGTCATGCAAGCTCACCCCAATTCTCCCTTCAGAGACAAAAGCCCAACAACCCTAAAAACCTCTGGACTAAGACTTAATTCTCCTCCACTTGTTTCTGACTAGGAAAGCTGCATCAGTTTCAAACATGGCACCACTGTGAACAGTGGCAGTAGGCATCCCCCTCCCACCACTGGGAATGACCAACTCGGAGAGAACCAGAGCCAGCATCCACGTCCTGGCAATAGTTTATCTCAATTCCCTGAGATCCCTTCAGGATCAACAGTTGCACCTGTTACTTATTAAAGAATTGTTAATTAATCAGTTGTACAGATCGAGGTGAAACAGTACTGGAAATGCACAGAGGAGCTACCAGTGTCAACAATGGAGCACCAGGAGAGTTTCCGCAGCATCCAGCTTCCCTGGAAAGTTTAACTGGCTTTCCCACAAATCAAAGGAAGTGGAATAAACTGGCATGTGTGTAGCAGCATAAATAGACAGCCTATATGGGCAGCTAATAACTTCGCTCTTCAGTACAGCATTATTTAGGATAGAAAAAGAAAAATCCGAAACCATCAATGATCCCACAGTAAGGAAATAACATGCTCCAAAATAATTTCATCATCATTCGCTTTCAGAATAAGCACTCTAATATGGAACCAGCTATACATTTCTCAAAACAGTTGTTAGGAAAGTCAAATGTCTTCACTAAAACCCTTTCCTAAAGGCAACTTCAGCAATGTAAAAGCTCAGTAATTTGTCTGAATAAAATCCTGCACCCTGTGGTTAAGAACCTGCCAACCAAGCCAAATACACTAAACAAGCAGAGCTGGCATTTGACATGTCTCTTAAGAGTGAGCTGTGACAAGTTACTAATGATCTCAGTTAGAAAGCAACTAATAGTGTGCTGTAAAAGGTATAAAGACATGCAGAAATCTGGTAGGAAGGACCAAATGCTGACTTGAGATAAACAGCTACAACCATTTTCAGTGAATGACACTGCTCAGTTCAGCTCTAAACCTGTCCCTCCAAACGTTCTGCACCTTTTGTTGTTAGGTGGATTCATCCCTAACAACACTGTAGCCTAAAACATGCTCCAAATGTGTGAATACCAGTATGTTGACATAAAGTTTGTTTTAAATCTTAGAGTGAGCCCCAAAGGTGCCACATTTGCCTACAGTAAGAGATTCACAAAGCTGGAAAACTGGCAGTTGTGAAAAGGAATTAGAAGTGTTAACAGGTACAGAAGAAAAAACTTAACCATTGCACTCCATGTAATGCCAAAAAAAAAGCACATGAGAAGGGAGATCACCAAGGGAGGAACCACTTGGACTGGAGACAAGTGTGTAAAGCCATCATTAGTGAGTTTCATAGCAGGTATTTCCACTGTCTGGGAAAAAAAAACCCAACCCAAACAAACAGAAATAAGCCATCTCAAGATGAGAAAAAAAAGATCCATGCAATGCAAAGAGTTACCCTCCTCACGGCAAGAAAGTTATGGGGCCTTCCTTATTATTTTAACTATATTCAGGTTACTCTTTTTATGAAAATTTTCCTTGCAGCTCATTGAAAATGTTGTCTGAACCATCTCTTACAATTTTCAAAGGTGGAAGGAAAAATGTACTAAGCTGATATCTTGTTCAGATAACTCAATTTTTCTAAAACTACTACCACTATTAGTTAGCTAAGGGTTACACAACAACCAAAGATGGAAGCTGGTTTGCTGTGACAGGCAATGAAACAGACCCAAAGTGTTCATATTTGCACTCAATTACTGAATGAGAGCAACTGCATGGTAAGGTGACATGACCTGACACAGTACTTTCAACCTTGCATTTTCCTGGTGTGTGCCTGTCAGAAAGGCTTGCTTTGCTTTCCTCCTCAGTCCCTTCCCACCCCCAGTTTCAGTTCTTGACTTTCACATCTTAGGTTGCTTGGCATTAATCAGCATTATTAAAAGTAAGAGTACGTGAGGAGAGTGAACATACAAGGCATCATATTTTTAATACCCATTTCAGTTCTATCAGGCATTTTCCACAGTATCCGTGCAGCAAAGATTGCCTCTGCTTGAAGATGAGAGTTAATGGACAATCAGGAAGGCACGGTGAACAAAGGTCACAGAATTAAATATTATTTAAGAGCACAACATGCAGTGACACAAATAATATTTTTGCAGGGAAACAGCAATATTAGCCTCAGAGCAAACGAATGATGTGCATACTTCCCACTCTTAAACTGTTCTTTAATAGAGACAAAGCATGAAAAAGGACGCAAATACTTTTAAACACAAAGGAGATTACAAACTAAAACCTTAAGCCAAATATTTACTTGTATTAATATGGCTGCTTTACATCACTGCAGTAAAAGAAAGGGATCCTTAAGACCTTTACACGGTCAAGGCACCAAGAGCAGAAAAAATAACTTTAACATAAATGAGATAATCAGACCTAGCAAGATTCAAATCTAGGGAAAATAACATACACTGTTTACATAGTATTTTATTATACAACATGTTATAGATATTTTGTTTAGAAGTAAGGCATGCAGGTAATTACTCTCTTGGTTCCTTCCTTAACACATGAAGGGGAAATAATTTTTGCAGATTTCTCTAAAATCTGAAGGCCAGAATTACAAGTAGCCAGGGAATCTGATGCCTTCAGCAATTAAAGAGAAACACACAAAATTAAGTTCCTACGCTTTCAAATATAGCACTAAAAGGTAAAGGAGCTTGTTCAGTTGAGTTTGCTTGCTCCTTCTTGATCTTAGCAGCCTTTCAATTCCTTGTATTGATCATTATTTTCCAGTTAAAGAGCATTCATATATTTGACATGCAACTTTCAAGTCATTTTGGCATGGCCCAGCCAGCATGACTAATATTTAATCAGTTGTGTTACTACTTATTTCAAAATGCACGAGGTAACTCCACCAATCACATAAATCGTGATACAAGTTCTTTTCATTTAGAGAAGTGCAAACCACCCCAAAGAAATCCTAAAATTTTACTTAAAAAAACCTCACTAAATATCACAAAAATAAGCTTCCATTAATAGTTACAAAGGAATACTGCCGGTAACTGTAGTGGGATTATGATAATTCAAAGCTACCAGTCAGTGCAGTAGAAGTGTAGTTTTAATATGAGCAACAGCAACAAAAGAAAAGTAAAACATTTTTCAATGACAAACATTAATGTTTACATTCTCAGGAAACTTGGGGCATTCTTTGTAACTGATAATAATTTTGGACCCTCATTTTCAGACGTGTACTTCACTCCGACTGCGTTACAAAGGCCTACAAAACTTGATCTTAACTTGATGACTTCAGGTATCTTGATGAGAAACTAAAGCCAATTGAAAATGTGCCTGAAAATAACCAAATGGTTTTGTGGCCAAAATCAAATTACTTTTTGTAAGGTCTTCTATTTTCAGTACAGTAAGTTATTAATAATGAGAAAAAAAGAAAATTCTATGTACATTGTATGCATCACAAAATTTCCAATGAGTGGAAGCACATCTCCAAATGTAATGTCACTAAAATAATATGAAACAAAAATATTCATGGGCTCCCCCCCAAAAAACAAACTTCACACAATTATCATTTTGTCTTCAGATGGGCACTTTCCTCCCCCTCTTCATGCTTCCATTGTGCTCTAGTCAGAGAAGTTGTATTAAGGAGGCTGACTTTTTAATCTTGGAGTACTCTATCACAAAAAATCATTTTAATATGGCCAGAACCAGTAGAGCACTTAAACAGTCTTAGCTAAGTCCTTGATTAGTTCTGTTAAAACCAACAAGGAATGCATGAGCTTAAAATTAGTTTCCTGTGCAAATGCTCTGGAACAGGGCTGCAGTTTCATTTCCTTCCAGTTTATCAGGCAATTTCTGCTTCTGGCATAAGATACCCGATTCCTTCACCAAACAGTGTAAGTAGTTACGTTTCTTACTATAATTTCCTCAAAAAAAGAGGGAAAAAGTGCTCTCCCCATCCCCTCAGTAATTTTGTCTTTGAGAAAAATTTAAGTTGTTGAAGGGGAAATTCTCAGCAATTTGCCTGACTTTCTTTACAAAAATTATATGCAAATAAAAACCAGTTATTTGAAATTAATTTCTGTCTGTTCAGAAAAAGAAGTATTTTCAAACATTATTAAATACCTGGAGCTTTTTTGAACAGTTTTGTAGAAGAAAAATAAAACCTCATTACAATTCAAAGACAAAACAGAATCTTACAGATCTGCCACAGCACTTTCCGTAAATGCACAGTAAGCAAAAGTAATTATGATCCTTACACACAGCCTGAAGATGAGATAGGAATACACAGCACTTATCAGGAAGATGTGTCAAGTACCCCTTCATGCCCTGCTATATCTGCAATCCCTCTGAAGCCCAATCCTTGCTACTCTTCCAGTTTGGCAGCTGGAGGGGCAGGTCAGAGTAACATACACTGGAGAACCCAGTTAAAGCATCCAATGCTTGAGCCTGTAAAAAACCTGCCCAGCACATCATCTTTCCCAGAGTTACTGGCCCATCTAATCAAACACAGCTGACTTTCACAGGTCTCACTGAATGCAGCGGTACAAAACAGTATCCCTTGGAAATACAATGACCGAAGAAGTAAGATTATTTATCATTGTGCTTTACAAAAGGAAGTTTTTTGGGAAGCAGCAGGAGGCTTTCTACATAAAAAAACCTTTCTTGATTGGCTCTTTGATATTAACAAAGGGCTCTATTTCATCCTCAGTGGGAGCACATAGCTTCCCTTTAAGCTAAAAGAAGTTACGCATGCACACAGGAGAGTTTACAGCATCATATCTTGCAATAGCATCCTTCAGTTTTCCCAGCACACCACCTATGGTCACATTCTAAAAGGAAAAACACCTGACATGTTTGAAGTCAAAGGCAGACATCGTATCTGAAGGATGGAAAATCCTGAAGCTGCTAAAGCTGATCAGCCCCAGGGTCTGGGTCTGGGTCCAGCCAAACCTCTCTCCACTAAGGCACATTCTCTGTTTATTCATGAACACATGCAAAGGAAACAGAAGCGTGCAACTGGAGTCAGACTCTGATTCCATACATGAGCTGAAAACCCAGTCCTTCCACTGAATAAGCAGAGGAATTCAGTATCAGCTAATTTCTACTGATTTCCAAGATGAAAATGGTAGATGTGTTTAAGCAGGGCTGGCTGTGCAGCAATAGTCTCACCTTGTATAAATGTGAGATCCTCCAACACTAAAAAAGCTACAACCACGCTACAGTGATAAAAACCTGCAAACGAATCATGGGGAACATTATGCTCAGGGACACCATACACCTCCACTCCCATCCTGCACAAATTTCCAAACCAGTTTTAGTATAATCATGTGTTTGTGACTCCACTGCTTTTCCCTCATGAAAAAAGAAAAAAAAAAAAAATCACATGCTTCTGTACCAGAATTGCATTTTCCAAATAAAGTGAGTTGTGGCTGAAATGCTGATTACCCAGAAGAAATCCTAACAAAAGCAAATGTCATAAACTATAACTATACGCTACACAATATATGCAGTTTCTCTGCAAATGCAGCCCTGGCCACGAGAACAGGAATGTCTTTGGAGTCCCATTACCTATAGGAAGAATAAGATATTTATGAATGGGCAGTAGCTGCTTGTGCTCATTGTCCTGGGAGAAGCATATATATTCATAACAGCTAGTGGACTTGAATAAGTTCCACGTATTTACTTTGTTTCAGAAGAATACATAAGCTACACCACAATCCAGGATTTAAGGCTCATCCAAATCACTGTCAGTTTTCATGTGAAGGAAAAAAATAATCCACAGTCAGTTAATACATAAAAGTACACACTCCATCCTGGAACACACTTTTGACAACTGTGTAGTGAATCCTTGATTGAACATACTATTTGGTATGACTCAAAATCTGTTTTTCTTGAGGGCACTTCCATGAATACACTCTCAATTACATAAATAATGTATCACTAGATATTTGAGAGACTTTCGTTATTCAGAAATAAGTCTTCTTCTGTGAATAAGCACTTCAAAAAAGTAATCTTTTTTTTTTTTTTGCCATTTCTTCCCCTTTGAATTACTAGAAGCTTGAGACTGCATTATTCACAGAAGAGTTACATACTTTCTCTGCACTGTAGTTGCATAAAAACTGAGAATTCTAAAAAAGAAAGAAAGAAAGAAAGAAAGGAAGGAAAAAACAACTGAAAACCATCAAAATGGAAAGTCATACTCAGGAGAGCTGTGGTCTATCTAATGTAACCTTTGGCCCTAACAGTGCCTACAGTACCACAGAAAAGAAGGGTGTACTATAAGGCACAAGTACAGAATAACTTGCCCATAGTACACTTCAGCTTTTTTTCCATATAACTGTGCCTTAAAACACAGCGGTGGGATATTCACCCTAACTTTTGTTACTGTATCTATTCTAGCCATGTAAATGTCAGTTTTTCTTTTTGAATTTATGCATTTAGACCAACATATCAAGTTTGCCACAAGTTTCCAAAGTTAATTATGCATTGTATAAAAAATGCCCACCCTGTTTAAATCAGTTATCTCCATTTACTGCCTTTCAATGTAGTTCTTTGTTCTTGCTGTAAGTTAAAGTGCATGATTTATTTATATACACACACCCCACTGACTGCTCATCCTCTAACTTAACTATGTTGGTTTTATTTCTTCCAGTAACTTGACACAAGGAATTCCTTCCAATGCCACAAAGCACTTCTGCCCATCCTGCAGTCCTCCTCTATTTTTACTCTATTTTCTTAAGAGTGATACGGAACAAAATAAATAATTCCTGTTAAAAAGCAACATGATATAAACAAGCAGTAACTACTATCTAGGAAATACTGTCATCGTTTATAAAGTTTTTTGTTAATTTCACCTCCTTTTTGTTAATTTTTTTTTTCTAGAGAGACAGACAAAAGCCCAACTTGCCAGCTTTTCAACTGCATCAAATATAGTTAATTTAGTATTCAGCAACATGCAATTAGGTCAAATTATGTATTCAGAAGATTTTACTGGGATTTGTTAGCTGTAAAATTTCATCTGCCACCAGAGTGCCTGTTCCTTAAGATTGGCTAGATACCCCTTAGTGTTCCTCAACCTTCCTCCAACTCGTTTTCTATCACCCACAAATTATACCATCCCTTTATTCATTGCTACACAAAAGTAGCATTAGTAGCATTCACCCTACTACTCATATTCCTACATCTTCCCATTAGCCTTCTATGATGTCCAAGTTCCAAGTGTCCATGTGGCTCTGAGCATGGCACACACCCTAGAAGACAGTAAAACTTCTGAGCTGCACTGCGCCACAACTCCTGCAGAAAGAACAGTTCCAGTAAGTCTGTCTCATGCTTCTCTATTCCATATTCTGAAATGTTTCTTACAGGACAGCAGTTTTGGGTAAGAACTTTTTCAAAGTCTAGAGGAAAAAAAAAAATTATACCCTTTAATGTCTTCTAACACAAAATAATAGTCTGGGTTAGCTTTACCTGTACCTGTACCTTCTTCATTAGACCTAGTTGCAAAAACGCTCATAACAATCTATTATAGTCTATCATGTTATGTACCTTTCTTTGCCATTCTTCCCAGGAGAATCCTGCTCTGAACTGAGAAAAGGGCCACAGATATCCCATGATCCAACAAACACTTTCAATAGGCAGCAATACAACCAAGGAAAGGAGAGGTTATGCTTTGATATGAAACATCAAATTCTTACAAAATTTCACTAAGCCTGTCTGGATGCTGCTTCCACCACCAACTGATATATTTTCTTTCTTCTCAGTCCTTAGTTGGGCAATCCAAAAGTGGGGCAACAAGATAGCTTGAAATACTACTTATAAATGAAGTTCACTCCTTTTGTTGAAAAGCCATTTGTCCCAAAAGGCACTCTTCTAACCTCAAAAGCCTGCAAACAGCAACGCTTCTGAGAGCTCACATGCATCCCACACAAACCCATATCCATTTAAATGTCAGCTCACAAATGCACCTAAGATGTATAAAGAAAGCACTTCCAGGATTTCAGCAGGTTCTTTGGTACGCTAAGCTGTAGTCAGCCTACAGTCAGATATTGCTCCATTGGGTCAGACACAATTTTATAGCAGCAAGTGCTACACTTAGACTCCACTCTCACTGCTTTTCTTTGTCTCTTTTTGAGGAGGGAATTTCTCCCATGTTTTCACAAACAGTTTGTCCTTGGTTATTTTAGCTGCTGTGTTTCCATCTAAAATCATCAGAATCAATGATTCAGAAATACTCCTATAGGAATCTTCTCCTTCTAAAAGCACAGTATAAGACATTCATCTCTATCTTACAGCCTTCTGAATCAAAAATAGCTTTAAGCTATAAGTACAGCTATAAGCCCAGCATCTAAATACATCCAAGGAGGCAATACAGTTCACCTTTCTAGTACGTAAAATGCAGACCATGCCATCATAAAATGCTTAAGAGAAGCAATTCTGAATTGAATATTTTAGAAAAAGAACAGTACATTATTTCATTCCTAGAGTGGATCAATATAGTAAAAACGGGATGTAAAAGTCAGATTGGCTGTAAATATGTGACTTCCTTTCTTCCTTGAACTGTCACTTTGCAACCATAGCTTGGTCCTTCAGACTTCATTTTGTGAAATGCCAACTCTCAGCCAATCTCAGTCTACAGTTTTATTGTACTGCTACAACTTAACACTCACATCCTTAAATTTTAAGTTTCTCAGCCCTGTGACTGCAAAGTAAAAATCTTAAAATGCATGACCCTTATGAACTAATAAAAATCAGAAAACAAATAACAGAGCAAATACAGCCTTTTAATTTAATTTCATCTCAACTTAAAAGTATTTGGAGACCAAAAGAACCGTATTTTTAATTCTCTGGAGAGAATAAGGAAGTCTTTGTGAATTTGATTCTTGAACATTGTTATTAGAATTTCTGCAGAAAAATTATGGTTCCTTTTTCCTGCTACCTGCTAAATACAAAATGTGAATTATCTAAGCACATGTGAATCTTCTGAAAGATGGACCTTAACCAAAAGTCTCCCTAAGTCTTTTTAATAACACTAAATAACAAATTGTTCACATGGAGGTGGATCAGGCTTTCTGGCTGCCCTCCCAGGAAGCTGTTGTATCACAGGTTTGAAATTGTTCAGGACAGAGATACTGATTCTTTACAATCTGTTTTCTGAGGACCTACTGTAATATGGTTCTGATCGGATGGAGACAAGCAAACAGTTCCCTTTCCTTCAGCAGTAACAGAGGTTAAAAACTCATCCCCAAGTTCTCTGAAGAGTGTACAATATGGTATTGAACAGATAATTTCATTCTTTATCACTCAAAGGCATTTCAGCATGAACCCATTCCTACTCATAGAAAGCCTCAACTAAATACACATTCAGTCCCACTGCCGTGAGCTGAGGCTTGGATCTCATCACCAATCACACACATTAAGTTCCCGCACTGAACATACGCTTTCTGAATGGGGCTTCAGTCAATTCATACATCAAGATGCTGGAAACAGAAGAGCACATTTGCTACATGAATGATGAGATAATGAAGATGCTGAAACATTACAAAAATAGAATAAGCAGAGTTTATGTCCTGAAGCAGGTGATGGTCAATGTCCCAGCACAGGTTCTGCTGCACACTTCTTGGGACTCCTCCAGGTAGAACCACGTTCTGCAAGACCAAGCTCTTGACTTGGTAGAAGTCTCACTCCTGAGCATGCAATACCAAGTACAGAATAAAGAACTGGCAATAAATTAGATTAATTATATTGATGAAATTTTCAACCACCCAGACCACAATTTCCGAGATAACAAAAATGGCAACTTGTTAGCATAGGTTTTCTTTCTTACACTTATAAAACAAAACACTCCCACCACCTTCAACTTTCAGCTAAAGCCTAATATTACAGATGAACTTCCTATCATAATGAAACATCCTGGCACCTAACTGCAGGCTCCTTTAATGAAACAAACAACAACAAAAGGATATAGTGTTCCAAGTTTTCCAATAAAAAAAGGAAAAAGCTGATTTCACCTGCAGGGAGTCAGCTGCACTAACTCAAAGTACCTAAAAACTAAGTAGGTCCATAGTCCTATATATCAGGTTTAAGGAAAAGAGACAAGTGAAAAAGCAACCACTGAAGTGTTTGCAAAAAAATTGGGATCATACTGCTCAGGAACATCAGTTTCACCAAAAGCGAAAGATGATCTGAAAAGGAGTTTTTGTTCCTTTGGAAGGAAAAAACACTTTTGCATATGTAATACACGGACTTTTAATAGGCCTAGTGTGATCCAAAACTTCAGGATTTCCCCCATCTTATGTTTTATAAAATTAAGGTTAGTTTTACTTATTTCTTGTCTCTGGTCCAGAGCAACAGTTCACAACCAGAACAGGTCTGTTGGTCAAGGCAATCTTCACACCTTAGGACAATGACTTTGGTCTAATCAAAAGGAAGTGGTACTTTTTGACATGATGAATTATCTTTTTTGACATAACAGACAGGACTGCTGCTTCTCTCTGAGCTCAATCTTTACCTCGTCGTCACTTTTATCAGATCAGTGCTGGTGGTGATACATCAAATGCATAGAATTTCAATGAAATTGTCATTACAAAGGCTTTCAGGGGTCTGCAAATTTTCTCTGGGCACAGAGCAAGACTGGGGTATGCAGGAGTCTGTCCCACATTCCCTGCTCTCCTGATTTCCCAGTGGTGATCACAGCAGGCTCTATGCTTGCCATCTCATCCTGGGTACCACCCAGGGTATTTGGCATTTGTGAGAGTCACACAGTGGGTGGCTTCATATTTTGTAGCAACTTGGAAAGGTCGACAGCCAGTTAGCAGCTATGAGTTGATAATGAAACTATACATACACACATATATGCTTCAACCATCGATAAAGTCTTTCCATGTTAGTCATGGTTATATACAATACCTTATTAGTTATATAAACAATCTATGTTTATCCTAAAAGTATTTCCAAAAATACATGGAAATACACACAAACAAAACATGTAATGTAATCAATACAATTTCTTACTAGATGTAATCACATCGATAGTCAAAAGAAGCCACCAAATAGAAAAGTCACACACTAGGTGTTTGATCCTTTAAAAATTACATCTTGATGGTGCCTCCAGTAATTCTCTACATAACTTTACCCATTTTTCTTCTTCTCAAAAAGCCCTTCCTCTCTTCCTTTAACATAATATTATAGTTTATCCAATTTCAGCACCTGGTACCAGCAAGCTGACTTTGCAAGAGTACCTTACTGATAGCTCATCTCTTACAGGTATGTACTGTTCTGCAAAGAAACAGAACCAGATGATGCTGAACCAGATTTCTGAAGCTACCATTTTAGAAACTCTACGAACAACTAAGAAAAATATGGCTGCATAATTTTTAACAAAACAATATGGAACCTGATCCGATGCATTAACAGTCCATAATGTTATTGAACAAGACTACAAGAGAGACACTTTACTTGCAGCTGCTTGTCAGACAATTACTCTCTGCTACTGTAATACTTCATGTGCATACTTCCAAGGAAGACTCATGAACGCACAGGTTCATTAAGGGAATGAGAGAATCGATTGTAAAATGGAAAAGGCTGAGTGAGGTCGTATTTCAAAGAGATGAATATGGTACACTCCATTATGTTGTAATCAGCCTCTCTCTTTCATCCTACGAACTGTAATAGTCTATCCTAATTTTCAAGGGAAAAAAAAAATTCTCACTGCCTGCATCGTACCTTCATCCCAAATACAGTGAGGAATTCAAATGTGCTGCAGGCAGTTTCCATTTACCATGGTCTTTGGAGCAGACGGTATTGATGTTGCTGACCATTTTTCTCCTTAATAAGAAAAACATTCAAATGCTACTAATATTGCTGCCTTGGCAAACCACATTTTATAGATGGGACTTGCCCTGTACATGACACATAGAACATCAATCAAGGCTGAATTTTATTTCAATTTATTATGGTTGCTGTCTAAATGAAAAAATGCTTACATCGTTAAAACGTCTTACAATATAAATGTGTAAATGATGTAATCACCCATTTTGTGAGAAAATTCTGATTTTGATTAAAAATATCTACAGTTGAACTTCTAAATATTTAATAAATGTGAAACAAAAAAACCACAAGCACATTAAGAAACCACAGTAATTGGTATCTGGTGTAACATCATGGTTTTATGTTTGATAGCTTTTATCTTTAGAAGATGAGTTTATAAGGTATTCTTTTAAAATGGTAAGAGCTGCCTTTTTGTTCAAATCATCAAGAATATGTTACTTCAATCTTGACTTCATTCAAGACCTCACATATGTGGTTTTTTCAAGTCATCATTTATCACAGTTCTTTGCTTGCTATAGCCAGCTGTATCCTAGAAAGAAAGAAAAGCCCTGCAAAACCCCTGCAAGCCTTCCCATACCCAACTCTGGACACCACACAATGACCAAGGGGCAGAAAGCAGCACCTTATAAGAAGAGAGACAGAACTCAATTTTGTCATTGACTGGAATTCACAAACCTGTCACAGCTATTGAGACAGAATTTAACACTTGACAAGAGTCCCACTGGCACATGCTGCATCCGACATCCCCAGGAGCTGGCTGGGATGCTGGCTCTCCCAGCTGCTGCCTCCAGCATGACACAAAGCAACACACCCAACATCATGTCTCTCCTGCAGAGAGCACTGCAGATCATCAGGTCAACCCAATGACATTGAAAACTCATTAAACTGTCATTTTCTCTCTGTATTATTAGCATATGGTTATTATATAAATACAATACTTCCCCCCCACTTACAAACAGAAGTTCACAAGCACATAGCAGAGCAGAAACAAAATCCAAACAGTTTCTACTAGAAAATGAGAGTTAGCACAGATTGGCAGGCAACTGATTCTGCCCTTCTACTCTGACCCCACCTGGAGTACTGGGGGCAGCTCCAGGGCCCCCAACAGAAGGAGGAGGATCAGAGGGTTGGAGCATCTCTCCTGTAATGACAGGCTGAGACAGCTGTGGTTCAGCCTGGAGAAGACAAGGCTCCACAGAGACCTTATAGCACCTTCCAGTACATAAAGGTGGCCTACAAGAGAGATGGAGAGGGACTTTTTACAGGGATATGTGGTGACAGGACAAAGTGAGATGACTTTAAACTGAAAGAAAGCAGATTTAGATTAGAGAAAGAAATTCTTTACTGTGAGGGTGGTGAGGCACTGGAACTGGTTGCCCAGAGATGTTGTGGATGCCCCATCCCTGGCAGTGTTCAAGACCAGGCTGGATGGGGCTCTGAGCAGTGTGATCTAGCTGAAGGCATCCCTGCCCATGGCAGGGGAGTTGGGACCAAATGATCTTTCAGGTCACTTCTAATCCAAACCATTCTATTATTCCACGTTTTCCTTACTTGGACAAAAAGTATCTAAACCAGAGTTTGGATCCAACGAGCAAAAGACTGAACTGCAAAAGCGGTGGTTTAGCACGTATTGGAAACCATGACAAGATGTGACTAACAAATCGGTAGTACAGCTACACACTGCTCATGCACAAGTCCCAGCATCTTTCATGAGAGGGAAACTTCTTAAAGGTTTTTGCCTTGCACTGAATTTTATCATAGCCAAGCACTGAGGAGCAATTTCAACTTGGCCTTTAAAGAAAAAAGAAAGGATAAATAACTGTAAATGAAGGAAGTGCATGAAAGCTACATGACAGATAAGTGGACTCTTATAACATTGCATGTTGTAAAGTTTGCCAGAATGCATTGAAAGAAGAGTCAGTGTCCCAGTTAAATCACATCCTGCTGCAGCTGTCCAACTTTATAGCTAAAATATTCATACTAATTCCATTAAACAACTACAGAAGGAAATCCAAAATATTATTAAAAGTATGTTGGCTTTGTACTATCTTTTTTTCTGATTTAATAATAGATAAAATACTCTCAACTTCAAAGAGTGATTTTTTTTTTTTGTGGATATTCACACCCTGGAGGCCACAAAGCAGTTGTCCTATGGAAATCCTACAAAACCTAAACTTTACTGTACATTTCTGACAGACATTTTAGACAAGAAAGGAAGGATATTTTAGCATTTATGGAGCTGGCCTGACATTTAGGGGATCTCAATTTAATTTCCTTGTCTGCCAGACTTCCTTCATAATCCCAGACAAAGTAAATCATTTTCCTTTCCCTAGTTTCTCATCTTCAAAATGGAGAAGACCATTAAAGTACTTGAATCACGCAAGTCTTAAAAGATAAAAAAAAAACGTTTTTCTTCTCCATTTTTATTTTTCCCATGGTTAGACATTTACCTGAAAGGTCAATCTTCCAAAGGCTTCAACTGTATGCTGTTTTGTTCTTAAAACACACTACTTATAAGTAACACACTTTGTGTGTTGCAGATCTTTGTCATTAGAGAGCCTTCCATTTTAAAATGCCTGCTCTGTGATAAGAAAAGATATTGAAGAATGAGCACTGGGAAAGTTAATAAACAAAATGCATTCATGGCCCATTACTTCAAATAACTTTACTATATAAATAGTCCACTCATCAAATAATGGCCTCAATTAACATTTAATTCTCAGACAATGCATTTGTAATGTCCCGCAGGGATTAAAAGTTCTGCATGAATATCACTATTCTAGAAGTGCCACTACTTACAAGAGAAGTACTGACTTAATTTCCACTTGATTAAAAACAGTTTATAGTCTTTCCTCACCCAGCTTCTCTACTAGGCCTCCTTGTCCTAGAAGGATCAAAAGAAAAGATACTCTACTATATGTAGGAGCTCCCAATCTGCTGGCTGATGATGACCATCAGCCTTGCTGTTAAAATCTGTAAGCACACTAGTGCAGCATTACTACAGAGGAGAAAACTAAATGATTTTGTTAAGAAAGCAAGTGATGAGAATTCCTTCATGTAAGTGCATGGTTCAATCCCTTTTACAACAAGGTAGAACAAACTAAGTTTTTCACAGCACCACAGAATATTCCGAGTTGGAAAGGGCCCACAAGGATCACCGAGTCTAACTCCTGGCCCAGCACAGGACACCCCAAGAATCACACCATGTGCCCAAGAGTATTGTCCAAACCTTCCTCGACCTCTGTCGGGCTGGTGCTGTGACCTGGGGAGCCTGTTCCAGTGCCCAACCAGCCTCCGGGTGAAAAACATTTTTCTAATATCCAACCTTAACCTCCCCTGACACAACTTCAGGACATTCCCACAGGTCCGGTCACTGGTCACCACAGAGAAGAGATCAGTGTCAAAATAACCTGGCCCACATCAGCAACAACAACAACAAAAAAAAAAAAAAAAAAAAAAACACCAAAAAAAGCCTTAGCACTGCCATTACCAGGAACAAACATGAGGACAAGACCAAGGCAACACTGGAAGAGCCTGACATTACGTGGACATTCCGACACTGACAAGCACTACAAGAACTGCTGCAAGGCTCGCTACTTGGTATATCTAAATGTTGTGTGAAAGACCTCCCCTCACTCAGCCACCTTGCTGTTAATGATGAAAGAGAGTATCTTTGTAATATGTGGTTGCTTTTATCCTGCAACACAATGACTGAGCATTGATGAGATGACAACTAAGTCAATTACTCTAACTCCAACAAAACACATTCTAACAATGACTGCTGCATTCATGGTGTCATTTTAAAAACTGACTCCAGTACATTCAGATTTTTTTTTGTGTCCTGTGGGTTTGACCTGAATCCTAATGAAATTAACTGCTAGAAGAAACCAACCCAGTACAAGCTACCAGCTTTCAAGGCATGATGCAAAATTTGCTGAAAAAGTCAACAGATGCTTCTTCTAGAAGCCAGAAAGAAGGAAGGCCAGAAAGCTCCTGGAAATCTAAAATGGACCTCATTGTGCTTTGATGGTGAAGTGATGGAATAAATTAAAAAAATATATTAAGAGTTAACCTAAGACAGAGATCTAAATATAAAATCCTGCCAAGACCCATTATTCTCAAAATGTGTTTTAGGCCATGTTAGGACTTCTGCCTGTGGGTTCATCTAAGGCATGAAAAAAATATAATTCAATGAAAATGAAATATTCAAAAGAATAAAAACGCTTCTCAGCTATTATTTTTCTCCCAAGTATTGTCTTATTTTAAATTTATTGCTAATACAGTATGTTAGCAGTTGTCCTTAATAAGCTCTGCATACATCCAAGAAAACTGCATACACTGACAAAGATGCTTCTAGTTTTGCACAACACATGGCTTTTTTTATACGGTATGTTTTCTCTTGAAAACTACTCCCTCACAAAATGAAAATTCAGCAGAAACTCTAATAGCTTTCATATTTCAGTCTAATAGGTAGCATGGCATTGCACTGCCACCCACCTTTGCTACAATACTGCACAGCACATTTAACAGACATTTGCTTCCTTCACTCAGTCCTTATGCACAGCTTCTGCAGGACCTCAGTATTAACATTTAACAGAGTCTATGAGCATAAAGCACATTTATGAACACCTGCTAGAACATTTTATTTGCCTTAAGAGTTTTATTATAACTGTTAAATTTTCTTGCTATGCTTTATGGGCCAAATCCTGGTCCAGTTTTAGCCTCAACTCCCATTGACTTCAACAGCAAGCAGATTTGATTGTATGTGGGTTTCCATACCAATTCAATATAGCTTTAAAGAAAATGGGATCGCTGGTAAGCACAATACTGGATAGAAAAAGCCAGCACTTACCAGCTCTAAATATCCACTGAACCCAGCCTTCAAATGCAATTAAAACCAATAAACAAACCCCACACTCAAAAGTCTGTAACCTCCACACCGCATTACAAAACCCGACTGGCTCTGAGGCTAGAAGTACAAGGTATGCAGGTATCCCACCGACAAGAGGTTTGGTGGGATGTACTACCACCAACTACTCCCTCTCAGATCACTCACTGATGCTTCTGTCACCAAAATTTGCTTCTCTGTATTAAAGCCATCAAAGGCCAGAATCCGGCCACGTCAGCGTTGGTCTCCTCCTCTGACACATCAAGACGGGCACAGGCCTCTTCAGCAACACAAGATAGGCTGGAACAAACCATGCAGAGCCAGAAATTGTTGCTGATGAGCAACAGCCCAAGGAAGAGTTTGCAGAGGAAACCATGCCAGGAGTCTGACTGTTCCGAAGATGTTCTCTGCAACCGTTCTTCTTTGACAGATTTTACCACCTTACCAGAGATGTTCCTAACACCTCTGTGAGACTGAACATGACTATAGAGAAGCATCACAGCTCCTCATAGCTTAGAGGGAGAGAATAACAGAGGACTCCAGGAAGTCTACATGGAACTCCTCTAAGAAAATTTAACTTCATTTGAAATCACATAAGAGTTTACTTTGACCATTGCTATTAAAAGTCCAAAAATAGTAAGACAGCCAGCTAGCAAAGAATAGGCAATATGGCAATGCCACATCTGTTTCACAAAAGCTTGACAGTAAATGCTTGATTCAAAGCATACTATTAAGCCCCTTAAAATTCAAGCAATTATAAAAATGAAATTATAGACACAATGATGAATGACAACAAATGAAATGTTAACAGATCTAGCACCATACAAAAAAATATTGATTTTTCTCTGATTACTACTTAGGTGATCAGAGTGTATGAGGTCCTAGTTGCCTGCTTGCTCTAGATTTTATTAATGCTCCAATATCAGACACCCAATTTGGAAATCAATGCTTACTTCATCATTTTTCTCTGAAGGATCCTATTATTCACAATTGATTTAAAAGAAATGAAAGGCTTACCATTAACAAGACCCAGATGCTGACACTTCTTAGATGAATTATTGAACTTCTAAAAGTGAATTAACTTAACCATCACCAAGACTTATTGTCTGATGTTTCTCATACAAAAGTCAGTGTATTTATAATTACAGAACCAAGTAGTAGAAAGTAGCTCCTTTGCTGCCTCCTCCAACACCATGTACACCAAGTAAAAATTAAGCTTTCTAAAGGTAAAAATATGAGTTATGCACCAAATTCAGCCAATTGGAGGTTAGTCTCTAACTGCCTTTTGACACCCTGAATCTTCATTTATTTCTAAAACTCATAGGTCATTTCAAGGTTCAGAAAGAGGAAATCCAATTTATGGCAAGTTACATCTTCTATCAATGAGATTACTACAGTCAAAGAACCCTAGGGCTGACCATGCCCTGCCAGAAAGCCTACAGAAGACTATTATTAATTCCCTTTAGGTACAAAATGAAGATCCACCTTATGAATTAAGACAAAAGTAACAATATTACGCTGTTGCAAGTAGAAGCAGTACTACAAGTCCATCGCAAAAACAGTGTAAATGTACTAAGCAGAAAGGCTACTTTTAAAACTTGCCATCTGAGCAAAGGGGCTATCTCTTGCTCAGAACATAAATTCATCATTTTCCAGTCTAAGGAAGGACTATGCATCACCCAAGGTGAATTCACTTCCTCAAATAAGAGCTTTTGCTCTGCAGGATCAAAAGTTCAGTACCAAAAACCAGCAGGTTCGGAAGGGCAGATGATCACACCAGCCTCTACTGTAATCCTATGAATGATTAACTCCACCCCCAAAAAGTATGCAATTCCCAAGCAGGTACACTGCTAATAATGCTCTTCACGACTCATCCTTGAGAAGTGGCAATAAAAACCCTGAGTGCCAGTACGCTGCCCAGCTGCACTGATCTACAAACACATTACTGTCAAGAGCACAGAGCTGTGCTAGGCAATATGCTCTCCTTCAGCCACGGACAGTAGGACCACAGCTGCCTGGTGACGCAGCCAGAACAACTGCTCAGCTGTCAAAACTAGTGAACATTTCAGGTCTTAGCAGACTTTTTGCTAATCTGTACTACCTGGCTGAATATGCCTTCAAAATGCTAGAATGGCAACTGCTTTCTCCTTTAGCATTCATCATACTCGCAGAGGTCAGCTCGATTACACTTACCTCTGCAACTGCTCTGAAGACTTCAGCACAAGACCAAGTTCAGACTCCAGATGCAACACATTCGGGAAATCTTCTGGATTAATAACACAATTTTTTTGCTTCCCTTTTATTGTGGAATGGTGAGATAACAGACCTGTTCTATCCTTTTCACACAAGCTGAAAGTCAACAACTGTCCAAAATCACTAGAGCCTCTTCTCAAAGCCCTCAATGGATTTGAGTGCTTTCACACTGCTGGAGGCAAAACACCTGGGCCTTTTTTTACCAGGGTTAGTATCTGAGGTAGATAGTCATGGAGCAAACCAATCACTTCTTGAATACTGTATTTCCCCTTCCCAACCCCCTCCACCTGTTTTAACCCCTGTTTTACTGGAACTAACCTTAAAAATCCTGCTTTGGACACTGGACAAACACTTTAAAAATTAAGAAAAATGGGAAGGAAAGAAGCATGACAGATAGAGCCTCCAAGCTCTTAAGTCTAACTATATTAGGAAAACAGGCCAAAATCATGAAATTATGATTATTTCTAAAATATTTAGGTACTGAAAATTTTCAATCTGCCTCTTCTCTACAGAATAACACTTTTGAAATGGAGGCTGGCTGGCCATAACTGAAAGCTAGTTAAATTTGATACCTGCATAAAACGTATCTCAGCAAGTAGGTTATAACAACTTTTTTTAAAAAGACATGGACCTTGGCAGATTTCCTGCTTTTCTTACACTCATTTCTTCCAGTACTTCCCACATTGTGAAATAACTCTTAATGCTATAAAGACAGTGCAGACTGCAAAAATTGGTCCTAGTGGTTCCAATGGGAGTAGCGTGGTCAGAATTTGGCATTCAACAAAGTTTCCATTTCTACATAGGTTTCATTTATTTTTCAGTTTAAAAATAAGACCATATTTTGGCATGTAACTAGAGCTGCTCCTGCAACTCAAAAGAAATAACACTGCTGGCAAGCCTCAAAGCTGTTCCAAGACAAAAAACTGTGTTGGCAGAACTTTTTCTGAAAGTTCTTTTTGACTCGAGGCAGAATTCAACACCAGCATAAATGGAGAAACTTCGGTGAAAACAGTTATGTTACACATTAAGTTTATATAATGCAAATATATTTAGCTGACATGGAATTTAAATTCTGTTGAACCAATTCTGTTTATCTTCTACATGTACATAATAACTTAGCACCAAATTCTATAATCATTCTTCTGTGAATACTGTTTTTCCTCCTACATAAATGGTTCTGTGCTATTTACAAAGCACCACAACCATGCCACACATTTTTTCAACATAAGTTATCCAATTAGGATGTGGTGAAATTAAAGCTGCAAGATCTATATTCCTACATCAATTACAGGCACAGAAGAAAATAACATAAATCTGACATTTCACAACTTCTGAGGGTTTGATTTTGCAACCTACTTTCTAAAATACCTTTTTTGCACGTCATACCCAAGGGTTTTTTTTAGAGCATGAATACAGTTAACCAATGTGCAGCGGTGCTTCATCAACACAGATCACAGCAAGATTTGACTCTTAACTCCACCATGGCACGGACAACAATGAAAGCATTCAAATACCTAGACAAAGATGCCCATGCCCTTGGATATCCAAGATATAGTTGGATGATGGATGGGACAAAGTACTTACAAGGAAACTGCACCATTTTAGATCAGCTGTTGAAAAAAACTGAATTGAGTTCTTCTTCCCAGAGAGAGGGGGAGAAAGTTACACCACAGTGGTATCAGGCTGCTGAGGGAACCTATGGGTTTGAGGAAAGGGTCACAGCAAGGCCCTCCTTTTTACCTCCTGCTTGGGAGATGCAGATTGTTCTGGCCATGACCACAGAGTGGGCAACAGGAGCATTAAATCAGACTTCAACAGAGAAGTGGAAGCATGGTAACTAAAACCTAGAACTTTGCAAAGGCTACTGCTCCTTCCCTCTTCAGCGGCTGTGTGATCCCAGCTTTGCGAAGCTCACAATTTTGTCAGGGTGACCCCTTTTTCCTAAGGGACACAGGTTAGAAAAGATAACCTGATTTTTAAATTCCCATATCTTAAAAGATTTCAACACAATTTCATTGATTTAGAAAAGAAAGGGTAATTTTCATTGTTCTAGAATTATCATCTTCCCAAATACTGAGATCTACTACAAACAAAGGAGGCAAGAGATCCTCTTGAAGAAAAAGCAATACAAAGCTTAAATATGTAGGTATTCCTAAAGCCAAGTTCTGAGCACAGCTTGCTTACCCTACCCTAAATACAGTTGACTTAACTCTAAATACAGTTGGTTGAGTATTGCATTGAAAATCTTTGGTGTTTTGCCTTTGTTTGTCAAACTGCGCTTTTTTTTACATTTTGTTATACTGTCACTGAAGAAAAAAATGACAAAGAAATGTAGACTTAATTTATTTACCTTCAGATTCTCATGAATTTGTATCCAATGTACTACAATTCATGAACTGCTTCAAATAATTCAACTAAACACATGGAGTAGAGGACCTTTAAGGGTCCCTTCCAACCCAAACTATCCTATGATTTGCAACACTTGACTGCAAAAGTCAGTCTGCCTACATGTAAGGTATCTTTTCAATAAAATACACCACTTTAGATGTCCATTGACTTAAAACAATTCAACAAATAAAAAGAAAGATAAGAGGTGATGCTTATGTTCAGGCCACAAATTAATGCAGTTAATTTGACCAGAAAAGTAGAATTAGAACTCAAAATAAACTTAATATGCAGTCACTTTAGGTCTGAAATTCCAACCAGCACTCTCATTGAGAATAAATCACACAAAATTTTCAGTGTAGTGTGCCTAAGAATTGGTGTCACAAAAATCATCAGATCTTCAGAAATTTAAGGCCAATTTGCCACCAAGTACAGGAAAACTCATTAATCATCTTTTTATTTCCACTGTAGAAATAATGTACTACAGGTGTTTCAGAAAGATTTTGATTTTCTATAATAAGCGGTCTCTTTCTTTCCATACATTACCAAGTCAAACAGGGGTACATTTTTATTTAGGCTAAATCATGCCTTATGGGACACACTTAGGAGGAAAGGAGGACATGCAACTGGCACTTGAGACATATTGCCAGGGCAAAGCTGCCAAAAGCACACAGCAGGGAGCATGTTTTGGCTATCATGAGCAGAATAAGCATGCACTCCTTAACCACTGCCAGCTGGCATTTGTTTCCAAATACAGAATGCTCACTAGGCAGTTTGGAGACTGGACATACTCCTAACCTTAACTATGCTCCCATAAAAACGCGATGCTGAGATACCTCATTAACCATGCCTGTCTCCTAGCTGACTGCCAAATGAGAAAGACTGAATGACACAGAAAAAGGATACATTTCTCCCTACGCACAAAAATGTACTTGAAATATATCCTAACATACTCTAGTGCTTACAGCAAAAGAGAGATTTTAAGAGTGTTGGAAGAAAATCCTGCCAGCACCTCAAAAAGCAGAAACACTGTCATTCTCTCTTGTGCATAGATAGAAAAAGTGAAATCCAGAGACACAAGAGTATCAAGAAAACATAGCAATGTATAGAAAGAGTGGCTGGCATTGTGATTATAAACTATACTATCATGTTTAATACAACCTCTAGCACTCCTCACAACAGACGCTCCCTGCTTTATGTGCTAGGGCAGATTTGTGGGTAGAAGATTAATGTCCCCCTCCATCTGTTAATGACTATATAGGTCCCCTGGGCTTTGCACCAAGGGTACTTTGCCCTTAGGATGAAACAAGAAATGGGAATTTGTGTTTGTTACTACACGCGCTTACTATTTCCAGCAATACTACCAATTGCTAAACATGTATTATTTCAACTTTATCTACCAAAACCATATTTTATCACGGGAGTTCAACTGTGATTCCAAGGAGATTTTCAAAGAGATCAGTTAAAAGGAGAACAAACCAACAGGGGGGCACTTTTCACTTTCAAAGCGCTTTCCTGACACACACAGCCTGCATTGGTATTTCCCCTGTAAGTGCTCTATTCATTAACTTTTCACTACAGTTTCAAAGTGACTCCACTTTTTGGATTTCCCTTTCTCTGTCACTGATAGCCTGCTGTCACGGACCAAGTAACTCAGAAGGAAGAAATGTACCAGAGAGTGCCACGCAAAGAAGAGGGCACTAATTAAAGCCTTCATTTCCTTCAGGGGGTTCTGTGAGTGGATTTTAACTTACCCCTATTAACTGTACCTTTGCTCCTGAGAACTGGAGGCAAGTCAGAGGGAGCTTGACACCAGCATAGTCTTCATGGACCTAAGCCAGTTTGATATCCTGGAAGAATACAGGGAAAGAGCAGTTACAAAGTGAAGATCTGAAGGAATGAGGCAAATATAGTCATCACCAGAACCATGACACTCAGGGCAAAATCAGAGAACATCTTAATGGTATCTCCAATATCCACAAATGAGAAATCAAAACCAGAGCACTGCTCCACTAAAGTCTCTGAATGTGGTGTCTCAGGTTCACTACGTGCTTCCTTTCCTCCTTTTCCCACCCCTATCAATTGCAACACTGACCTCAACTCCATCTCAAGGAAGAAACAGTTGTCCCTGCCAAAATTCCCTGTGAGTACCCAAGGGAATTCCAGGGCCAGTCAACCCTGTTTACATTAACACCAAGCATATTCAATTAACTTATCCCAGTTTACTCAGCTTAACACTGGAAAAAGCTGGAACACCTTTGCAGCTGAACCATCAACATAAGAAAATTCTACCCTCTTTTCGAAAAAAGGAAATGTGATTTCAGTACATGACCTCTACCACTCCTTTTGATCCAACTGGGCACTGTTTCTGTCAAACCATTCCTGCCCAACAAGAAAAGCAGGACAAGACAGTAGCCAAGAGGGGAAAAGGAAGAAAAATAAAAAAGGAATTGCTCCTTCTTCATCTTCAGCAGAGAATGTCCTGGTCTCAAACACTACCAGAGTGAAGAAACTGCAGCCACAAAAGACAATTTTTTCTCTCTATATCAGCAGCACTACAAAACAGTGTTGAACTAGAAAAGTGCTCTGCCTGTCTAGGCCTTGGTACTCATAATATTATTCTGAAAATATTTCACTACTAGCTTCCCAAATAAGGAAATACTCTAAATCAAAGATACACACTTACTATTGTTAAAATTAACTGTAAAACCCGACCAAAAAAACCCAGCCGGATTTGTATATATTTTGTTTTCACATCACGATTTTGTTAGAACCAACAGAGCTGCTACCAGATTTCTCACCTGAACCTAGTGATATTTGGCCTTTTTCTTATGTTTCCTCAACAAGGCATGCATTTCACCTTTCATTTGAAAGCTAAAGAAATAATCTTTTCCTTTAATCTGTGTACAATGCAGGAAAACACATTCTGAGTATGATTTAAATACACAGACCAGGTAAAAGGGATTCAAATGTGCTAGTATCTCATGATTAAGTCATTCTCAGGTCCTTTTGGAAGTCTGACTTAGAGCTGAAAAGCTTGACACTCAGTGGTAAAAAAATAATAAAAAACATACAGTTAAGAATATAAAAGACAAAAGCAGGGCTCAAGAAGGTAAGGGACAGAGCGAAGAGCTGCAGTTTCCCTTCCATGTAGGGAGTACAAAATAGCACAAGATCGCGTATCTCCTGACTGACACTCCTTTGAGCAACAGCTTGCTTCCCTTAATGTGCCTCCTCAATTGCCATCCTGCGGCCTGTGCAGGTAGGCAGCCCCTGGAGAGAAAAGCCACTGAAGTCTCTGCATCCTACGGAGCACCAACAGCAACCATTCAAGCTTTTTTACAAGCCCCTTGTACCTCTGCAGAAAGGCCACACTCAATCTGGCCTCCAGAGAAAATAGAGCAGCCTAGACTGATAACATCTACTTACACTGCTGCCGATTAGACATAGACTGTCTCCGACAGCCTTTCTGAAAAGCTGAACAAGAGTCTTAACTTTTAAGCCTGAACCACTGCTAGCATATCTAACTCAAGTACTGGCAAAACACATCTAATGCCAATTGCGAAAAAACCACAAACATATATGTTTGGGAGAAGAGCAGGGGAGCTACTGTTGCTTATTTGTGGAGAAGAAGGGAGGAATGTATCATGTCTGCACACATACATAGATCTGTGTCTCACACAGGATAACAAATACAACGTGTTCCCCACTACAGAATTTTCCACTTTGAACATACAGCCATCAATATATAAAGTTCATGTTATTTCAGTGAGATACTTTTGGAATGAATAACACTGGCAGGATTACAATTCATGTAACATAGATTATTTGGTCATTACTAACTCAAGGACAAGTTGAAGTCTGAAGGCCAAATCCATGGGGATTTCTGGTGACATCACTAAGATCTCACACAGATGCTCGAGACAAGTAGTGTTGGTATTTTGCCCACCTTTGCGCCAAGTTGGTTCTGAGAAATGACTCAAAAAACAAATTGTCAAACATGATGCCACAACCAACAACAATGAGCAACTCCGTCAATGGAGAGTACTCTCATCACATCAGGAACAAAGGACACGTCAACAGTCAGTCTTACAGAGCTTCAGTAGCCACTCTGCCAGAAAAAAAAAAAATAGGCAACAAAACAAACACTTATTTTTTATCAAAGTGTAAGAGTAATTTCAAATTATGTGTTATATACCTTCCCAGATTTGTGAAGACCTCACCAACAGTACCCACAGCCAAGTCCAGCAAAGACTACCACTTGACATGTGTCACATTTATTTGTCAGAGCTATTCCCAACACACAGCAGCAAGACTGCGACTAGTCAAGGCAGCAGCACAGTGCTGAAGCACATTGCCCGACAGTTTAAACTTGTTCCTTTGCACATGCTCTTTATCCATTTTTATTCTAAATTATCTTGGCCATGAGTACTACATAAAGGACTCCTCTGATCCCACAAACAAACAGCTCTTTCCTCCTAAGAATGTAATTTAAAAGACTATTCAGCATAATTCTTACAATACTTATTTTCTCTGCGGGAAATCTTCTTACAGAATTAGAATAATTGAGGCTGAAAAGGACCTCTAGAGGCCACGTCCCCCAATTCCCAGTCAAAGTAGTGCTGATTTCAAAGTTAGAACAAGTTGTTCAGAGTCTTGTCTGGTCAGGTTTCTAAATCTCCAAGGTCAAATCTTGCAACCTCCACAGACCTCAGGTCAGAGTTTAACCATTCTGATTGTTAATTTTTTTTTCCTTATGCCCAGTCAGAATTTCTCCATTTCTACATGCGACAACTGCACCTCATCCTTCCTCTGTACACCTCAGAGAAGAGCACTGCTCTCTGTTCCAAAGCAGCCTATTAGGAAATGGAAAGCAACAATTCACTCTCATCTTCTAATCTCCACGCCGGGCAAACCCAGATCCCTCAGCGCCTCCCTGTACGCCGTGTACTCCAGACACCACCTGAAACAAGGTGGCTGCTCCAAGTGAAAACTCTTCAAATGATTTATGAAAATGTAACAAAGCCTTTCACATACTTCACCTCGATCATACAACATTGCTTTACAGGTCCCCTGACAGAGACAGGACCATTGGTACCTCACTTTCTGATCCCAAAGAAAGTTCTGAGGACAACCTCAGAGGAGCACCATAAAGGATTCGACAACATAATGCACTGAGTGGGATCTCAGATCACCTAAACACTCTGGAACAGCACTTTTTTCACAGTAAAAACAAAAAAATAACAACATTTGAAGTTTAACGTGGTTTAGAGTGTAGCTATACAGCTTCCTGCAGTTGACCCCAGAAAAATAAGAGACATGTGATATGTAACTTCCTTTGACGTTTCTTTGAACTCTAGATAGAAAGCTTTAAAGAGCAGGATTTTTTTTTATTAATTACTTTTACAGGTTTTGTAAAAAATTTCCAAATAGTACCTAATGCTAAAATATTTGCATGTACCAATTCCACGGGTTAGAACATCCTCGCTTAAAGAAAAATCTAATCATTATTTCAATATAGAGTGCACTGCATTACTTCGATGAAATGAGCAGTATCTGCCACTCACTTGACAGTGTTAATTCCAAAGCATTTGCAGAGAATCTAAACATAGGTCAAAACCGACACAAGAAGAAGGATACGTATGAAAAAGAAGATCTGTTACCCTCGCTGAGCTACTGAGAGCACACTTCCTTGCATGGCAGCACAAAGCATGCCCTCACAGGGGGTGAATCAGGTTTCATTCAGAGACCCAAGGAAGTCAGCCTTCTATGCAACTTCATAGGATGCTCCCCATATGCAAGAATGGGTTTAATAAAGATTTTATTTATTATTTATTTAAAGCTTGTCTTCTACTACTTTGCTACATCTTGCTGCCACAGGGAGAAGCTTTTCATATCTGCCTAGAAAAGACCCAAAACTTCTGGAATCATGACTGCCAAATGCTCCAACAATCAGCAGCCCCAGACCTTAAGACTAAGCTGGGTAAGTCCAAAACCGGTCCCCTTGGCAGACGCAGCAGTTCCCCCCAAGAACATAAAATGTATTAACACTGAAAAATAGACATGGAACTATTTATACAAACAAACACGTCTGTATATTCATTTGTGCATACTGTTAGAAGAATTGTGCATGTTACACACATACCCCACGCTACACACATAACCTTCAGCAATTTAGGAACAGCAGCAAACACCAGTGTCTGCAATATTCTGCTTTCACGAGAGAAAAGCCAAGGCAAACACGCCAGAGCTGTCGCATGGTGATGGCACCTCTTCAGTGAGCCTGCTGCAACTCTGGAATAGCACGAGCACCCAGCCCCACAGTGCTCTCCTCCAACTCCCCACACCAGCCTACCGCACAGGGGACAAGCTGTAGCCCTGCATGGGAAGTAGAAAAGAAACTAGTGCCCCTCCGGAGACAGGCCCTTCTCTTGCACCCAGCACAAACACACACATCGGCCCAGGACTCAACTCGGGTCTAAGTTTTACACATGACCTGGAAAGGTTTTGCCATCACTTGTCTAACAAAAAGAACAAAACCCACTATGTGCAAAGCTTTTTAATGCCTCAAAGACTGGCACTTTTACGTCTCCAGGTTGGGGTTTTTTTCCCGCCTTCATCCTATCCTCTCCACTTAGCTTACATAGAGACCACCTCCAGAGTGCCATGCTAATTAGCAACAGCTTGCACTCTGTATTAAAACTAAAAATAACCCCCAAAAAAATCTAGTGAAAAGAAAACCTGAATGAGCTCATATACATTTCATCATTTCAGTAATATTGGTGTATTTTAATTACACTTAAATAATTTTAATTCTGATCTGAGCAGCAGACTAGCTGTAATTGCTGAAAAATAAAGTTATAAATTAGACGTGAGATATGGTAGAGTCTATTGCCCTACAGACTTGCTATAAAGTGCTACAAAAATATATATGGCTGTAACCAAAACTAACAATAATAAGCTCACTGTGTGAGGATAAAACAAAGAGGTGAACAGTAGAGAAATGTTCAGCTGGTGTAGCAAATAAATCCAAAATCTAGAAAGTATTACTTCAACAAACTAAATAAATATTTAATAAATGAAGTTCTTTTCACTTTCACTAACATGAGTAGGTTCTAGAAATAAGAAAAAAACACCTTCATTATAGGTAAATATCTGTTTTATAAATTTTCTATATTTTCCTGTATTTCATTTGGATTTTTCACAATGGACCTAATGATGTTTCTTATGTCTGTACTTCCTATATGTTCGGCATTTACCAATCTATCTACCTTGAATACAAACTAAACTACAAATTACAGAAAATAAGAAGTTCAATGACTCTTCCAGTCTCAAAGATTTCCCAGTACTGTAGCAAACAGAATACTGCACATTGGTTTGAGAGAGGGAAATATGATTTAACTGACATTTCATCAGTGTCTTGGGAGCCAAAGATTGTCTCTTATAATATTGAATATTTAATTAGAACGCAACCTACAAATAAGAAAATATTGGACATAATTTTTCCCCAGTATCTTGCCTAAGCTTTAACAATAGTTTGCACTTGCAATATTCATTGCAGTAGACTCCACTATTATAATTAAGTTCAGCTAAGCTGTTTTAGGGAATTTCAATAGCTACTGTCTCCTCCTAATAGATAAAAAAAGAGAGAGTCAATGATATTGAAAGACAACAGATTTAATGCGGATAATTTACAGAGTTCAATACCACAAAATACTACTGAAACAACAGGTTATTAAACCAGGCAAGATATTAAAGCCTCATGCATAAAGTAACTCCTAGCTGAGAGGGGTTAGAAAAACTTCCACCACTACAAAAAGCACTCTGTACCTGCTCATAACAGCTGGATGACAACGGCTGGACTTTGTATTGTATCCCACTGAGGAGTGGCAGCTTTTTAAATCATTGTTTGTATCACCTACTAGGAGAACCCCACCCTGGGGCGCAAAGCAATGGAAAACTAATCTTTGTCTTGAAAATACCTGTATTTCTTGTGTGAAACATCAGTATTACCACATATCTGGTTGAACCTGCTTGCAGCTCTGACTTTACATGTGTAAATCCACATAAGTCAACAAGAACTTAGTTTATGCTACCTACCCACCATATCCATATTGACAGAAGTGTGAAAATGGATGATCCCTTTCAGGCACACCTGGCTCAGACTCCTACTGTACACACCTACAGACACTCACAGTTAGGAATCTGCTGCAATAATTCATTTACTTCTACAGAAATGCAGATATGTGAGAACATTGAGCCTTCTACACCTCGCCCACCATAGAGACCCACTATCCCCAAAACAAGCTCTATCAGTAAATCCCTTTTACTACTGACATAGACAAAATTACGTCAGCAGAAAATGAAAAAGCACTCCTTGGTGGTGCCACTCTTTCTACCTGGAGAGAACCCAATTTTCATGCGTAACAGAGACATTTTCCCATACTGCTATTAGGGTGAATTAGCCTGAAAATGCAAGAGGACTGCAAGACCTCTGCAAGAAGGTGCAAAAGAGATGCTAAGTACCCCAAAGTGCAACCATCTGCGGTGGAGCCACTTTGCATTCTTCACAAGCACACTTAGTCACACATAATGACAACCCAGGTTGAGGCACTCTCATTTACTAACACTGTGACACTACTATACAAGGACAAATCCTGCAACCCTTCATCTAGCAAAGCACACTTCGCTGGAAGCTGACCCACATAAAAAGCTGAGGATCAACCTTCTCTGATCATTAAAACAGACACAGACAGATGCTGACACATCAAGCTCTTACACAGAGCTTGGTTCATAAAGGAATGATTTAATTAATATTTTAAATCAAAACCAACTTTCTTGGTTAAAAAACAAAGCACATGCTAACTCCTAATGCTCTTATTTTAAGAACAATTTTTTTTATTCAGTTTTGCTTCCAACTCTTCCCAAATGACATAACCAGAACTGCAAACAAGTGATGTCCACATAGCAACTTCTACCACAATGACACAACTGATCTAAATTTACATTGACACCACTTTACCTTAAATCAGCTTCTCCCACATGCACAGGCTTTTGCACTAGGTATCCACTTCCTTCAGTCAGCCATAGCATCATATATAATTTACCTATGCTTGCTAAACTTCCTCATGAGAACTCTTCCATGAGAAAGAGATGAAGAGCAGTCTTAGGGAATTTCCTTTCCTTGGACTATTGCTGTACTGTCCTGGTGGGCATCTTTCAGATGCAGCACAGTCCTTGGACAGTAATATTTTGTGTTGCTCCATTAACTACTTTGTTTTCAGAATCTATGCTATTGTTCCCCTCTCTCTTCAAAGCATAAAGTTAGACCGCGTTTATTGCCACTAATTTAGCCCTTCATATTTCGTTCTGTTAAGCCCTTCATAGCTTGCTTAAATGCTATTAAAAGCATGTCTCAGCCAAAGGCAAAATATCAACACTATCCAAAGCAACAAAATTCTGCCACACATGCAAACGACCAAAATGTCACTCTACGTACAAACAACAATGTGCCACTTGAAAACATCAGAAATGCATAGAGAGCATCCCTGTTACCTCCTCGCATCAACGCCTGTGACACGCACACACACTGCCGAGTCTTCTGTATTTGATAACCGTGGATCACTCCCTGGCAGGCAGCAGAAGGGACCCCGCAGACCCCCACACCGCCAGCCTCACTCACCCAGAAGTAATCTCTGCTCCAGCCGCACAGCTCACTGCCACCACGTCCCAACAATATCCTCCGGCGAGGAGAGGGGCCGCAAACCTGAACTTTCACTCCCAAAAGAGCCGCCCTGCACGCCTGCCCGGCCGCTGCCCGAGTTACTGGGGCACAGAACTAGCGGGAGGTGAAGCGCGCAGCCGGCTGAAGGACGGGCACCGCGGCTCTCCCTGCGCAGCAATCTCACTCACAAGGCGCACATCATTGGGGCTCTGCTCTCACACCCCGAGCCACTCTGCACAGCAAGCGCTGCCAAGACCCATCGCCTTGTTTTAACCACATCTGTAAACATCAAGTTTTTGGGGGGCTGGGTTGTTTTTTTTTTAATTTTCCGCCAAAACAGCTGCTCATGCAGGCCAACACCGCCCAGCAGCAGAGCAGCCGCAGCGGCGGAGGGGGTGCCGAGCTGACAGGGTCCCGAGCACAGCCCGGCGCTCCATGTTTCCAAACCAGTCCCCGACGCGCCTCGGGCGCGCTTTTGTCTGCGGAGGGGAAGGCACGGAGCGCCCGGG